>WEIT01016506.1:120275-132402 GCA_013389985.1 Dryoscopus gambensis
CATCCGATCACTTCCTCTGATATGAAAAAAAAAAGAACTAGAAATTTACAAGAGCACCTAAATAAAGGATTTATAAGTGACTCAGACTGGTTTCTATCCAGGCTTGTCAGATCCTGAGTGCTCACAGAGCGCAGAAATCCTTAATAGTTTTCTCTTAATCTCCAACTGTTTCAAGTAACCATGTCAGTCTTGGGCACTATCACATTCTGATTTAATGCAGCTACAAATGACTTGGCAGAGATTACAGAGGGCTTCTGTGGAGCTTCATAAACCCAAATTCCCACCTCTCCAGGAAAATGCCTGAAGACTATCAGACTGTGCTTCTGGAAAAGCCCTGAGTGCAGGGCTGGGTAACAGATCTGGTAGCAAAGATCTGCTTCATTTGTCGGTATGTAAACATGCTCCAAATTAATCCACAGTGACCACATTTGGTTAAAAGCAGTAACAATCTTCCTACACGTAAAAACTGCTATTGTTATCAAACCAAATAAAAAAATGTTATCTGATGGGCTCACCTTGAATCACACTCACAGAATTGCCCTACAGTTCCCAGATGATATCTACAGAATTGGATTAATTAAGCCTAACTGAAAAGCAAACAGCAAATACAGGCATTAATAAGAACAATCTTTTTTGTTACTGTGAGCATGTATTTTGCATTATCTGTGGATAAATATGTAAAACAGAAATAATCATTGCATTGTAAGTGCTTGCAGTGTATACAAACGGAAAAAAAAAACACCCCAAAAAATTTGCATGACTGTGAAACCACAGTTTTATAACTGCTATTCCATTGCCATGGGTTCTTTCTAAACATCTATATCTAATGTGATCATTCATTAACAGGAGATTCAGCAGGAGCACAACTTCCTTGCCTCTAAGAAGTGTAACAGGTAGTTAATAACACATGAGAGAGAATCACTGCTTCAGGCTGCGAGGTGAAAAAACTGTGTTATAAGGAAAGCTGAAGCTACAAACAACTTAATTAGTCAGGCTGTAATTAATCTACCTAGATAGCAAGGAGACTGGAGTTGCATCATGATTATTTGAAGGTTCCTGTGAAACTGTGACACCGTATGCCACTGCCTCTAAAGCAGTGTCCTCTAACAATACACTGGAGTTTGGTAAATAGAAGTAGCAGAAGAAAAATCCCACCTCTTGGTTTTGAGGAGCAGTTGATTTAACAGCCAGGTTTTCATTTTAATGAAGCTTCAAGATGTGACAGGATTAAACAGTATATTCTACAAGTCATGGGCAAAGATGGTATCACATGAAATGCACGTATCTTTCTAAAACTGCCATTGTAGATTAAAGTTGATGGATTCACACAGAGAAATTAAACAAGGAAAATCAGCCTGCAGCAAATCTGTGATAAATTTAGCATTAAATCTGTGGCAATATATATGCACTAGGATACGTAATTAAACATTAAAATTCAGGGAACANGCAGTTCATAAAGCTGCAGTTGCAACAATGTCATCAAAGACAAGACGTCCTTGTTTCAAAACACACACAGATTGAGTGCCCACGGCTCTCAGCAGGTCATCACTTACAACACCACACGCAGGAAGATTCCAAAGGAGGAGGGAGAACTCACCCGCAAAACACAATAATCTGCAGGCTTTCTGCTCCACACAGCTCCAAACCCTTCTGCAACTGGCAGCCAGTGGAGACTTCTCAACAGCAGGGTGAGAATTATTCCCCAACCCAGTTTTCCTTTGGGTACCTGCCTGGCTATTCTGCTGCTCTTCCAGATGCAAACTTGTGTCAAGGCTTTGCAGAGAAATAATAACACCCAGAACATATAACCACAAAGAGAACAGCAGTTTTTCACATCAGCAACACCTTATTTTACATTACTGAAAAAAGAGAGAATAAACTGTTGCTTAGCAGGATGGAGTGGACAGAAAGGGCAAGGGAGGGAAAAATACACTTGACCAAAGAGTCAGTAGCCTGCAGCCAAAGCAGAAAAGTAACATATATATTTAATATATATTTATTAACTATACATCATTGAAGCATCTTGTGAATTTCTAACACATGGGTAAAGATTTGGATGCAAAAAGTAAACAGGAAACCACATCACTTTGCTTCATCTAGCTAATCTTGTTATTGCTGTAGGTAAGAAAATTTATTTCTTTATGTGTTTCTCTAGCTTCATAGACAACTTGATTAAGTCTCAAATTTTGATCCCACTGGCTTTGCTGCAGAAATCCAATTGCAGGAAATAATCATAGGAAAGATTCATCAAAACACATATGGTAAGGCCAAATTTCCCATTTACTTTTTTAAAATCAGAGTTCAGCAGAAGGATAAAACCAGCAGACATACCTGAAAAATAGAGCAAAGAAGCTGCAAGGTTTGGGGTAAAAATACCTGGAATTTTCCTGCATATAACCAATTACGAAAATTCTCCAATAATTCCCCAGCTAAAACAGTAAGCAGATAAAACTACTGAAGTTCAAGTATCTCCACATAAAAGGGCTTGGGTGTAAATGAGAAGCAGCATAAAAAACCCAAGCAAAACCTGAACTCTGAGTATTCCTCAGCTGCAGGAAAACACAGTTCAGAACAGAATACTTATACACAAAGTTATCTACTCATTTTATTTGTGCCGTGAACAACAGAAAAAAATAATTTGCCCTCAAAACTGTACAGCCAAGACAATCTACCAAATAATGTGACTTTGTGGTGGCTCTGCAATTACTCTGGGCTTATCTTATCCTGGTACATGGACAGAGAAATTCTACAGATCCTCTCATTAAAACAAGTGTGATTTCTGGATCTTCATAACACAGACACAGAGACCACAAAACTGTCCCTGCGTGTCATGGAAACAATGGAGAAAAGGCCCTTTTGTACTCTGTCCTTGTCTCTTTGGGGCTCAATTCCAGTGTAATTAAAATGGTATTACAAAAAACTAGGGATGGAAGAGACAGTGTCCCAACTTCTGATCTTTGCATTGGGAACTCATAATAAAATCAATCAGAGTGGAACAATTGCCTCTTCTCTTTTGCAATATGACAGCCTTGCAGGTGCATGCCAAAATGCCTTTGCTGAGCACGGCCGTCATTAACTTTCTAAGACTCTTTAGGATCCCCTTGGTGCTTAGAGAATGGTACAGCAGGGACTTCGAAAGAGCCAAGAAGTTGACCTATGACTAAGAAAATAAAATTGCAGATGATATTTTTAGCTTTAATTAATCCAAGTGATCATATTGAACTGATTAAACTTTCCATCTAGTACAAAGCTATGTGGATTAAACTAATTTAAGATCAAATTTTTAATGCTATGTTACAAAAATACCTAGTTGTACATACTCATAAATTCTGAATTAAGAAATGACAGGGAAATGCAAATATAGTTACAAGCATATAGATGGATTTGAAAGACAAAGACAGAAACTGAATTAAGGTTTTGTTTTAATAGGAATGACGAAAATTCCCCAAAGTCCTCCTCCTCCCCCTCAAAACACTCACTTATTCAGTCTAATAGAATATTAAATATTTAATCTTCAACATTCAGCTGATCTGTCTAGCTTTCTCACTAGGATGGCAAGATAAGAGTGTTCATGTTCATTTGCATACACAAATCATAGATTTTTCTGGGGTTTGTTGTTCTTGTTTTTTTTTTTCCTTAAATTACCTACTCTTGGTTAATCAAAAGGTCTCTTGAAAACACCCATAGACAAGAGTCAGAAGTTGCATTAAAAATGCTTAATTCTACACATCTAATCAAGAGCTTTAAATTTTTTTCTCTACTCAATATCAAAACATATTTTGAGAAAGTCATACAGAACACAAACCAACCAATCTTCAAACAGATGATCTGGCACAACTGGTTACAACTCTCACATTTCCAGAAGTACAGCATGAAATTCTAACACTGAGGGATAAATCAGGAGTAACACAGGAGAGCCTCACTTACAGGGGGCCGGAGATGTGCAAGGATGCCTGTAAGGATGTCACAGCCAGCTTTCCTAAGGGACAACAGACACATTTAGGAGCTTCCTCTGCTTTCTTATCAAATACTTGCAGAAGGGAGGGACCCTGGATGACACATCTTGCCTTTCCCTGGACCTCTGGTGTTGCTTAAGCATCTGATGATGACAAAACGCATCACTCTCCACTGACAGATAGATCTGGGTAACATTAGCAAAGTGCACACTGCAAATCTTTATTCCTGTGAATACTCTATATCCACAGAGCCAGCTGAATAATTACGTGTTTGCAGAGCAAATCCAAAGTTCCTCTAACAGTAATTAAGATGATACACACTGGATTAAAAACCACAATACCTCTCAGTCAGAAGAGTAGCTTTGAAATAGTGTAGTATCCAGTCATCTCATTGCTGAATGTTATAATTCATCCTGTTATTTTTTCCCTTTTTGGCTTTGATAGCACAATATTTTCTCAGTAATAACACCACTTGATTTCAGTTTCAACTGGAATCTTGCCTGACTAAAGAGTACGGGCATAATCTTAGTCTTTGTAGATTTATACACTGAGGCACAAAAGGATATATGAAACAGTTTTAACTTAAGTAAAGAATTTCAAACTCCGGCAATTTTTCTCTAAAGTAATTGCAAAAATACCTACAATAGGCTATGTATGTAGTTTCAACTAGATCGCTTTCATCAGCATAAATGATCACTCAAAGAGTTTGAAAATTATAATTTTGGTTATTTAACAATTTCCTTTGTATTTCAATGAAAGTAAGTGGCAGAGAATTGTATTTTTCCCCCTTTCCATTTGTTAAAGACAGAGCACTATAATTTCCAGGAAATTAAAAATTCTCTAAAATGCATGATGTTTCTCTATTGAAAAGTGGCAGAAAAATGCCAAAATGTCCTCTAAAGAAAAATGCCTGATAGGATAAATTGATAGAAATATTATATTCCTGCACAGGAAACTATCATTTCCTTTTAATATTTAAAAACAATAATTTCAAAGCTTATAGAGACTTAAGAGTTCAGGAAAGAATGCCAGGCTCACTTCTGCATCCCATGCAGATACATCACACTGCTTCAGAATCCTTATCCACAGTGGAGAAAAGGAGAGCCAGGTGCACCAAACTCATCTTACACTACAACTTCCCATAAATCCCTGGCTTAATCCTTTGGATTTATACTGCTCTTTGAGTTGGGTAAAGGAGCAGTGTGAAAATGCTCCTAAAGCCTCAATGTAAATGTTTCTTTAATCCCATTAAAGCCACAAAACAGGCCCAGCTGAAGGAGCAGGAAACCGAGCTAAGGAACTCTCAGTGACCCCGTCACTACTGTCTCTCTTGGCACTGACCTGTTGGTCACAAGTTTGTCCCGGGCATGGCACAGATGTCCTGACATCAGGTGGATTCAGGACATCACTGTGGGGACCCCTAGGACACACTGGATGGTGGGTGGTGTGTTCTGCAGTGACATGAAGTTTTGCACTGGTAACTTACAGCTGTTATTAAAATAGCTGATACAGAAACAGAAGATAGGATTGAACATTTTTAAATGCCACTTTGTTGCATTACACAGAACTTTATGTTCCCCAAACATGCCACTGAATTTGGCCAAAAATGATACAACGTCACTGCTTTTCTTTAAAAATCAGAAGAAGGGGAAAAAGTTGGAAGAAAAATACTTAAGGTGACACTACACTTTAAAAACTGGGAAACTGGTCTGTTAAAATGTGTTGGTGGTAACATTTAGGGTTTGGACTCTCATTAATGGGGCCCCAGGGAAAATATAAACACTCTTTCTGAAATTAAATCTTGAGTTTGCCCACCGCAGTCTTGTTTTCAGCTTCAGCTGCTGGCACGTCAGCCTGCAATTGAGGCCTTCCATCAAACGCCAAACCAAACATTCAGGAACAAGAATGGTAATGACACCCTATTTTGTTCTACGGCATATTAAAATGTAGCAAGTATTATATTAAAAAAAAAGGCAAAAAAAATCTCTCATTTGAGATTAATAACTTAAAAGAAACTGATTTTCATAACCTCTCCCACTTGCACTTGTCTTCAAATAATAAACCTTCAGAAGAAAGCTGTGCTTGACTCTTGAAATCAAGCACACTTGCAAAACAATAACACATATCAAAGTTCTGATAATAACTGCCTAAGGGCATAAGCTTTACCTACAAGAGTTCAAAACTAAATTCCCAGGTTTTGATACACGATCTTGCAAGTGACTTAATACGAATGGATCAACAAATGAAAGTCTCCAAATTCTAACACAAGTTTCTCAGGTGGGATCCTTCCTATTCACAGGGATATGATCTACTAATATCAGAACTCTGTTACTGGAACGCCTCCTACCAGCATCTTTTTAAGTTACCTCATTCTTTTCCTGAACAGTGTATTCAAGGTGAGAGTGTGCTGCTCCAGCTACTAGTTTTTCCCTCTCTCTCTCCCAAATCCCCAGCCTTTTGTAATCTCTCCATGTAGGTGCATCTGGAGCAAGGGATGCAATGTAAGATACAGCCTCTGTTCCAGGTAAGGAATTGGGATCTCTTGCCCAAGAAGGGAATGGTCAGCCCTGCCTACCCTAACCCCATCTTCTGTAATATCTCACAATTCTCAGGATATGAACTAACCTCTATATGGGAAAAATTTGCAGTCTGGATCTACATGGGATGTATGGAGTATCTTATATGAACACTGCTCTAAGACACTCATCCCTGATGGGAATTCGGGTTGCAAATTAATATGACTCAGAGAGTAGACTGTACCCGTGACTCAAACCAGGGATTAACAATAACTTATCTGCCATGGGTAGGGAATTTGAAGAAGCTGCCAGTTTACCAAGGAGACAGAGGAAAGGGTGCGCCAGGAGTTCGTTCAGGACTTGTTCCACCACTGACACACAAAGTTAACTTGAAGCTTATGAGATATAACATACTCTAGCCTGCTACCCAGTAAACTGAATGAATGCCAATCTTTATCTTTAAAACCAGCTCCTCAGTGTGATAACAAAGTGAGACCAAGTAGGTGTCAATTCATGGCCTAACCAACAGCACTGTGTAGAAACCCCCACTTTTATCTGCAGACTTCATGGATTTCTTGAATCAGAGGGTGGTGAGACACTGGAGCAGGTTGTCCAGAGAAGCTGCAGATGCTCCATCCCTGGAAGTGTTCAAGGCAGGGCTGGATGGTGCCCTGGGTCATCTAGTGGGAGGTGTCCCTGCCCATGGTGGGGGGGTTGGAACCCAACATGTTCTTCCACGTCCCTTCCAAACCAAACCATTGTGATTCTATGATTCAGGTCTGAAAGCAGCAGATTTGTGTGTTTGTTGTGCCCCTCCTGGAGTAAGTAACTAGAAAGAGGGCAGAGTGCTGGATCTTTATTATTGTTCTAAGCTAGAGCCAAAAATGGTTGCAACAAACACTTTTTAATCACAAAAGCACATCAGTCCTCAACACGACTCACATCAGCACTCCTGCTGGAACCATAAAGTAAACCATAAATTTTAAAAAACTGAATATTAGCTGTAATAACCTGCAGTAACTAGAATACCAGTCTAGTTACTGAAGTTAATGTAGTACTGTATGGAAACAGTTCTTTTCTGTTCAAGACATCAGTAGGTAATTTAGAAGCCTTTCAAAGCACATCATTTCACATTCATATGGAGTACATTTCTGAAAGGCAGGTATAGAAGTTTCTTATTTTATTTCCATTTATCATCATATCAGTTGTGTAACTATTATCTACTTCATTAGAAATAAAATAACTGAGAAATTTTACTTAAAAGAAACTAAATACTAGATGTGCGCAGTTGAAAAAAATTAGGCAATACAAATAAAGCAAAAGAGGTAATTTCTAATCTAAATGCAATCAGCACCTGAAGAATATGAGCTCTTAGGTTTAAAGCTACATTAGGACTCACATTTCAAAAGGAGATTTTGTTGAATTCCAACGGTTACTGCTGGCAGATTAATCATAAAAGGAGTTACCATCATGCATGTATGATGAATGATGTATGATGAAGCACAGAGAAGAAAGCACAGGTGCAGTCAACAACAGAAGGTCATGGACTTCTCAGCTAAATAGAGATGTTACTCACATAATGAAAGTCTAGAAAGCAATCAATTCAACAATTTCAGGAAAGAAAAAATATAGATAACCAGTAGTTGAACTCTGTATCAATTCTTAGTTGGCCAGAAAGCCAAACTGCAATGAAAATTTACTTTAATTGCAGTTAGGATAATAAGTGAAGATTGGTGTATGGGTAAGATGAAAATGGGTCCAGCCTTGTGACATTTCCTCAGGGGCAGAAACATGAATTACATATAGAGATTTTTCTACAACAATAATGTCACCTTTGAAAGTAGAAAATTAAATATCGATAGTGAGAAAAAACATGGGTTTTTTCTGTCTGTTAAGAGGGGTCAATAAGCCATTGTTACTTCCAATTAAACTGATGTTTGAAGGCGTTTTCCAGTAATAATATTGTTTTCAAATCCTTTTGTACAGTCATAGCCAGTTTCAGCCATGAGACACACATCCTATTTGTCTTCTGCTGTACTGACCTTCCTCATCAGTTTGATCTAATTCTTACTACAAAAAGAGCTATAAATTACAAGGTCTTTATAAAGACTATATGACCTATATGATAACTAAGGTGTTTATGTGAATATTGTAAAGAACTAAAATTTTATTTCAGCTGCAGCACTTGATATGTAAAGGGAGAACTTTTAGTCAGATTTGCTTAAGAAAAACCTAAAATTAGCCATTTTCTGTGATGGTTCTGATGGATAAATAAGAGAGTAACTATGTAGAGGTGCACATATCTTCTCATAAGGTCAGACTTCAGGAGTGAATAACAGACAGTTCCTCAGACAATTTGAAAACCCAAAGGAATTTGCATCTTCTCCTCAGCAAGGTAGATAAATCTAATTAAACTTGAACTTCATGCATTCTTTTGCAGTCTTTACCTTAAATAACTAAATACAAGAGATTAGTTTTCATGATAAAATCTTCTCTTAAAATATCAATGAATGAGGAACTTGCAAAGAAAATATTTCACATTTTAAGAAAAAAATCTACATAGATAACAGGAGTTATAGCAATTGTAACATAGATCACCTTCCACAATCTGTATTGTTAAAAGTGCTGTCAAGATACATTTATATAGGCTTTGTTGCTAAATTACAAAATCAAACACAAAACCCCCAAGAAGTTCTAAAAGTGCATTCATGATAAATCAGATCTGTATGAATATATTTAATTATGCAGCGTAACACATGCCACTTAAAAATCCCCTGAAATGGGATTTTGTACCATAACCAACCCCAAAAGTCAGTGTATCAGTGAGAAACCTACACAACAGGTGAAAACAAAGGTCTACCTGTTTCCTTCAGACAAAATAAAGATACAAAATACCCTCCATAAATACACTACATTATTAGAAATAACCCTGAAAAACAAGGATAACCATGGAGAAAATCAGCAGCTTTAATCTGATTTACTCATAGATATGTCCTGCTGTCTTGGGTATAACTTGACCACTATTTTTCTTCACTTAAAAAGGATTGTGACTAGAGTGCATCTGTGCACAGAATGAAATGCAGAATTCCCTCTTCAAGTGGCAAATACTTATTTCACTTCAGAATAATCCCACTGAAAGTGGGAAAAGGTAGGACTTGCTTTTGTCTGAGATGAGCTGACCTTCTATAAAGGTGTGTTATCAGGGTAAAACAGTATTTTCCAAATATTCCAAGTCTTTTTCAGTAAAAAGCAAATTCTTCTGGTTATATGGCAGAGAGCCAAGCTGCCTGTCCTGGCACATCCCTGGGATGAGCCTTGAATTCTGTTTTCCAAAAGCACCTGTAGTATTACCAAAGTAAAGGGGTAAATCCTTAATGCAAAATCTGAAGAGAAACTTGTTGGCTTTTTTTTTTTCCCCCGCTTTCCTGCAAGACAGACATGGCTTATACCAGCTTGCCAGTGACTCTTAAATATAAATACTGTGGTTGAAATAGGTCCTTAGTTTCTGTAATATCAGAAAAAAATGATCTATTAAATATGAAACCCCCAAAAGTATCTCTTTGGCTACTCTCAATTCCACAGTATTTTGGTAAACATTAGTCAGAGAAATCTTTAGTTCTGTTTTCTTCTAAAGGTTATGAGGCACAGCTGCACAAATCATATGGGAACACACAGTAGTACAGTGAGTTTCGTTATAATGGTGACATCTCTGCTTCCAAAATCCTACCCTTAAATCAGGATGGGAGTGCATTTATGACAAGTGTCTGACTTTCAGGGAAACAGGGGCTGCATTAAAAACAAATCTGTCATTCCAGTGATTACTCAAGCCCTAACACGTAGTTTTTCCCTGACAGGCCAAAGTATGCCCTTTAAAACCAACAAGAGCTGAGCACAATTAGCAGACAAAAGGTTACTGATTAATATCCTCAGCTTTGCTGTCAGAAAACAAGCAGTAGATTTTCCCGAGGGGAGATGAATGTCAATGTAAATAGGAAAAATTAGAATTTGCGTGTTGGCTGGCTACTCGTCTCATTAAGTGAATCTTTGTAATTTACAAAATTTCTTTAAATAACCCGTTCAACACAAGATTTATTTGGTAGAAAACTTTTCCTCTTCCGACTTACTCTGTCCTTTGTACACCAACTTCAAGAATTAATTTTTATCTGTACAGCTGTACAGCTAATGGTCACAAAACCTAAAAAGTACATAAATATTAGGCACAATAATACTAGATCACTGCGTTTTTGTCCACTATAAATATGCAATAAATAAATGAAACATACTGAATTAATATTTTTAAGCATTCAATTGCAATGAATAGGCAGTAAATTACTGAACTATAACATTTATAAACAACTTGCAACCTGTAGAACAGACAAAATACCTGAATATTATAACAGAATACTTTTGTAGACCTCTATTCCGCAAGACTTCTTAACATTTGTGTGATTTTAGAATTAACAAGGCTTAGTTTTTAATGAAAGGTGGACAACATTTGCAGATTATGTTCAAGAAGCCAGAACACTGTCCAAGTATGAAAAAGTAAGAAGCAGAGCAAAGAATTTCCTGACTTTTCTAACAACAAATAATTGGAAACAGATCTTAGCTTGAAGTACAGTAGTGACCTATTAATTTCCTTGATCATTACAACTTTTTTGAGACACCTGGAAATACAAAACTCCACCAGAACTCTCTGAGTGACATTCTGGTCTGTATAGATGTCCCCTGACAAACAGACATACTTGCTTAAGTCAATATTACACAACTTTCAACATTTTCATTCAATTATTTAAAGACTATTTTTATTAAGCCTGGTTGGTTCTCTTACTTTCTATCTGCAGATTAATTTTAAAAAAATCATCTCAGCCAGTCATATAAAATGTAATTATATTTCAGGAATTGTCCTCATAGAAGAGCAGGAGCTACGCCCAACTGCACAAAATCTGTAGGTCCACATTATGAAGGCAAAGAAAAGGCCAACACACAGCCTCCAAATAAGATTAAGAAGCAAGGAGATTAACTGATATTATTTTATTCAGACACTGCTTATCTGCTATTTTACTATTTATTCTCAAGCTTATTTTCAGTTCAGAAATGAAGCATTACTCCTGTGAGTCAGCTGGCTTGGCTTCTCTCAGACCAGTGGATTCTGAAAATACACCTTACACTTTAAAGCAATTCTTGTCTTTAACTCTACAGCTCCATGGACCATCAGGTGCAGGCAGCACCTCCTTTTCTTCACATCTTGGACCAGTGAAAGGAGATGAAGTAAAAGCAAAAGACGAGGGCAAAGCTGTGGTCTCGACCCCACTTTACACAGGGAATTATCACACTTCTCTTCAGCTCACATATCTGGAATGCTTTCTACACACCTCCAAAATTTCAGTCAACCTTGGAACTGCATCACACTCAGGAGCAAACAACAAATGTGAAAGTTCCTTGGAACTCCTTACAGACTGCACTTTGGGACAAAGATATGTTTATGTCCACTTAATTCAGCATCAGACAACTGAAGCAAACTGTTTGGTAAGGGGCCAAAGCCCCACATGAAGTCCATAAAAACTGGAGTAGGGATAGGCCCAGCCTGTCTTTATACTCCTAACAGAGCAGCATGTACCCATTAATCAGATTTTAACCAAAAGTATTATAAAGGCA
>WEIT01016508.1:0-15719 GCA_013389985.1 Dryoscopus gambensis
CTGGTCTTTGCTTCTAATCCTGATTGGTATTGCTAAGAAGCGAATAACTCTGATAGCGATGAAGTGAACTGTATGACTGTAGGGAAGAATATTTTCCCATTCAATGATTTCTCACAGAGCCTGATTTGATGACAAACTTAAGTTGACTTCTCTCAGACAGCCTCAAGCACTGTTTATATGCAGATAATCTCTGTGTGAACCCATTAGGCTTTTATGACAGTTATAATCAAATATGATTGGGAAACCTTCTGGCTTACTTGGATCCATACTCACATTGTGCTTTGTGAGGTTGGAAATGTTACTTGCTATTGCTTGTAGCCAGTCAATACAGTCTTCAGCAGAGAGACACTGAATTATTCCGCTGCAAACCCCATCCACAGCAATTACTTGGAATGCATTTTGCCTGTAGACATATCATAACAGATCAGGTCAGAAGAAAATTTTATCTGTTCTAGCATATCATCTTAACAATACTTGTAGAAATGCTTTTCTTTCAACTACAACGAAGGTCAGCCACTGAACACTACTAAAATGCAGGTTTTCCTGTTTTATAAATACCTGACATATTAAAACAATCATGCTAAAAGGTCAAATCAGACAATATTAAGCTTCCATAAGGCTATAAAAAAATTCCATAGAGCAGCTCCACAGAACCTTGACCATCAGGCTGTACAACATCAGAAGCTGAGCAAATGAAAGACCTGATGCAAATATATGACTTAATACTTTAATACAGCAGGCTACAGAGAAAGGAAGTGTGCATTGGAAATCAAAGGCAATAATTTGGGAAATTCAATGAATATCAGTATCTTTTTCTCAACACCTTTGTTTCATTTTTATAATAGAGTGTCTAAACACAGTTGGATTACTGTCTGGATGGCTCTTGTTGGCTGCTCATGCTTATAGAATTTTGTTTCTCTTCTAAACTACTTATTGAAAAGTTAGAGAACTCAAAATTGATCAGGTAGCATTAATGATATTTCCAATTGCATTTCTGAATATAGGATCACTACCAAAATACACTCCTACCTCTGCCTCTATCCCAGCACCAATCTGGGCATATAATACAAAAATCTATCATGCATTATAGACTGATTTTCCACTTCCAGGCAATGTACTGAACAATTATAGAACAAGAGAAAATTTTCAGATGTTAAAGCAGTAACAGACCTAATTTCTTCAGTAAATAGCCTCATTTGGTAAAGGACCTTGTAAGGCTCACAGGTCTCTGTCATCAAAACCAAAAAACCTCAATAATAATCCATATCCCAGAGTAGGAGATTACTAAACATACAGAGAATAGCAAATTCCACTGCTGACGTTCTGCTACAGTCCCAACTGTTAATGATCAATTCATGGTTTAAGATTAAGTACATCATACAGATTCTTTGAGAATGGCTCAAGCAAAGTGCCTGTTATCTTCAGGGTAAAACTGAGTGTCACTTATGACAGATCTGACATCTGAAGACAGATATCAACTTTGAAAGGCTGTTTGTTTGTGGTTTTTTGCCTCTTAAATTTTTATTCTAGCTGTATAGAATGTAAGGCTAATATCTATCTTCACTGCACCCGTATTGAGAACAGCCTGTTTCTTCAGCCAGGAGAAGCAATAAGAATGAACTACAGCCATGTCTTTGCTCTGAGAGTTCTAGCATGAGAACCAGCTTTTGCAGGATAATGAGGCTTATATTAACACCATCTTGCAGGGGTCTCTGATTTATTTAAATCCAGCAGTTTAGTTTTCTTTCACACAGGTAGTGATTCTTCTTTAAATTCCCAAAAATACCAATCAAGACAGACTTCTTTCAGAGACTCATTTTCACAGTAATTCCAGTCAAGTTTTGAGGAAGGTTTATTTAAAGAATCTTCAGGTAATGTTGCTAGCATTTATTTATTCTATCCTTTATTTTAGATGGTTATAAATATAAACAGCAAAATTTTCCAGAATAAATTTCTAAATCCTTACATGAAGACCATAGCATGGGCTCAAAATTGTTGATTATCTCTTTTAAGAAAAGTAGCACTGATTTCAGGACTCACCTTGTTTCTACACAGTCTATCATAAATCAAAGCAAGGATCCAAGAAATCTATTAATATGTGACATTAACACAAGTGCAAAAATCCCAGTAGGTTCCAGATTCAATCCTCATGCATGAATTTCCCTTACACTACAAACACAGTGAATCTGGTGCATTTAGGGCATCAGATTGTTCTTATTGCTCCTAGGATTTGTTCTGTGCGAGTACAAAATCATTCATCGATAATGTTATTACCCAAGTATCAATAAATACAGAAAGTATGATACATGGTTACCTAATAAATTACTTGTGAATGTGTCTTGGCAGTAGATAGCTTTAGATTATTGTAATAGTATTTTCTTGAATGAGTCTACCAGCCCAAGTCCATAATACCACGCAAACCTGAAAACATAATGTATTAAATGCATGTTTTGTACTAAATGGAACAAATAGTAGATTAATCACTTTATAATAGACAAAAAATTGAGATTGGATAAGCACTTAGTCAACTACATATTTCAGGTTCTGTGACTTCTGCAACTCAAAAGCTATATTTGAAATTAATAAGCTTTGCAAAATTAAACTCAATGTCTTCTAGAATTCTGTATGAATACTCTCCAGAATTCTGTATGAATACCTTCCAGAATTCAAGTGTCTCAAGCATTCCACTGGAAAAGCCAGAACATGATTATAAGGTTTAATATTGTATGTGAGAACAAAATATTTCCATATCAGACTCTGAAATATAAAAAGTTATTAGACTTTACACACTGAAAACAGCCTTGTAAATACTAACTATGGAAAATGTAATGAATTAGCTTTCATTTCATGTTGCTTCCTTATATTATTTTTAATACCCTTTCTTTTATGTTGCTGTTTATAGCAGTCTCTTTTTAAAAGTATCTACCTTTCTCTCATAACAAATTCTGAAAGGAAGTAACATTTAAAAATGTTTACAGTAATTTAAAACAGTCTTATAAACTAACAACATAAAATGTTGGTTCTATGCTTTAAGAAAATCCCACTTCCTCTCTCATAAGCATCCTGCATTTTTGGTTTTTTTTTAAGATTGTTACTTCCTCACATTAGACAGAGTAGAAGGACACAAGGAGAAAATTATCAGAGTAGTTATTCAAGGTTTGAGTATGAGTTCATATATTTTGTTTCATAATAATATACTCTTACATTTATTTTCTAGAAATTCAAATCTCAAGAATATTATTGCTACCTAAGAAACTTTGTTATGTTCTATAATATGAACTTAAGCTTGTCTTTTAGTGATGCAGAAGACTGAATTTTAAAACCCTTGATCTCTGAACAGCTGAATATGTGCTAATTTTCCATGTGAGTAGTTCTATTCAGTTTAATACCTTATCTGAAGTATACAGTAAAACAGATCTCAGATTTGACTGTTATTATTTTGGGCCCTTTATGCTTCATTGTTAAATATGGAGCTGAAAGCTTTCACAGAATCTAGTAAAACACCTCCTGCCTCTCTGGTGACTTTATCCTGCTCCAGCTCAGTTCAGCCAATAAGCCTTTGTAGCCTTTGGTTTACACCTTGCCTCCCTGGACCAGCCATTGTTCCTCAACAGACCAAGGTTCTTGCAGCCAAGTAAATATGATCCTGCTATTACTGGTCGAAAGCTGCAGGCTGGCTTTAGCTCCACAATGACCCACAACCACTGCTACCTCACCTGCATTAATTTCAGCTCTGTGAATAGGAGAAATGGCTGGCAGACCCAGGCAGTGTAATTCTAAGAAACAACAGTCCTAAGAACCAACTGAGGTGGCGGACAGCTTTTGTGCAACTTTCAAATGTTTACTGAGTACCAGTGAGAAGGAAGAAGACTTTGATAAGAAATTATAAAATTAACTCCATAAAAATTCCAAACAGATTGAAGAAGACTTCTCTTCCCGCAGTATCTGGGGTTTCATAAATATACTCCTAGGTGATTGATTAGACGAAGAAATTATGGAGTAATCTGCTCTGTACCTGTACACATCTTTCCTCCAGTTAATACCTTTATATACTGGAGCTCACAGAAGTATTTCAGTATGAGAAATGCATTATTATATATACAGATGATTAATGAATCCATACAATACCTAGATGTTTAAAACTTTTAAAAAGTATGATCATATATACTTGCCTTGTTGGACTCAGTAGCTATTTTCATTTCTATTTCATTGCTTTACAAACAAAAATCATTACAGAATATTTTGTCTTCCTTCATAATTTCTTCTGATTTATTACAATAATATTAAATTAAACAATGACAAGGTCTGTACTGAGTCTTTCTGAGATGAATTTAATTTTCCCCACAGCAGCCCTCATAGTGTTGTGCTTTGTACTAGTAGCTAGAAAGATATTGATTACACACCAGTGTTTTGGCTACCGCTGAGCAATGTTGGCACAGCATCAGAGCTGCCTCTCCAACATTTCCTCCTCACCAACAGGCTGGGGGAACAAAATCTTGGGAGGGGAAACAGCCAGGACAGCTGACCCAAACTGACTAAAGGGATATTCTATACCATATGACATCTGCTCAGCAATGAAAGCTAGGAAAAAGGAAGAGGAGGGAGCGTATTCACTGATTATGACACTTGTCTTCCAGAACAACTACTAGATGTACCAAAGCTCTACTTCCCAGGATGTGACTGAACATCACCTGCTGATGGGAAGTAGAGCATAAATATTTTGGGTTTTTTGCTTCCATATGTGGCCTTTGCTTTTGTTTTAATTAACTGCCTTTATTTTGACTCATCAGATTATTTCCATCTTATTTTCTTCTCCTTCATCCTGTTGAGGAGGGGAGTGATAAAGAAGCTTGGCTGACACTTGGCATCCAGCCATGGTCAACCCACCACAATGCCATAAAGTTAAACCTGACTATGAGCTTTGGACATCTATCCCAGTGATTGTGACAAATTGGCAATGAATTTAAATGTTAACACATGCAAAGTAAAACATGGGAAAAAGTAATCTTAGCTGTATGAAAACAAAAAAAAAATCCCTACTGTAGATATAAACATGAAGCAAAGTACAAGAACTGGGAGACGCTTATCAGCTCAGGCTCTAGCTCATGGTCCTCACCTGAGTATGGCTGCAGCTACTCCTGTGCCTGGACACGTATCCCACTGATTTGGACCTGTAGGCTGATTTCCCATCCTAAACTGAGCCCTACCTGACCATGATGGACTCCTCTGAAGACTGTCCCTAAGCCTCCTCTGTTCCTCCACGGGGAGCAGTGGGATAGGATCTTTGTCTGCATGGGCGATGCCCTGTCCAGCCTTACTGCCACCCTCTCTCTTGGCTCATCTTCCCCTTGCTGCCAGCCCTTGCTGCTCCCAAACAAGATTATTTCACCCAATGTAGTTATCAAATTAAGTATTTAACACAAACAGAAGAAAATACATTTTAAAAACATAATCACATTGCAGTGCTCAATGCCATAATGCATTGCATAAAAAAGACAAAAACAAGCAACTTAGAAAGAAGCTTTTGAGGACAGGAGCATTAGCAGCTATTAAATATGATGACATATGTTTCATCTCAAACTGCAAAAGTTGCTGAGCACACTAGATGCAAGTAGGAAGATCACCCATCATCTCCCCACATACCTGTTCCCAGCTGATGTCAGAGGAGAATACGAGCCAAGGTGGACCTAGACAGACCTTTATGAAAGCTCCTATGTTTCATGTCTCTGGCAGCTGCAGTGGAAATAATAATGCAATTTCTCCAAGAAGGCAACTTCCTAGGGGATGCATCTGTCAACCAAGAAGTCAAGTTTCAACCTTCAGAACTTCTTTACCTGCACAAATCTGATCCTGGAAGGTACTGGGAAAATCGCGAATGAAGAAGTGGTATTAATCGAAGATCGCACCACCTTTTCTCCCACCTAAGTCCTGGGGATGCTGGCCATGAGGAACATGATAATGTATCCTGAAAAACAATAAAAGATCCTTCTCAGTTTTGACCTTCATTGTAAGTACTCAGCAGATTTGGAAAGAAAGAGAGAGACTTCAAAGACTTTTTATTTCATTTGGCAGTGTTCCACTTTTCCCAAATCCCTTGTCATCAGTTTTAGTGAGCACTGGAAAGATTCTGAATAGAATCTCTAAATTATTTACTATACAACCATAATTCAGTTGTTTCCTGTGGCTCTGTATGCATTTACATACATATCTTTTCTAATGATACCACCTCAAAACCTGGTAATTGGAAATGGGATTTAGTATGTGATGAAAATTGTCAAAACTACAAGCTTGTGATGAATATTTGAATTTTACCAACTTAGAGAAGACATTGCTTATATGGAAAGAAACTGAACTTTATCATGTTTATGATCATATCTACAAAGAATGAGTATTTAAATAGCTACAGTCTAATTTGACCAGTATTTTTGAAGAATATAGATTTGCATGAGAAATGCTTATAATAAGTTAAATTATCAACACCTGTTCTTAAACACCTCTGTCTTTCTTTATAAAATGCTTTATAAAATAGTGTTACCAATGATGCTATTTTTCTGAAAGAGCATGATTCTTCAAAGTGCCTCCTCATAGTGACAAAGGATGAGGAAAAGGCTGAGGTATGTAATGCCTTCTTTACCATAGTCTTTTATAGTAAGACCAGTTATTCACCTGGTAGCAAACCTCTGAGCTGGGAGACAGGGAAGGGGAGCAGAGTGAAGCCAGCATAATCCACGGGGAAATAGTGATCTGCTGCCTGTGGCCAGATGGGAACTACCAAAGGATAGTGAGGGAGCTGGCACAGGTGCTCAGCGAGTCACTTTCCATCATTTACTGGCAGTCCTGGCTAACCTGAGAGGTCTCAGTTGACTCAGGAAGTTGGCAAATACGATGCCCATCTACAAGAATGGCCAGAAGGAGGATCTGGGGAACTACAGGCCTGTCAGCCTGACCTGGCGCAGGTCATGGAGCAGATCATCTTGAATGCCATCCCACACCACGCACAGGACAACCAGGGAATCAGGCCCAGCCAGCACAGTTGTATGTAAGGCAGGTCCTGCTTGACCAGCCTGATCTCCATTTATGACCAGGTAAACAATGCAGTGAATGAAGGAAAGGCTGTGGGAAGAGTGGCTGGAAAGCTTCCTGATGAGAAAGAACCTGAGGGTGCTGGTCAACAGCAGCTGAACATGAGCCAGCGTGTGCCCAGGTGGCCAAGAAGGCCAAGGGCATCCTGGCCTGTATCAGAAATAGTGTGGCCAGCAGGACCAGGGCAGTGACTGTCTCCCTGTATTTGGCACTGGTGAGGCCTCACCTTGAGTGTTGAGTTCAGTTCTGGACCCCTCACTCCAAGAAGGACATCAAGAGGCTGGGACGTGTCCAGAGAAGGGCAACAGAGCTGGGGAAGGGTCTGGAGCACAAGTTCTGTGAGGAGCAGCTGAAGGAGCTGAGGTTGTTTAGCCTGGAGAAAAGGAGGCTCAGGGGAGACCTTATCACTCTCCACAACTACCTGAAAGGGCAGCCAGAGGGAGGCCAGCCTCTTCTCCCAAGTAACAAGTGGCAGTATATCAATAGATCAGTAAAATTATACCTGCTGATTTACATTCTTTTTAGTCTCAAAATTCATATTTTTTCTTACTGGTATCTTCTATAATACAAATATTGCAAAAATTAGGTACACCTTCTATTTCTCTAGAGTGTGTATTTTGTGTAAGATCTATTGAATTATACAGCTTTACCAATTTGAACTTTACTTTTACATATATGTTCATATATCTTTATGTATATGAAACAAAATACCACGATAAATACCAAGTTACCTGAGCAGCAAGCTTTTCACAGATAGTTCACTTATTTAAAACATTGAATCTTTTGTGAAACATTCTATAGATTCAACAAAAATAAATAAATTATTGGCTAGGAAGACTATGCTAGGATGTTGTTTTGAACATCTTGAATTTTTAATATTTTCTGTCTGCTTTTGGGAACCTTTCTTAACCGGTGATTAAACTTGGGGGAATAAATGAAATGCAGTAAAAGTTCAAATTGTAGGCCTAGATATGACTGCAACAAAAATGTTAACACTACCTTTAGCTTGCCTGCATAGCTCTTTGAACTACTGACAAAAGACTGAAATCAGTCTTGTCTACCCCAAGTTCTGAGTAAAAATTTTCCTTCATGTAAATTAAAAAGATTATAAATTAAGAAACAAGACTATGGCTGTAAGTCACAGAATCATAGAATTTCTAAGTTGGAAGGGATCCACAAGGATCATTGAGTCCAGCTCTTGGTCCTGCACTTGACATCCCCAACAATCCCACAATGTGCCTGAGAGCATTGTTCAAACTCTTCTTGAACTCTGTCAGGTTTGGTGCTGTGACCACTTCCCTGGGGAGCCTGTTCCAGTGCTCAACCACCCTCAGGGAGAAGAACCTTTTTCTAATATCCAACCTAAACCTCCCCTGACACCACTTCAGGCCATTCCCTTGGGTCCTGTCACTGGTCACCACCGAGAAGAGATCGGTATACGTCCCTCTCACAAGGAAGTTGTAGAGTCCAATGAGGTCTCCCCTCAGTCTCCGCTTCTCCAGGCTGAACAGACCAAATGCCCTCAGCCACTCCTCATATGGCTTCTCCTCCAGATCTTTCGCCATCTTTGTTCACCTCCTTTGGACGCCCTCTAATAGCTTTAGATCCTTCTTGTACTGAGATGCCCCAAACTGCACACAGAACTCGAGGTGAGGCGGACCCAGCGCCGAGAAGAGCAGAATACTCCTCTCCCCTACCTGGCTGGCGATGCTGTGCCTGATGCCCCTCTGGACACAGTTGGCCCTCCTGGCTGCCATAATCAACGTGCCATTGACCAGGACGTCGAGGTCCCTTTCCATGACACTGCTTTCTAGCCACTTGTTCTCCAGTCTGTCTGTACATCCAGAGTTTCCCCCTCTCAGGTGCAGAATCCAGCTCTTGCCCTTGTTATGGCTGCTTCTCATATGGTTGGTGGGTGCCCAGCCCACCAGATTTGTCAAGGTCTCTCTGCAGGGCCTCTCTGCCTTCGAAGGAGTTGAACAGTCCCTCCCAACTTTGTGTCATCTGCACACTTGGTTAGTATCCCTTTAAATCTTGAACCGAAGTAATTGATCACAATGTTGCTGAGCACTAGGCCTAAGATATGGCCCTGCAGAACCCCACTAGTGACCAGTCACCAGCCTAATGTCACTCTGTTCACTATAACTCTGTGTGTCCAACCCATGAGCCAGTTGCTCACTGATCATGTGTTTATCCAGCTGTCAAAATTTCATCTACAAAATATTCTGAGAAAAAGAAAGAATTGTGGGATAAGAGTTGTACATAATTTAGGAATTCGTATAGAGGTCTCCTTTGGTTTTAGGAAGAACCCTGTTCCCATGAAAAGGGGACATCTAAGATAAAACCACATCTTGGACTTCACTAGAAAAATCTAATTTAGGGTGAATTACGAACTTGTGATACCAGATTATATTATTTAAACTGAAGGAAAAACACTTGGTTCCTGTAAATTATTATCAGTTCAAATAGAAATTATAGCTAATCTAGATCTGCTTCAACACCTGCAGAAAAAGAATTCAAAAATGAAAGCATGCCTTTTGTCACAAAAGCAAAGTTACAATCTTCCTGGCTAGCAGAATAAATCAGTTTAGGATCTACTGCCATAGTCTTTTTACATACATACATGCCTATATAGACTGCTGAGACAAGACTGCTTTTGCTATTGCTGCACTAGTTACATGTATTTTATTGTTATTTGATATCAATTTTATTTGTGTTATCTATTTGTAAATTCCAGCTCCTAAAACTTGTATAATTCCTAAAGGTTTTCCAGATTTTAATCAGGTTTAAAACTGTGGTATTGTTATTAAAACGTCTGGGTTGCTATTTAAAACTTTTAATAGTAAAATATGAAAGTACTATAAAACAAGGTCGAAATTAGAAATGGCTCCTCAACAAGGCTTATATTTCAGGATTTTATATTTTTAAAATAATTATGATCTATACTGGTTTATTTATTCCATGCTTTTTATATTGATGCCTTGATGGGGCTACCTAAAAACAGAGGCTAGACAAAATCAAGAGGATAAAAGTGGGTATATTTATCTTCATCTAGGAAAAAGCCAAATACTCAGCAAAAAAAACCCCTTTAGAACTATATAAAATAAAGGAAATTTTGCATTTTCTGGCTAAGAAAATATTTTAAAGTCACTTGTTGCACTTCAAAGGCATCTTTTAGTAAATATCTGATCAGATATCTGTACCGTTATATCCCAGAGACACTGCTCCATACTGCAATCCCACTTCAGGTAAAATTTTAAGTGTACAAATTACTAGAAGTAAAAACAGGCAAAAAACCCCATGCACCTAAACACCTTTTGATGAAAGTTTTATATAATGCATGCAATATAAGTAATGGAAAAATATTCTCACAATTTTTTCTTCCTTTTCATAAACAGATATACTTTCATTTAAGAATTTAAATTCCTATGCAGAGAAAATAATGCAGAATAAAAACCTTTTGCAAAATCCCTACTGCCCAAGTAAACAGTAATCATACATATCAAGGCACAATCTCAGCTGTAATAATCTGTCACAGTTAATTCACAGACATAATTTCTGGCTACTCTCTCTTCCCCTCTACAAAACCATCTGTCTCCATTGTTAACTAGAGCTCCTCCCCTCTTGCTGTCCTTTATTAGTACTTCCACTTAGCTATTACAGCATAGTTATTCTTCCATCGAGGACATTGAAGCTCTTACTGTGTTGTTGGGGTGGTAGTTGAGATGCAAACCACTGTCACATAGGGGAGAGGATGTGCCACTGCTTTGGTCACTGGGGGCACCTAATACAAATAAAAATCCACAAAAAAATTCTTCATTAATCTATGATGACGTAATTCAAATTTGTATATATATGTATGCATTCTCCTCACCCCCAAATAACTTCAATCATATATAACATTAATTTACTTTCTCCATTCAGTATCTGTCTTCTGGCTTGAGTGGAATGTCTTTGTAAGATAAACGGAGGCTCAAGCAAACCTCCTCTGGGGCTTGGTTTAAATAAAGTTAATGTCTGCCTGGTAAGAAAAAATCCCACAAAGTTTCTTTCGAATTTGATAATAAACGGGAAGCGTGTGTACCTTCTCTCTTGGTTTTGACTTGAAGGAACTTGTCAGATAACCCTTTTGTTACTCTCAGTGGAGTTTACAGTTCTAAACATTTTTATAATGGTTTAGGAAATTACAGTGCTACGGCTCGATAATGCCATGATAGGATCCATGCAAATGCACGCTGCTGTGCATCACTCAGGCTACTCTATGGTACCCCAGGCTTTCATAAAAGGGAAAAAGGTACCGGGATACACTTTTATTTAAGAATAGAGTGTTCCAATTTTTCTCTTGTTTCACTTAAATTTAATCCATAGACAAAAGAAAAAGACAATATTCCATCAAATGTTTGTATAAAATGCTATTTTATGATTTAGTCTATTTAATTCCTACTAACTTAAAATCAAAGGCTAGAAGTATTGAAATCAAATATTTATTGTTTTGTTGCTTAAAATTTGAGCAATTCACCCTCTTAGAGAGCAAAAAGCAAAAGGAAAGCAGAGGTGGCAAAAGGCACAGGCTGATATATAAATATGGTTACATATGCTACAATTGTCTATAATTATGCATCCACACTTGCAATTTAATATAATTAAAGGAAGACAGCTGTCTCCATATGACTCTCAGGGGGCTAGTTGACTAAAACTCAGTTTGGACTAAAACTAAAATACTTATCATTCCAGAGTAATTTATTCTTAGGTAGACAGACATCTCCACCAAAGCCTCTGAATTTTAAACAGCAAAGTTAAGTCCTCTAAATATACACACACAATCTCATTTTTACATTTACAAGAAAAAACTCCCTGAGACAAAAATACTATCTGATGCTGAAAAAATTATTTTAATTACTCTGAACCAGGATGTGAGCTACTGCAAACTAATGTAATTCTACTGTTTTACCTGCAACTTTACTCATTCACACCAGCCAAATGACTGGTTATCTATTTTTCAACCAAAGATAGCAATTTTTTTTCTTGAGGTTAATGTTAACAAAAGCCCTGGCAATAGGAGGAACTCCTATTCAGGCAGCAATACTGATTGTAAAACTGCTGTCAATCACCCTCAATGCTCATAGTTTCAGAAGCTGAAAGTGTTCATGGGTATCGAACTGAGGGTTCTTTTGGCCAATAAAGGCTTACATGCACAATCTTCATTCAGTGGCAGTTTGAGAAACGCAGGTGCTCTTTTCAGAAAGGACACAGTTAGGGTCACTTCTTCCCCTGCGTTGCGAAGGACCTGTACCTGGAAAAGAAGTATAGACAGACATCTTGAAATAAATTTATGACCAATGCTTTAGCANTAGCCACACATATAGTCAAAAGGGTGAGAGGGGCATTGGCCTCCTATATTAGTAGTGGCTTTGACCTGTGCTGTTGGAGAACTTGTTCCTTGAAACTATTCAGCTATGTAACACCTTTTTTCAGGTCTGGAATCAGCCCCCCTAGCATAAATGTATCTAAAAAGATAAATATATATTTTCTCTACTCAAATTCGTCTCATAAATCCTCAACCAAAACAACAGCAGTAGTTTCCACAGCTGTGCCATAATACTATGAGCAAGTCTTTCCAACAGTCACAGAGTTAAATTTAGCTGAAGTACTCCAGCATGGATAAGAGACCTAATCTTCATCACAGACACAGAGGAAAAAAACTTATTTTAAGCCTTAAATCTTAGATAAGCACAAGATTAGGTTTTGCCAAAGGGCAGCTTGCATTTTGGACATAGAATGCACAAAGCACCTATCCAGCTGCGAATACTTTTAGCCTTCCTGTACTGTCCCATAGTTACCCCTTTGGCTTTTGTTCATCTTTAGCTTTTGTATGGTACAACTGTAGACACCCCAAACATACAGCAGAGTGAGTGAACTTCAGGCACCTCCCCAGAGTGGCAGAAAGGAGGCACAAAAGCAACTAAGCAAAATGCTGTATTAAATCATGGAGGAGGAACATTTGAATTGGTTTATAAGATGAGAGGAAAGAACCAGGTCTGTTTCAGAGAATAATCGTTTCCTGTTCTGGCTTTATAACTTCAAAATTCTTCAAGGGCTGATTTAATTTGGGCTTACAATGACAGAAGATTGCACCATGCCTCTCTTTGAGTGACTGTGTTCATACTGTGCAGAGAGCCAGCTCACAGGGAGCCATGTTCAGAGAGCTGCTACACAGTGAGGCATTAGGCAAACATTTTATACTAGCACATATCTGCTCCCTTTCTGCTGTGCAGCTGGATAACACACAGGTAACCCTTCTGTCATGCTGCTGCTTGAGAGAAAGCCTTCTAAATAATTTATGAAGCATTGCTATTCTCTAATTATGTCTGTCAATAACCTACTCAACAGATTTAGTTACACGCATGTGTATAACTATATACTGGGATGCTTTCACACAGAATCACTGCATTATGTTGCTAACTTAAAGCAATTCTTCAGGAAAAAAATGTCAACTTTGCCTTGAAACACAATAGTTCCTACTCCATGCTGGTTGCCACAGAGGACTAACAAAAATGATGACAGAATATTTGATTCAGTAACTGAACTTTTAGTGTCTTTATAGTTTAAAATAGCACAGTGGTTGTCAACGCACATTTTGCAGTATAGTATGTATTTATACGTATTTGTGTAAATAAACACAGAAACATCACAACTAATTTTATTAACTTATACTGCATGCCAAAAACTTCATCTGTATCACAGAATCGTAAAATCATTTAGGTGGAAAAGATGAGTCTCTTTGATGGGCAGTTCCCAGTTCTGATACATTTTATATCTTAAAATTTTTAAGCAGCAATTTTTTCACGGAAAGATGACTTGCAATGTGCAGAAAAATAGATCAAGATTCTGAAGTCCTGAATTCAGCCAGAGAAACTGTCCTGTATCATCAGCCTCCACAGAAAATTCATCCTTTTCCTCTCCTATGTAGCAGTCACACTGTTCAGAATAGTCAGAGCCAAAGCAGAAACTTACAGGTATGTATTCTCTATTGTTTCAAGGTGTGGATAGACAAAGTGCAGGAAAATACAGCTACTCTCTGCTTTTAGAAAAAAAGTATTTCTTTGTACTCAGGAACAGAGAAAAAATTACCAACTTTAATTTATAAAGTCACCTTTAAGATAAGCATAAGTGGATATCATCTGTGAAAGAAGCTGAGAGAGTAAACTGCCCTGAATCGTTCTCCCAAGAGTCTACATGATTTCACTTCATAATATACTGCTCCATAAAACCTGTAAGATGCTGCAGGTAGTCTACCATGACCTTTTTCTCTAACCTCTCTCTCCCTCAAACCTCTTCTCATATGATGAAAACTTTAAGCTGGAACACATTTCAGTTGAAATCAGCAATACTTATATCAGTGAAGTGTATTTTGGAGTGCAAGGAGCATATAATCCAGAAAGCGACTAGATTTTGACATGCATAATAAAGACTAAAGAGAGATAAAAGATTAAAAGAGAAAACTACTAGGTAATGATTACACAAAGAGAAGATGAGTTATCGATCCCATTTTGCTTACTTTCTAGTCATTAACAAACCCATTCTTAGAAATAAGGTTAGGTGAAGAAATTGCGAATTTCAATTACTTAATTGTCTTTTTCTAGCTTTCAGTTGAAAGCTTTACTGTTATTTTACATTCTTTGTCCTTACTTTACATAAGAAATGAACAATTATTGAACTGTTTTAAAGGAAGTATGCCTTACAAGATTCATTTACTTTGTGTCCTCATTCACCATGTACAGCAGGTCATACTGCCATTGTTCCACACAGAAAGAGAAGGAGGTACAATGGGAATTCTACTGATACGTGATTCTAGTAGTACACAAGAACAGCTCATGTTCACAAATGGAAAATTGATAATTTTTACCAAAAAAAAGGTAACAGCCAAAAGTAATGTGGCTAATTGTTACGGAGAGATATGTTTATGAAATGAAACTCAACACTTGAAACACAAGGAGTCAAACAGTTTGTCTGTAAGAGACAGTACAGTTAGAATTTCTAGAGTTTTACAAATATGAGTGAAATTCTACCAACAGTCAGAGATACTGGCATATTAATTACATCTTCTCTCTTCCTCATTGCCAAACATCAGTTTAGCTCAAAACTTTAGAGAGCTAATATGAGGACAGTGTGAATGAAAATGTCTTGCTTGTGTCATACACATTCACAAATGAATTTATCTGCACAAGTATATCCATGTGGACATGATTGGTAGTATATTACACCAACTAAGCAGTAATGACTTTTACCACTGAAGTCAATTCATGAACACATTGAACAAATCAGTTGTCAATCATGATGTAAATTGTAGATAAAGAAATGGACAAATATATGAGCAGCAATCCTGCTCGCTTATTTGGAAGAAAACTCCCTTACATTTATTATATACATATTGCCAATAACTTGTCAATCAAGCACTATCATTGACAAAAAAAAGTTTTGACTATTTCTGGCAGCAATAATTCTAGATATATTTCAAGGTTACTTTCAAACACAAGAGGGAATATGTAAATATAAGCTAAATACTTTATGTATTTTTTCAGTTACAGCACAGTTTCTGATTTATAAGGAAAACTTAGAGCTAGGTTGATCAGAGG
>WEIT01016511.1:8305-42482 GCA_013389985.1 Dryoscopus gambensis
CCCGGCCGCGGGGTTCCGGCTCGACGCCGGGCGCTCGGGGGCTCCGGGAGACCCCCGAAGGCGGCGGGGAGGGCCTGAAGGTACTGTGCATAGAGAGTCGTGAAATGGGTCAGATTGGAAGGGACCACAGTGGGACATGTGGTCCAATCTCCCTGCTCAAGCAGGGCGAACCCTGCTTATATAGCACATGGCACAGGATTTGTGTCCAAACGGTTCTTGATATCACCAGTAAAAGAGACTCCACAGTCTCCTCTCCAGGCAAACTGTTCCAGTGTGTGGTCACTTGCACAGTAAAGAAGTTCTTCCTCATGTTCGGGTGGAACTTCCTGTGCATCGGTTTCTGCCCATTGCCTCTTGCTCAGCAGCACTGAGAAGAGCCTGGCTCCATTCTCTTGGCACCCTCCCTTCCCTTACTCATAGACATTGATGAGATCTCTCAGTCTTGTCTTCTCAAGGCTGAACAGGCCAAGGTCCCTCAGCGTTTCCTCAAGGGAGAGATGCTCCAGTCCCTTCACCATCTTTGTTGCCCTGTGCTAGACCTGCTCCAGGAGCTCCCTGTCTCTCTTGTGCTGAGGAGCCCAGAACTGGACACAGCACTACAGATGTGGCCTCAGCAGGACTGAGTAGAGGGGGCAGGATCATCTCCCTCGACCGACTGGCAAAGCTCTTCCTAATGCACCCCAGGATTCCATTGGTCTTGTTAGCTGTGGGTTTGTCCCCCAGATGCACTCCGGGGTGACCTCACTGGCACAGCTCATGCACAAAGTGGCCTCAGGAAGCCCTGCCAGCCAAGGCTGTGTCGTGGGTCTGCTCTGCACCTCCCTCTGCTCCTCATGACTGCACTAACATTACTGTATGGTGCCTGGGAAATGCTGCACAACAAGCACCTAACAAATTCAGGTGTTTTGGGAAGCCTCAAATCCCCTTTGGTGAGTCTGCCATGCAAGCAAGCCCTACCTGGAAAAAGCAAACCCAGAGCTTTGCTGTCACGCCCTTCATACCACAAGTGCACGTGGCAGCTGGGGTGTTGTACCTGCTGTAATGCAAAGCACAAAGGGGCTCTGCCAGCCCAACCAATTGTCCCCAAACTCAAAATTATTGCACCATCACTCCCCATGTGCAGCTCTGGGGGTGTTTGGACAGACTGCAGACAGACCCAGGACCCCCAGATCGATGGTAGCCTGGGCACATCAGTTTGGGTCAAATACACTGCCTTGAAACCACACCTGGAATTTTCATGGTAGAAAGGAGGATATATGTGGGTGATGTAGTTGTAGACAGTGGTAAGCAGTGATCTAACACCTTGCATAAAGCAGAGTATTATCCAAGAAAACCAAAACTCCAAAATAATGAAAACACGTAACGTTTAAATTTAGTTCATCTTATACCACATCAGGTTCTGCAACAGATCCTTATAGCTATATATAAGTTTTTCACAAGCCTCTTTCAGAGTCTCTGCCTCGAATTGACAGCTCAGCTTCTTATTTTCCTTCTCCCAAGCCCTCTTTGGGTCATTAAGTGACTGTAACTTGTACTTTACAGCTCTGGCAAAACAAGGCTTGCAGCCTGATGGAGATGAGTAAAAATCTGGAAGTCTAATGCTCTTCCTCACCATCATCAAGCTGCGTACCAAATGTTCTTATCTGATGGATCAATATAGCATTTCCATCTCTCTCGTTTCCAAGTAGTTTCAGCTCCCGAAACACTTTCCTCCGTGCCTTTTCCCAACAGCTTTATCTAGATGGGTGTGCTGCACCATTGTTGCTAAGACTGGAAGAGAGGAAGGAGCCAGAAGCAGGCAAAGCCAGAAAGGCACAACCGATGTGGCCAGTGTTTGTCAGAGATGGCTTCTAGGCTCTGTCACTTGCACATTTGAAGAAAAATTTTCTCCAGCTCTCCAGCTGTCTTCAGAAGAGCTCCTAAAGCAGATTCAGCAGCTGACAACTTTGTTTTACTCCCCCGAGGAAGGTGGCTGTGGTCAACTGTGGCTGACTCAGGCCTGGTAGGACAGCAGAGCAATGCTGATGTGATCCCTGCTAGGCAGGGCTGTTGCAGTTCTCCTCTGGAGGAGTTGCTCACCATTACCATGAACAAATGATTATTGTTCAGCACCACTCGGTGTCATCTGAGAGGTAAAAGGAAAACTTGCAGCTGAAAAATCAGATGTCTCCTGGCTGGGATAACTCAATTTACCAATCCATTTCACTAGATAGGATTTATAGATTCAGAGTTGTTTTCTTTCCCATTTCTTCCTTGATATAAGGGTTTCAGAGTTTCTGTAGTGCATTTCATTAGTCCTAGTAGACACTCAGGAATTGAACACCTCTTAGACAGAGCTATGAGGAGGTTTGCTTGGCTCTACTGCCTGAATAAAGCTTCGTGGTGGAGTTCCTGACTTGGTGTTGAAGTTGCACGTACTCAGAGAAAACATTTTGGTGCAGTTAAGCAAATACTACTTTTTGGCACTGTAATTAACAGACACTACTAAAATATAAGGAACGAGTACCTTGCTACTTTGAAAACAGAACAAACCATATGGATCTGAGTGGCTGTTCTTCGTCGCCATATGAGTTTCATATCAATGTGTTCTTGTTGCCAAGATCTGCAAGATATGTGTCAGGGCCACGAGCACATTTAAAAGGATTCACTGACCCTGAGCAGCCTCCCCATGCTCCATTTCAGCCCTTTGCCCCAATGATGCTGCACTGGTGCCAGTCTCAAGCTCCACTGCAGCCCTGGCCCAAAATGTGGGGGCTAGTGTCCTGGCTGGGTGATGGGAAAGGGTAAAGGGGAGCAAAAGCAGGTGGTTAGGGCCACCAAGGTCTGTGGGTGCCTTTAGTGCCCTGAAAACATAAACTCTGTAGCTTAAAGAGCTATGAGGAGGAAAGATCTTTCATAATTCAAAGATATGGGGCAATAAGAACTTTTCAGGTGTCCCATTACTGAACAGAGTTGAGCAGTGCTTGTTTCTGGGATGACCTGTTGGCTTCAGCAAAACTGGACAAGTCTAATTAATATTGCTATATTTTGGGAAGTGCATGTGGTCAGCTCAGGAGTCCACCTGCAGTATCAGAGTCAGAGGCCACTCACCCTGTGGTAGGCAGTCACTTGTTCTTTTACAGTCAGTGATTTTGTCTGTATCCACCAGTCAGTAGAGCTGCAAGAAAACCAGCATGTAAAAAAATGTAATGAACCTGAGTCACATTCTTGCTGGCAATCCCTCCAAGAAGGATTGGGGAGGTTTAGGTGCACTGCTTTAAGATGCAGTCCCACCCTGCTAATGAATATTAGAAGGCGAGGCAGGAGAGACGAATAAAACGTGTCAGCTCCTCAGTCTCTGCTCGCAGCCATGAGCAGCTGAAGCCAAGACCTTTGGGGTAGAGGAGGTATGGATGCCTCCCCAGCAGAGGAGCAGGGGAGGCTGACAAGGTGGGATCATCTTGAAACACTGCTGCTCACTTGGCTACAAACCACATGTCAAGAACAGTCTATAAAACCATGCAACTTGTAATCACAGGAAGGTACAAGGATTGCTACTTAAGTTTAAGCTGTTACCTAAAGCACCTATGCGTGGGTCTAGTGCCTTGCTTGCCCACTTCAAAATGGGATACCCGAGCAGCTCTGACCTGGGATGCACGACAGCTGTAACCACGTGTTACCACTGGCATGGCAGAGCGAGAGAAAGCCTTTTTGCCCTACAAAATCTGCGCTGTTCGTGTGCTCTCTAGCTCTCAGCAGATGTTAACTTTCATGCCTTGCCTTCTAGTACCTCTAGAGACAGTGTGACTGGCGCAGGCTCAGACCCTTGTATGGCTGGGGTCCCTGCCCAGACCCTCTGTGGCTGTCCCAGTGTACATGCAGCTCTCCCCAAACTGGCTGAGCAGCGTCTCGTCGGGTGTTGCTCTCTTACAAAAAAGGATGAGTAATGCGTAAAGTAAATTAAAGCAATGCCTCTGACACTCATTTTTCCTTAAGGTACATATATTGTTTTGGTGAGACCATCAATGCGTGTTTGCAGTTCTCTCCATCACTGAGGTAAAAAATTTGTCTTCTTAGGGGAAGAGTTACCTTCTTACCGCATCGTAACTAAGGCTTAGTAATGACTATGAGCTAAATCCTGGTAGACACTCCAGCTTTGTCAAAGGCTGCCAACAAATGCCATGTGAACTAAGAGGTAACGTGCACTCCAGGAGAGGTGAATCCTGGATTCTCTTCAGATCCAGTGAAGAGAAGCCCATGGTAAATTGCTGCATAGAAAGCACAACCCCCACAACCCCCAGGTCAGGAAACCCCTCATCTGAAAATAACTGAAACACTGGGAAAGTACTGGGGGGAGCATCACTTTTTTTCTTGTTCTTAAGCTTTTCTGAATACATCCATTTACAGGTGGCTGTTGGAGATGCAGCAGTCTTACTGAATTCTTATTCAGACACACTTTTGGTCTCACCCACCACAGTCCTTATATTCACAGCAGAGAGTTAGTGCTCAGTGAAACATGTCAGTGTGAATTTGACACCCAAGTAGTCCCAGAGTACAGTGTGGTCCTCCTTCAAAGCAGTAGGTTATGGGTGTCACCTGGTTGTCCTGTTGCTGCTTTGTCTCTTCTCCGGTCACCCGCCCCAAAGGCAGCTTACCTTGTGCCAGACTCCAGTCTGGGGTGAAAACAGCTGCTTTTTTGGAAGAAAACTCCAGCCATAGGTTTGGATGGTGCACACAAGGAAACACTCTCTGGCTGCAGTGGGGCTATGCACCTCATCATATTGGCTCTCTGATGTCGTTTCCCAGTCTTTCAGCAGTGTCTCAGCAGACCTGGCAATCTGAAATACTTCTCTGCACCAGAGCACCATATCCCGCTACCCATAGGCAGCATGGTCAATGGCACTTTGCAAAAACAAGCAGCTCCAGGGGCTCTCAGGGGTTGGGCAGACTGGTAAAGGGCTCAGAAAAATGAGGGCCCTCCTCAACATCTCTGTGCCAAGACCAGTCCCAGAGAGCTGCCCTTTCTGCTGGGAGAAGTCACTTCTGGGGGCAACACAAAGAGCTGGTGAGGGAGCTGGCCTGAGGCTGGCTTTGGGAGAACCAGTGAACAACCCAGGGTCAGGATTTACAAATGCCTCATTATCTGCAGATGAGGAACAGAAGCATTGAGGGAGCAGCTGGATAGTCTGCTAGCATTTTCAGAATCTGGGGGATATTGTTAGTGAAGGAGGAACCGTAAAACCTCTGGTTATTCATAGGTCCTCTGTGTTCTGTCTGAGCCAAGTTGCTGTCTCAGCATCTTTATCCATGCTTTGACTGGGAGAATTAGGTTCTGCTCCTTCTGGTTCAGAGCATCACTTACCTCCTCTGCTATTCTCAGAGGAAATCCCAAAGTAAGCCTGTAATATTTCCTCATCTTCTGTTGTTTCCTGTTGTCAGGCGGCTCCACACAAGAGCTGGTGAGCTGCTGTTAGGGGTGAGAGCAAGTTGGGCATGAAATAGGGGCTTTGTGGACAAGGATCCACTGCTATGGTACCCAAGCAAGAAGAGCTGAGGCAGATCCCAAGTCATGTCCAGGTCCAGACTGGGGAGTTATATGGCCAGGTACAGGGATAACTGCAATGTAGCTCAGGCCGAGACCAAGGGCAAAAGCCCTACTTAAAAACAGTGCCTGAGATAAGGGGAGTGAGTCCTTGCCAAGGCTTCTCACAGCTTGTTCTCAAACAGCTCTTTGATTCAAGGCCAGGCAGCTGCACTGTCAAAGCTGGCCCTGGGCCCAGGCAGCCCAAGCCCCAGGAGGAGGGGGATGTACTCAGGGCCCGGGCACCCACCTGGAGCTGAAGACATCCCTTTCTCCTGATGTCTGAGCTCCAGACAGCCACAGAAACTGGATGGGTCATGGATATTCATACCAGCTTTTCCAAATTTAAGGCAGATGATGATCAGGAGCCAGAATGTCGTCCTTCCCAGAGGATCCAAGCAGGGCTCCTGAGATACTGTTTGCAGAACCATGGATCCACCACCCTCTTGGTTCGGCTTTGAGATGCAGGTGCTCAGGAGGCTGGGCTGGACTGGGCTGTGCCACAAACAGAAAAGCCTGATGGGCTTGCTGTTTTTTCTATAAAAAACATTTTGTAGAAATGGCTGTGGGCGGTCTTCCCCATGGCCCAGAGCCTTTGGCATAGGCACCCTGGAAAGGCACTGGTTGAAGCCCAGTCCCAGAACCAAAAAGGGCCAGGAAATCTCTGGTACAGGTGATGTTGCAGCTGAAGGAGACGTTAAAGGAATACAGTTTACAGGAAAGGTCCCTGAGGACCTGGGAGTGACTGTCCACAGGATGACTGTTAATTTATATTTCAAAGTGGCTAATTCAATTGGCATAATTGCGAGTTTTGTCTTATTGTCATGGCCCTGCACCTGCAAGCCCTGCTACGATGGCCACCAGTGTGAGAATCACTGTCTTTTCCCATCTCTCTTCCTATTCCCTGCCTTGCTATATCTTCTAGGCAAAGGGGCTCCTCAAAGTCTTCATGCAAGTTATGGAGACTGTGGCAAGTGGAGAATGTCACAGTGGTTGAGGGAAAGCCTGTCTTGGGAGCCTTGGGGCCCACATCAGCTACCCAAAGCCCCAGTACTGCATCCTGCAAGAGTCATGGGCCAGGTGAAGGTTACTGGAGAGCACTGGGATCATTGAGAAAACTGTCAGCATCACTTGCAGCAGGGTGCTGGTGTTGCACATTTCTGTGTGGTCACAGTGTGTGCCCAAGATGGACAGTTCAGAGCTGGGTGTGCTGACGAGGCCTGGTGTTGGTGAGGTTCAGCAGGGGACAGGCAGCTCTGCTGTCACAGCCCATCCCTGACAGCTGGCAGGACACATGCCCATGGCCTGTCCTCCGCAGAACTATTGAAGCTTCTGAAAACCAGCCTGCACACCCACCTCAGGGCTTCAGTTGGACCAGGAAACACTGCAGAGCCCCAGTTGGCTCTGGTTGGTCTCTCAAAGAGAATCCAGGCAGGACAACCTCATTTTAGTGAACACTTACAAAGTCTCTGGCGTGCTGGTAGACTGCAAGGTCAGATCTCAACTTGCAAACTCGCTTGTGCTGACAACCCCAAGCAATGAGAAGTTTCATAGAACCATAGAATATCCTGCGTTGGAACGGACTCACAAGGATCAAGTCCAACTGCTGGCCCTGCATATCAGACAAGGTCTTGTATTTTGGCAGCATGAGGGGAAAAAGATGGCTTTTCTCCTGTAGCCTCTGATTTGGTGGCTCTGGAGGATCACTTCTGAAATAACCTAACTGCAGGTTTGGAGCTCTGTGGTTGGGGTGACCTTCATCAGCTCCAGAACAATACTGAGAAGCCATACTAACAACTTCCTAAACACCATGGTGCTGGGACACTGATGCTTTGAAGCGGGGATGAGTGACACACAGTAGCTGACACAGGGATGGGAGAGAGTAGTTTGATCAGCCATAGTCAGATGTGTTTAGCTAGCACAGATGTGAAGAGCCAGCACATTACCATCTGTAGTGGGCTTCCATGGCAAGATTTTGGCAGCAGGGGGGCTACAGGGGTGGCTTCTGTGAGAAGCTGCCAGAAGCTTCCCCTGTGTCCTACAGAGCCAATGACAGCCGGCTTCAAAATGGACCCAATGATGGCCAAGGCTGAGCCCAGCAGTGATGGTGGAAGCACCTCTGGGACAGCAGAATTAAGAAGGGGGAAAAACTCCTGGGAAACTGCAGCTGGCGAGTAGAGTGAGAATGTAGGGGAGGAGCAACTCTGCAGACACCAAGGTCAGTGCGGAAAGAGGGAGAGGAATTGCTCCAGGCATTGAGGAGATATTCCACTGCAGCCCGTCATGCAGCCCATGGTGAGGCAGCTGTGCCCCTGCAGCCCACAGCGGTCCATGGCGGGGCAGAGATCCACCTGCAGCCCCAGAAGCAGGCGGATGCTCGAAAGAGGCTGTGACCCTGTGGGAGGCTCACAGTGGAGAAGACACCTGGCAGGACTTGCAGACCTTTGGAGTCCGTGCAGGTCCTGCCAAGTTTGATGGCAGGACTTGTGACCCCATGGGGACCTGTGCTGGAGCAGTCTTTTCCTGAAGCATTGCACCACATGGAAGGGACCCACACTGGAGCAGTACATTAGGAAGGAATGACTTGTGTTGGAGAAGTTTGTGGAGGACTGTCTCCTATAGGAGGGACTGCACACCTGTGCATGGGAAGAGTGTGAGGAGTCCTCCCCCTGAGGATGAAGGAGCATCAGAGACAATGTGTGATGAACTGACCACAGCCCTCATTTCCCATCTCCCTCTGTGGCTGGGCAGGGGGGAAAGATAAAGAACATCCGGAGTGAAGTTGAGCCTGGGAAAAAAGGCAGGGTAGGGGGAAGGTGTTTAAAGATTTGGTTTTATTTCTCGTTACACAGCTCTGATTTGATTAGCAATAAATTAATTTCTCTGAGTTGGGTTTGCCCATGGCAGTAATTGGTGAGTGATCCCTCCCTGTCCTTAACTCAAGGCATGAGCCTTTGTCCTGCTTTTTCCCCCATATCCTGCTGAGGAGGGAGAGTAATTAAGTGACCTGGTGGACACCAGGGGTCCAGCCAGGGCCGACCTACCACACCATCACAAAGCGGGATGACCTGTTTCAGATTTTGGTACATGTTAGCAATACACTCTTTCCTCTAAACACAGTTGCCGAGAGCTGAAGGACTTACATCTGCACTGCAGAAAAAAGGCAGAAGTATCTCAAAGTGGAATTGCAGTGACACCAAAGCTTTCACTTGGATTTGATGTGATTTCACTAACTCAGACTAATAAATTTTTTGTGTGTAAGCAAAGACAATTGAATGAAAATAATTATGACAAAAAAGGCAAAGATTTACTGAGGTGGATCTGGGGGGCTTCCGGTTCCATCCCCCCAACCCCCCATCCCTTGATCCCAGCAACACAACATGCATTTGCACACTATGTGCATGTTGTGCAACCAGAGCCTCCCTGCACCCAGCCAGAGCAGGCTGTTTCTGTCCTTGGTTAATGCAGCTCTGATTACAGCATCCTTAGAAAGGCGGATTTTCTTTCACGTTCTCATATCCAAGTATTAACCTGCCCTGACATCGCTTCATTTGCCAGAGCTGATAGCACAGCTTGAGATTGCTTCACTGCAGAGATTACACAGAAGAAGAGGCAGATTCTAGTGACTTCTGTTCTGCTAAACAAGTTCTAGTTTCTACTCCACTATAAGCTACTATATATCTTTATATATATTTTAATATATACTTTTATATATATACATATTTATACTTATTCTCTCTCTCTCTCTGTGTAATAGCTTGTCTTCCTGCAGAGATAATAAAGTCACAAATGCAGTTCTATGCGAATCTGGAACAAGAGATACTTGCCTTTGTGTTCCTTGATGGAAGAAAACTCAGCTGAAGTTATGGTTATGGTACCAAGACAAACCCACCGCAGCTGGCTACCACCATTTCCTTCTCCTCTGAGGAGACATTCTGCATATTTAAATCCTGAAAACACATTTGGTACCAGGCTGCTATGAACAATATGGAATATCCTTCTTGTTTCAGTAACTATGATTTGTATGAAGTCACTAAGGTGGTGAGTCTCTGTGCTTACACACTGAAGCTGGTTTCACATGATTATTGGCAGAAGTGGCAATTTTATTTTAAAACCTCCTGTGATCTGATCTCAGGATCTATTTGGATCTTCAGTCCCCATGGCAATAGCTTCTCAAATCCTGAAAATAACAATGTGCCCAGCTATTTTGACTGAATAAACCAGATGCCACGTATGCATAAGCCTGAGCGTAACGGTGTGTGCTTGTGGGGAGAGGGTTTTATTTCAGTCATGAAAGTAAACAGCACATAGAGATATGCTCTGCTTGGTCAGTCGTGTCAGGTGAGAGAGTGACATTTTTCTATTGTCATTTTTTTAAGCAGATCTGCATTCACCCCTGTGAATGGCTTTCTAATGATAGCTGATGTAGCATACGTGCACCGGGAACCCATAAGGCATCACTTTTCCCAGTGAAAAAATGCTGAAATGGTGCCACGGAAGAAGAGAGGGAGAAAATTATATTCTAGCTTCATTTTGGATAATCATATGTTCCCCCTTTGAACTGGAGCTGTTAATCAAAATGGGAAGCCTTGTGAGTTGTTTTGATTAAGAATGGAAATCTGTTTTCATCTTTGGTGCTGCCTTAGATGTTGGAAGATAATATGCAATAAAGGAAGAATCAACTACATAGTAAGTTTCTTTACTCACTTTGAGTAAAGAATGGCTTTCTGCCATTCTGAGGAAACTTGATTTGGTACTTTGAGGGTGTTCCAGCAGGACTGTGACTGGATGAATCTCCCCCTGCAGGCCACCAGGTAACACGTGGACTTTCTCTCCTGGTTGCCCAACTGCATCATTCCTGCAGCCTGCCTCCTGTGTGATCCCTATGCAGGAATGCCAGGAGCTGGCAGTCACAGAGTCCCTCAGGAAGTTGGTCACCATTTACCATTGGTGCTCACCTGCTGGCTGGTATTCTACTGCTCACAGCCTCACCCAGGCTGTTGTGTGGAGGATGTTGAGACAGCTGGACCCACACAGAACTTTATTCACAGGGTCTGTAGCTGGTGACGTGCATTGACTTCAGCGATAACACCTACTTTTTGGGAAAGGTAAAAAATCAAAAGGAGAGAAACAGAAGGGAAAGGAAAGCTCACCCCCATGACCAGCTGGGAAGAGAAGGTACAGGAAGTCTTCAGAGGAGACTCCTGCCCTAAGCATCCTCTCTGGTGACATCTATCACCTCTCTGCAGACAAATTTCCCATGGTAAGTATGTAGGGATTTTGGTTTTTTTTTTTTTTTTTTGACCCACTCAAACTGCTGGTAGGACTCAATGATCTTAGAGGTCTTTTCCAATCTAAATGATTATGTGATTCTATAAATGATTATACGATTTAATGATTTTGTTTGCTTCTCTAATGTAAGGTGAGAGCAACAGCCCAGGAATAGGAAGAGAGATGGAAAAGGAAGATGATTCTCATGCTGGTGGCCATTACTTTTCATGGCAAACTGTCACAACAGGTCTTGCAGGTGCAGGGCTGTGTCAATAAGACAAAACCAACATGAGTTGCATGGGGGTTCAAGAGATCCCAGCAGCATGGCAGGATGCAGTGAGGAGCCTGCAAAGCTCCAGACAGGAGCTTTTCACGTCGCACAGGCTGAGGCACTTCAAGCTCTGCTCAACACAGAGCAAAGCTGTGGCATGGCTGAGAAGCACACACAGCTGGGAAACACTCCCAGTTGGAGCTGTACAACTCTAAATTGTCTCTTTTTATTATCACAACCAGCAGAGCGGGTGATGACAACAACGCTCTACGATGACATCTTGCCAGCTGCGAGCGAGCTTGTTTAAAGGCAAGTGTCCTCAGCCCCTTGCTTGACTCTCACAGGCCAGCTGGAACAAGGGCATCCCAAGCATCCCATGGGACTTGGATGAGGTGACTGAGGCCTCATGGCTCACTGGTCAGGATGGGGCAATGCCAGGTGCTGCACTGGACTTGCCAGGACCCTGCTGGAGGAGATTGGGGTCCATTAACTCCAGGCTCGGCACGGGGCATCTGGCTGCAGCTGGGACACATCACTGCAGATGACTGCCATTCCTGTCTCCAGCATCCACCAATGGATGCTGTCATCCTGGGCAGGGACATCCAACCCACTGGTAAAACAGATTCACCAGATGCTGTTTTCCAGCAGCAGGAATTGTGAGCTAAGCCAGTCCCGAGTTTGGCTTTGTCTTCAGGGTGAGCCCAGGAGGGATTTTTCAGCTTTCTTCAGCAGTGCAAGGAAAAGGGAGAAGTAAGGGGCAAGCAAGGAAAGAAAGTCAAGGCAAAAATAAAAAGCAGGTAGAGGCAAGAAAAGGCAGGAAAATAATAGCGGGGAAGGGAGGGGAGGGGAGGGGAGGGGAGGGAAAAAGGGCGAAAGCAAACTAATAAGGAGTGCTGTAGTTCCTACTTCACTGCTTGTCTCAAACAGGGGATTTAAAGAGCAACCTCAAGCAGCATGAGTGTTGGCAATGCTCTATGTAAGCTAAAGCCTGATGATGACAACATAGCAGGGACAAAAAATGTGAGCGTGGAGTAATTGAGAGGGGAGGGAGCCTTTTGTAAGCAATTGTTTGCAGATAGTTTTATGATGATTCAACCCAGTTGATGTAAAATCTGGCTCAGTTGAACTGGGTGTCAGCCAGCCTGGCGTGGCTACTAAAATTTAGCTGAAATTGGTATTTTACACCAATTGTTTTAGGTGAGGAGAGCGGTGCGGCCTTTTGGGCTGGCATCCTTCTTGCTAGCCCCAGGCACAAGGGCTGGTTCTGCTCCCCGAGGCCCCTGCGATGGGCCAATATGGGTGGATGCCAGGCTTCTCATGAACCATGTCAGAGAACTGATCCATGGGAAAAAGAGAAAAAGGGACAGAGGTGTTTGTGGTAGTCTTTTTTCTTTTCCCAGGCTGTTTTTCCTGCATTCAGCTAGCTACTAAGTGAGAAACCACCAGGGCCTCCCAGAAACCCTCCAGCAAACCTGCAGCAATGCGGTTCAGTATTTCCCCAGCTGCCAAGGTAAATACAAGGAGTGAGGGAAAACAACAGTGGTAAACCCCAAAACCCTGCAAGCCTCCTTCATCCACTTTGAAAAATTTTAGTGACAGGGGCCTCTGTTTGGGGGGAATTCTGGGTGGGTCCCCTCAGAGACCCCCTCAGCAGACCCACATGCTCCCTCCTGCCCCTCAGTGGGAGTGCTGCTCGCTTTGTGAAATGCTGAGCTGCACATCACCACGTCCCTTGTCAGCACTCAGCAAGCTCATATTAAAACAAGAGGGGGGCCAAGTGGATGAGAAACTGAAAGCCTTCCTGCTGGCAATGGGGAATTCCTTCCCTGGCAGAAAATCAGCACCAGATCTACCAAAATTCCTGCCAGATTTCTCTTCTTCCAGATAATAAATGAGAGTTCAGATAATTATCTCAGTGCCACAGATTTTAATTATTTTAAACAGCATTGCATAGAGCATTCTTGGTGAGTCCCTGGCATCCCTCTGTCAGTGTAAAAGGAATAGGGCTGCTTCCTTGGTTTGAAGAGATAACAGTGCTGCAGGCTACAAAAGATAACTGTGGTTTTTAATTTAATCTTACAGCCATGACAGCAGTGCAGGGGGTCCCTGCTGCAAATATGCTCAACCTGTATTGACTGATGTCTGTAATATCTGAAACCTGGTAGGTTGCTTTGGGGAAAGTGCCAGAATAAGCATCTTTTGCTTACTACAGAATCTCAGAAGACTAAGATGCAGTCAGATGTAAATACCTGGTTTGGTAGATAATACATTTGGGGTTATGTTCAGACTCTCACTAGATGCTGGTGGTGGTTTGCTAGTAATGACAGTTACATTTTTGAGTGGTATCAAACAGTGGGAGATACATTTGGGTCCTAAAGCTGGAGGGGAAATCCTTGCAGATTGTGAGGAGGAAAGATCATTCACTCTTCACCTTCCTTTTACATTTAACTTTTAGATTTAACAGTTAGGGCAGAAATTATAAGATTTCTGCACAGATCATTAGAAACCTGTATTGGCAGGGACCAAAGTAAAACATGATTACATTTTTTAAATCTAGTAGAAGTGCAGTGCAGGACAACAAATGTAGCTATTAAAACTTCACCTCTTGGACATATTTGACCAATACACACATTATTTGGAGCTATAGTTTTTAGATGTTAATTACTTTTGGAAAAGTAATAAATATCTCATAATGAGTATTATTTAGCATGTACATTTCAGTTCACTCCCCAAAAGGATGCCAAGAAGTGAAACAATGAATTAGAGGGCAGATGCCTTTCATCAAGTGTTCTTAATTGCTACCCAGGTTGCATTTCTGGCAGAAGACCTCTGCAAAGGGCAGTCACAGTGATGAAAAATGCCACAGTGACAGGCATGTGAAACACCAGCAGCAACCTGGATAACTGTCACAAGCACAGGTCTAAACCAGTCTATTGCAGCAGTGATTTTTCAAAGTGTCAGCCCTGCCCATGGCTCAAGAAACAGCTTTTAACTCACCTGCTAGAAGCTAAAAAAATGGGGAGGAGAACCACAGCAGATACCTGCTGCTAATGCAGCAGGGGCCACAAGTTGGACTGCTTCAGACCAAAATTGGCTGCTGCCTTTCCTTTCTTACACACCCCTCAAAATAATGGGTAATGCTGTGTCAGTCCCTTTCTGAATGCTGCCCCATGGGTTTTAATTACAGTTTGTCTCTGAAGGCACAGTGTCTGCTCTGCTCGTTGATCTGCCGTGAATTTGGTGACACCAGGGACACTTTTTTTTCACCTTGGCAGATCCCACACACTCACCATTCTCATCTACAGTGGGTCTTTTGCAGGATTCAGCAAACTCATGCCCTGGTCCTACAAACTGCTTCTCAAGGAGCAGGGAGCCAACACAGGGAAGTGCAAAGAACCCAATTAGGGAGAAAGTAATTAATTTTCCAAATATTTTTTTTGTCTTTAGATTTAGCAGGCCTTGTAAAGGGCATGGGCGACCAGTTTAGTTGCACTTGGGTCTCTTCATGGTGAGTTTAGCTGGCATGGGGTTTTTTATGGACCATTCTGATGGGTCCCCATAGCAATTTTCCCCAGGAAGTGTGGGAATGGCTTTGTCACTACTGGACTGTTGCTTTTTCCTTGCCTACCTTTCCTTTCTCCAACTTCTCCTTGAAATGATGGGGGCTATATGTAAGAAATCACATGCTCTGGCACAAAAATGCCTGATCTCAACTCAGCTTACCCAGATCAGAAGCAGATTTAAACCAAATCACAAGAGTATCCCCTCTGCTTTTGGTATGGATTTAAACTGGGGAGAAAGTAGGAAGATTAGAGATTAAATTGTCTCTTTTAGCCGCTGCCAGCCTGCCTGAGCAAGGAGTGTGTGTGGTATGGGCTGCACCCATCACCTTCAGCCTCTTAACACAGACACACATGCCCTGGGCTCAAAGACTTCTTAAATCCTTGACCCAGCAGAAAAACACACATAAACCACAAAATTATTGACCATGAATCACAAATCCATTATTTTAAAGACAAGACAAGTGTCCTTGGAAATTGCTGAGGGATGCAAGTTATCCTCTTAAAATTCTCTGTGGCTCTTGGTGCAACACAGAATGAAAAGGTGAAATGAGCGGCAACGCTTGCTGAATTATACACCAAAGCAGCTTCACAACAGCGCGACTGCCTTGGTGCCCAAGTGTCTCCTGGTGACAGACACAGCCAACTGCTGACCATGACGGATTTTAGGTGAGCCCACAGAGTCACAGAATCACAGAATATTCTGAGCTGGAAGGGGCCCGCAAGGATCATCGAGTCCAGCTCTTAAGAGAGTGACTGCTACGGGGGTCAAACCCACAACCTTGGCATTATTAGCGCCATGCTTTAGCCAGCTGAGTTAATCTCAGGGAAGACCTCGGAAAGCAGGACTTGTTTCTGGTGCAGAGCAAACATCCGTGTGTCTGGGGAAAAAAGCAGGGAAAAGCTACTGTATGTTTGTGCCTCTTCTGTGGGTGGCAAAACCCAAAGTTACACAAAAATCACACCAGTTTACCCTAATTTGATAACTATATGCTATCTCTTATCTTCAGTAAGATGAGAACTTGTGGTTTACCCAAAAGAAAAGGATCGTCTCCAGGTTTCCACACTGCCATGGATTAACTTCCTTCTTCAGATGCTGCCCAAGAAAGCATTACCTTCTCCTCTCAAGTTTTCTCCCCGTGAGCACTGCTGCCTCTGCCCAGGCAATGGCTCCAACTGCCCAGGTCACCAGGCAGGACATGGACCATGGAGCCCATCCCAGGTCCCCAGCAAAGTTACCCTGCTGTCAGAAGGGGGGCCATGGCCTGGGCTGTGTCTCTGCCTGCATGTATTTCTCAGCTGCCTGGATAAACCTATCAGCGCTGAGTTGCGTAATGTGTTCCCTTGATGGATCATTTTGTAACATCACCAGGAGATCCTGAGGCAGCCTGACACCTGTAATCGGCTGGAGGAGCAGATACTGCTTTGGAAGGCGACTTGGCAGGGGAAGGCAGGGTATTTTTCCCTCACACTTTTTCTCTCTGCCTGGTCACAGCAGGTTATTTGACAATTGTTTAAACTGGCTAGAGAGTAATTGTTTTTCTTTTGAGTAAACCCAAGTTGTAATTAAAGAAAACTGTGTGATCTTAAGGTTGTGGGGTAGAAAGGAGAAGGAGAGGGCAAGGCTGTGTAAAATTACACTGTCTGAGAAAGTCACAGGGATTTAATTGCTTACAATCCCATTAGGCTTGTGCTGAAGAAGGTGAATCTGGTTTAAGCTGGAGGAGGGTTTCCAAAGCCTCTGCCATCACAGGGAGCCTGGAGCAACTCCTGCCTGACTGATGCTTACAGAGGATACCCAGTATTTCCTGGGGTGGTATCTACTGCCCTGCACTGCCTTGCTTGTTCCCATGGCCAGTCCCCCCATCCTGTCCCAATCACAGTTATTTGGATGCAATAGAGCATTGCCCCAGAGCTCGCAACCGCTACCCTAAGGATTTACAGAGCTGTCTTGTCCTCTCCAGTGTGCCAGGGATGAAGGCCAGCCCTCTGGAGCAGCCAGTTTTGGGCCAACATGGTAGCCTGGAATATGTCATGTTGGCTGCAAGTTGCCACATGGCTGTCCCCAAAGGGCAGTGCTGTGGCCTGCTGCAAAGGGAGATGACGGGCAGAGCTCGAGTCTTATGGGACAACATGGATTCCTGAAATGATGTGATGGGTCATGCCAGGTCCCAAGACGTCGGGTTGGGTGAGCTCTGACAGGTTTGTGCAGGTACGAGGAACATCACTGCTCGTGTAGGGCTGTGGGTTTCACGCCAAGAGCCAGCCCCAAGCAAGATGTTGGGCTGTGGAGTGGCAGGTTAATCCCTTGTGAGAGCTGAGATTGCACAAATTATTTGGGAAGCTGAAAGCTTCCCAAAACTGATTCAGATGGAATCAGTTGTGCCAAAGGAACAGTAGTCAGCCCTCATTTCATCAACACCACATTGCAGTGCTCATTTCATCCAAGGAAGAAAAATCTCTTTGAGCCTGGACAATCTAACATCAAACAGTACTGGAGTGTTTGATTTAGTATCTGTTTACTATCTTACTTTAAATATTTTCAAATAACTAGCTAGGAAGTTATTTGTATCTTTTTCACATCCAAATTACAGGAACACAATACTTTTGCACTGATGGAGTTGTAATATAAACTGTTAGTTAATTCTTTCTCAATATTAATATTCCAAGAAGCAAAACAAGTATCAAGACAAAAAGCAAAAAGGCTGAGTGAAGAATATTTACACTATCATTTGCCATATGTTAGTCTTCAAATGGCCATCACCATCCTCATTATTATGCATATTATGATTAATCATTAGCTGTTCAATGTTCATCTTCAGGAATGTCCTGAGCTGTCCTGGTTTGACAGGAAGTGAGTTTTTTAAGGAAGTTATAGTCAAACCAATCAGTGGTCAGAGAGAATATTGACACCTGGTATGACCACTGAAGAGATTTGTCACCTCTGAGAACATAGGGAGATAAAGGAGAGAAGCCCAGAGGAACTTCCTTTTGTGTTCCGGCAGTTGAAGGGAGCAGATCTCCTCCCCTGCCCAGCCTGGGCCTGGGCCTGGGCCTGGGCCTGGGTGGGGGAGGGGCAGCCATGCGGCCTGAAGCCATGTGGCCTGAGGAGAGAGGTAGGCCGGAGCCCGGAGAGAGAGAGAGGTGGAAGGAAATGGACTGAGCCAGCTTCTGCAGGATGGAAGGGTGGAGAGACGAGGAGATGGTTCTCTGCCCCCCCCCCAGAGAAAGAGACTGTGTCTGTCTGTGCCGGCCAAGGAGCGGAGTGGGGGAGGTTCCCGGCCTTGAGAGTCCTGGAGTTGAGGGCAGTAGAGACTGAGACTTTTTAACCCTTCCCTTCCTTGGGAAAAGAAAGCTTTATGAAACATTAATCCTCCTGAGCAGTGTTTGGAGTGAGAAGAGAGACAGCCTGGAATCCTGTGACGTTAGAGAAGTTGATGGGAAGAATCCGGTGGGAGGAGATGATGGAGTGGCTTTGGCTGGACTTATCTTGTATGGCCATAGACTGAACCAATCTGTCTTTAATACATGAGACTGCATTTAGGTGGATGCAGTGGCTGGATGCCAGATAAGGGGACCTGCTGCAGTGATGCCAAGCGCGAAGTGGAAGAAGAAACCCTCGGCCCCAGGGGTTATAAAATGGGGGGGACGGTTGTCCCAAAAACGGAGCTTCTGGTACTTGGCAAAGCATCCTTGAATCCTGAGGGCAGTTTCGGTCCAGGGATGGTGGTGAGAGCACCAGACATGGAAGGACACTATGGTTTACAAGAGAGACTCCTCTCTTCTTTGATGGATTGAGATTTGATTATTTGAGTATTGTTAACTGATCAGGAAATCCAAGGTTTTGTCTAATTGTATGAAGGGTGGAAATTGGGAGGAGGAGGAATGTTTCGGAGAGTTTTCATTCTGTTCCCTGTGTGTTTCTTTCCTTTAATGTAGATTATTAAAGTTTTTTTTTTTCTCCTATTTCTAAGTCTGAGCCTGCTCTGCTCTGTTCCTGATCACATCTCACAACCATTATTAGTAAAAAATATATTTTCATGGGGCACTGGCATTGTGTCCAGTGTCTAACCGTGACATGAGCTTATTTCTCAAGCTTCCCTCACACAATTGATATGTCCTGAGGAGTTAATTGCTATGAAATTCAGTTACAGATGATGCACAGAAATTTCAGAAAATACAGACATTAATTTCAAAATTCACAAGGGATAAAGATAAGAAAATATGGAGTGGGAAAATCAATATTTGATGATGGTAAGACACTTCTGTTAGTATTTTACTGTGACTTTCCGTTCTGGATGGAGTACAGACTTCAGATGTCCTCTTTAGTATGTCGGCATTCTTCAGAAAGCAGAAATTGCGAAACACTTCTGTTTTGATTCTTACATTTTCCTCTCTCACTCTGATTGAGCGCTTCATCCTCCTGTACTAACCTGAGCAGCCTTAGGACAGGAAGGTGAGGTTGGCACAGCTCGCTGCCCTCTCAAGGCTCAAACTGAAGGTAAAAACCCTTCTTAGGTACCTGGATTCATTCTTGCTTCTTACAGCTCAGCATTTTTGCTGATTTAGCACAGGTGAGCACATAGAATCACAGAATTGTTTGTCTTGGAAAAGGCCTCTAAGATCATTGAGTCCAACTGTTAATCCAGTACTGCCAAGTACACCACTAAACCATGTCCCCACTTGCCACATCTGCACATCTTTTAAATACCTCCAAGAATGGGGACTCAGCCACTTCCCTAGGCAGTCTGTTCCAATGCCTGACAACCTTTTTGGGAAAGAAATTTTTCCTAATATACAGTCTAAACCTCCCCTGGTGCAACTTGAGGCCATTTCTTCTTGTCCTTCACTAGTTACTTGGGAGAAGAGGCCGACCCCCCACCGGGCTCCACCCTCCTTTCAGGCAGCTGTAGAGAGTGATAAGGTCCCCCCCAGCATCCTCGGCCCCAGGGGCCATGGTGTGCACAGTCCCAGGTCCCTTCAGAGTCCCATAGCAGCCAGTCCTTGTTCTGCAGTGGAAAGGTACTTTTTAGGCTGCACGACACAAAGATCCTGATCTAGAAGGGGATTTAATGGCTATGGTTAGCTCAGCCCACAGTTCCTGAGCCTAAATCCAGAGCTGTGAACCTCAAAGTCCTGTGCAAGCTGTTGCTGAAGCTTGGAGAGGGCTCAGACTTGGGGACATGGCATCAATCCACGTCACACCTAAAAGGCAGAGGCATCAGGAGCCAGCGACTCCAGCCCAGCCAAGCCCACCCCAGAGGGGTGCAGCTGGAGACCTGCTCTGGGTGATGGTTCATTGTGCTGAGCACAGCTTCTTGTCCCACTGAACATGGCCCTACTCCTGTCATGGCCGGCCTGGGCTAGCAGAACATTACCCTAAACTGAAGAGGAACAGCTTCAGACAGCTTCACAGGGGGATGAGCTGAGGAAACACCTTCTCCCCTCACATAAGGGGTGCAATTTAGAGCAAAGCCCTGAGCCTGTGTTTGCTAAAGGTCTCCTGGCTCACTGCACTGAAGCTTCTCCAAGACCCCCTTTCCATCCCCATCTGCAGTACCTGAACCACAGGCCATCTGCCCCTGGGCACAGGCTTTTCTTCTTGGACATATGTGAAAATGTTAATCTGAAAAGTGTCTTATTTGAGGTAAAACCAGTTGCTCAAGTACATTGTATAGCCACACTATATCTTTATAAATGTAAATAAATTTGTGTTCATTATGTAGTATTAACATCTGTGTCATATATAAATGCTCTACATGTGTATATATAGATTTATATAATCTTTATAAATTTTGTTTATATGGACACAATATACGCAAAATACGTACTTGTAGCTTTTGCATTTTATGTACCTAGTGTTGCACTTTCCCTTCAGTTGTGGGTGGAGAGGCTTTGACGCTGTGCCAGGCGCATCTTTGAAATGCAGCATGCAGAAAGGGAAAGCACAGCCCGGCTCCGATTGGATTAATCCACCCTGACTGATGCTCTAAATTCCTCCTATAAACGTCGCTTTGAGGTCGATAGGAGAGAGGCAGAGGTTTGTGGAAGAGGGGGCCAGCTCCCTGCAGAAGGGATGGGTGGTTTTGTAATGTGTTCCTGGCAGAAGGAGAGAGGTGAACGATGGTGAGTCTGCATGTCCGTGCAGTGGGATCCTGGGTGCTGGATGTGCTCAACCCATGCTGAGAGGATTCCTGGTGCTACAACTCATTTGCCACAGGACACTGTGGGCACTGGGGACTTGGCAGATGTGCCAAGGGGAAAGTGACCATGCAAAGTTTGGAACTCCTTGGAGAACTCCAGGCTGCTCCCCCTGGCATCTAGGAAGCAAGATTCCTCCTCAGTCAGGTAAATACTCCTAAAGCAACAAAAAGGTGTTGGTTTTGTTCTGGATCAGAACAGGGGGAAGAAAAAAATTAAAAACATGGAAATATTTGTGACAAGCCTCCTGTTCTTGCAAGGGAAGTGATTCCCTTCCCAGCGAGAAGCATGCAGTGGTGGTGCTTGTGCAAGAGGCACGCTCAGCAGCACATACTTGCCTTGCTCAGCTTCAGACCCCACATGGGGTCTGCCCCTGGGCAGAGCGTGGCCAGGAAGGGCCAGATCTGGTCCTGGATAGCCCACCTGGGCTGTGCTGCTGTGAGCAGAGGGAAGCCATCTGGCTGGGATGGAGGGAGAGAGCCTGTGGCTGCCACGTGTGAGGTTCCCGTCTGCCATGCAGAAGCTTGGCTGTGCAGAACTGTTTAGGAGGGCTCTGCTGTGCTTGGAGGGAAAGAGCAATTATCTGCCCTGCCAGCGAGTTCTCAGGTTTATGTATAGCCCTGCGCCTTCCCCTAAACAAGCTTCAATGCAGAAATTGCAAAGCTGAAGAGATCCTCTGCAATTAGGGGAGAAGACATCCCTCTTTCAGCTAACATGAGAAAAAGAGCCAAATGAAACCCTGCATTGTTAATGTGCTCTGGCTTAGTCTGTGGGGAGGGTAATAAACAAGGCAGACTTGGTTGGGATAAAAAAAGCGTCGAGTATGGCGAGATTATGAAACAATAGGTACTGATAGAGGCAGCACAGAGCCAGCCGCAGAGCAGAAGCTTTACTGAATGCCTGGGTTTGAATGAATCCTAATGATAATCACGGGCTACATGGCAATTTGTTTAAGTAACGTGCCTCCTGCTTCCTCCCAGCCCAGCAGAATGAGTCCATACATGTTAATTGCTTCATTTTGAAGAGAAAGCTCCTCTCTGTGTGGCAATATTATGCATTTCATTTTTGCTGTTTATTTACTCTGCCGTTCTTCAAGCCTTTTGCTGTCTATGAAGGCATCTGCTGCTGTCATCTTGTATTTCAAACAAAGGTGTTTGCATCGAAGCTCTGAAGCAGTTACAGGGAATCTCTCAAGGAAAAATGGAAAGGACTGATTGGATGAGTGAGATTCCAGGAGGGATGGGGAGTTGTTGAGCCAACCTACAGGTCACTGGTAAGAACCCCTGCACCACAAGTCCTCTGGGCCATCTGAAGGGTTGGGACAGGCTGCGCTTGACCCTCTCTCACGCAGCCTGCTCCTTTCCAAGCAAAATGCTGGCATGAAGGCTGAAGCACACCCAGGAATGTATCACTTAAGATTAACATCTACTGCATCCACTGGGCATGCTCACTGCATGAGAGAGAGAGAACCTGGCATGCTTATGGCTTATCAGAGAGCAACCACAATCATCATCATCATCATCGTCAACATCTGGAATTTTAGCAAGACTCCTCACTGATTATGTTCCATTTCATCGCAGGAGCAGAAGCAGACTCTGCCACTACCAGCAGCTGCACTACCATAGTACCGGTGGGAGTGGAAGCAGAGGCAGTAGCACCTTTCTGGGCCTCTATAGCCAGACTTCTTAGTGCTGCTACTGAACTTAAATGCTGACTCTCCTCTTCTCTCCCTGCCCCCATTCAGTTCCCCACAAGAGCCTTTCTTGAAGCGTGCTATGTATTTTTTGTTGCACCTTTAACGTCCAAAGAGGAGCAGGGAATTCAATCCCAGCTGCTTTTGCAGCACAGTAGTTCATAGGTGTGAATTAGCATCCTCTAAGTTGAATTGCCTCTCATGTGGCCTTTGTTTCCATCTGACTGTGAGTCCATTGTCTCTTGCAGACTGCTACATTAGCTCATTTAATTTACACAGGTTTTAAAAACGGTTTTCACAAGGGTCATCTAAAAATGTGGTTGTGAAGGTCACCCTGTTCCAAAACAGCCTATTCCCCAGAATTCCTTGCACCAAAGCTTGCTGACTAAAATGCCACTACCACGCTGTGGGATACTTATGAAGATTTTAAAAAAAATTCACTAGAATATACTGGGGAAAAAAGCAGGAATGCCTTTTGCAAATGCAAAGAGTGTTGCTAGTAGCTAATTTTGCAGGTCTTACAACCTACCTATTTGTTTCCTGCAATTAAAAAAAAGAGGGTTTTTTCCCTTCATTAACATCATTACGGACATTAGAAATTATTTCAACAGTGACATATCTAAGTGGCACAAAGTACTCATATGCAATAACATTTATGACTATTAAATATTATTTAGAATAATGCCTTTATGCTGGGTAGGGCATGTTGCTGTGGCCTCACAAGGAGATGCCACAAAGGAAGGTGTGCCTGGGAGGAGCACGGCTTGGAGAACAGATGAACCTCAGGCCTTATGCTGTTTGGCTGCTGCAGCCTCATGTAGTAGCAAAATGCTGGAGAAGAAGCAAGTCCCTGCTCGTTGCTGTCACTCACCATCCCCTTGTGAAGCTGGCATGAAGAATCATACTTCCAGCTAAATCCCAGGCCAGCCTCTGTCTGTACTGCAGGAAAAAGGCTTGGTGTCATTGTACAGGTAACTGGGTTGGATCCAGAAACTCATTAGCAAGATCAGCTCCTTTCTAGCTACAGGACTGAAGGTAGTCCACAGAGTAGAGATGGATCATCACATAGCCTGCACAGCACCAGTGTTCAGACTGTACTGAAAAAATGTTTAATCAGTTTTGGTTTCAAGTTTTAACAAGCCTTTAGCTACAACTAATCATAGAATCATAGAATATGGAGTTGGAAGGGACTCACGAGGATCATCAAGCCCTGCACAGGACACCCCAAGAGTCACACCATGCGCCTGAGAGCATTGTCCAAATGCTTCTTGAACTCTGTCACGCTGGTGCTGTGACCACGTCCCTGGGGAGCCTGTTCCACTACCCAGCCCCCCTCTGGGTGAAGACCCTTTTCCTGATATCCAACCTAAACCTCCCCTGACACATCCTCACGCTATTCCCTCGGGTCCTGTCACTGGTCTCCAGAGTGAAGAGATCAGTGCCCGCCCCTCCACTTCCCCTCACAAGGAAGTCACAGACTGCAGTGAGGTCTTCCCTCAGTTTCCTCGAGGCTGAACAGACCAAGTGACTTCAGCCACTCCCCATACGGCTTCCCCTCAAGGCCCTTCACCATTGTTAATGCCCTGTTTTGGACACTCTCTAATAGCTTAAAATCTTGTTTATATTGTGGTGCCCAGAACTGCCCACAGTACTCGAGGTGAGGCCGCCCCAGAGCAGAGCAGAGCGGGACAATCCCCTCCCTTGCCCAGCTGGCGATGCTGTGCCTGATGCCCCCCAGGACAGGGTTGGCCCTCCTGGCTGCCAGGGCACAGCTGGCTCAGATTCAACTTGTCACTGACCAGGACCCCCAGGTCGCTTTCCTCAGCGCTGCTCTCCAGCCTCTCATTCCCCAGTCTGTTCACACATCCAGGGTTGCCCCATCCCAGGTGCAGAATCTGGCACTTTTGCTTGTTGAACTTCATATGGTTGGTAGTTGCCCAGCCCTCTAATTTGTTAAGGTATCTCTGCAGGGCCCTCAAGGGAGTCAACAGCTCCTCCCAGTTTAGTGTTGTCAGCAAACTTACTTAGTATCCCTTCCAGTCCTGCATCTGAGTAATTAATTTGAAAAGCACAGGGCTGAGGATGGAGCCCTGTGGAACCCCACTAATGACAGGTCACCACTCTGATGTCACCCCATCCACTATAACCCTCTGTACCTGACCCATGAGCCAGCTGCTCACCCACTGCATGGTGCATTTATCCAGCTGTGTGTCGGACATTTTATCCAAAAGGATACTGTGAGAAAGGATACTGGACTTCTTGCTGAAGTCCAAGAAGGCGGGACGTTGGCTTTCCGAGATCAACTGGGTGGGTTACCCTGTTGTAGAAAGACGTCAGGCTTGATAAGCAGGACTTGCCCCTCATGAAGTCGTGCTGGCTGTGACCAATGTCTGTGTCATCCAGATGTTTTTCAATACCTTCCAGAATAATCTTTCCCATGATTTTACTAGCACTGGAGTGAGACTGACAGGCCTGTCCGGGGACCCCTGTCTGGGGTCCTCCTTGAAAATCAGGACAATCTTCACCAGCTTCCAGTCAGCTGTGGGACCTCTCTGGATTCCCAAAACTGCTCAAAAATGACTGAGAGAGGCTTTGCGATGACATCAGCAAACTCTTTGAGGATTCTCGGATGCAAGTCCTCAAAAGGATGCAATCGCACCTGTGTTTAAATCTCCCTTTTTTTTGTTTTTGGTTTGTTTCCACCTATGCACTGAAAAAACCAGATGCTTATCAGTGAAGAAGAGGTGGTTTTATGTGGCTGAGACAGATGGATGCATCACATGTCCTACCGCAGGAGCTCTGCAAGTCTACGAGGCAGCTTGCCCCTGATCCAGTTTGAGATGAAAGATGTGGCTTCTTGAAACTGTAATTAAGAACTTTTACTTTCTTGATAGATTGAAAAGCAAAAGTACCTCAGTTGTAGGACCTTGCTTCCTCATTGCTTTCATCCTGCCAGTACTGGGTAATCCCCAAGCCTCCTTCTTTCCTTGTGGAGTGTGGAAGCAGATACTCCATCCAAAAAGTTTTTGTAATGTTCACGAAAAAGGAGGAAATATATTATTATGTCAAAGTACCTGTACATGCCATCCTGAGTTACACCTCTGTGTTTCAGAGGAAAACTCCACCTTCTTTCCAAACCTTGTTGCCTTTTTCTTGAGTTCTTGAATCTTCAATTGAAAAACAATGTACAGACTGGACTTTAGCTTCTGTCTAGAAAAAGAAGACTTTTTTTTCTTTCTTCATTCCCCTCAGAGACAACATAAATACTGATCATACTTCTTCCCCAGTGTTTCGCAGCTGGATCTTTTCCCTGGTCTGGACAGCTCATGAGATTTTATGGAAGTCTGGTGCCAACACAAGGAAGAAGATGAGCATGGACCCCTTTACTGGTGCCAGCATGGACTTTTAAGTCAATTATGTGACTATTTTTTGAGTTTTTCCAAAGACCCTAAAATTACTGCACAAGTGCTATAGGCCCTTTCCTTTCCTATACTGCAGGGTAGGAGTGACTCAACAAATGCATGCTACTGCTACTCAGGGAAGCAGCACCCCCTGACACCCCAGGTGTCTTTCCCAAGTTTTCATGGTTGGGAAATGGGAAAATGCAGTTTTGCTGCCAGTTGTTTGCTACTGACTCTAGCTGGCATCAACCAACCATTGTCTCATGGCACCATCCATGAGATGCAGTTAATGCTGGTTTGCGATGCATTTTAGGCAATTATCAATTTAATTTTTAGTGTCTCAACATCGTGCTGTGTAGGGCATTGCTTTCAGGATTTGGTATCTTGCTGCAATATGGGTTTGGGTAAAAGATTGGGAGAGACCACAGATACAGGTTGCTGATAAAGGACAGCTTTTCAAACTCATACAGATTGAAAATAAAAAGCCTTGCTAAAGTCCTTCTGATTAAAACAAGGAAAGGCCTTGCTGAGACATACTGAGGAGAAACTGTGTCTAGAGTTTTATTGATTACTGCTTTATGCTGGTGTGTAAATGCACTGTTCATGGGATCAGAACACATCATGTGCTTCGTGACACAGCCATGGCATGCTGGATTTGTGTAACCATGTTTCTGGAGCAAGCTGTGCTCAATTTAACCTGGTGTGACTGGGAACATGTACACAGGAAAAGAAGGGAAAGGAAGCCCACACTGGGCACAAGAAGATAGCTGGCTGGGAGGCCAGCTGCGCCTGGATCAGATTTGTTTTCAGGCTTCCTGCAGGCCAGCTTTGACTTGTCCTGCATGCTGTTCTCTAGGTGGCACCTAGGTACAGCTGTGTTCAACCACTGCAATGGTGATATCTTTGTAGATGGGCAAAGCAGCTTGGTGAGGGATCAGGATTTGTGCTTATCCCTCTCCTCAGAGGATAAAGAAAACAGAGCCAGGTGAAAGCAAGCACTGGGCCTAGGTAGGGCATCAAGCTATCTAGGGGAATGTGTTAGGTACGTCTCCTGGAGCACAGGGACACAAAGAAGTGTAGTCTGGCTGCAGGCCAGCACAACTCCATATGAGGTCAGGATCATGCAGCCCAAGAGAGGAACTGGGCAGCGACTGCTGAAGCTTAACTTAGTCAAGTTGCAGAATGGCTCTAGGAGGAGTCCAAGCCACTGAGCAATTCACCAGTCAAGCTAACACCAGCAGCTGCAGATCCTTCCACATCAATGCAAAAGGATTTGCACTGGTATAAATCACGTGTGTCGCTAGATTCAGACACAGGAAAATAAGGAAGGAAGAGAAACAAAGGGCAGAAACAGTGATGGCTCTAAAAGGGAACTTTCTTATGGTCCAGTCCCGAAAGCAACAATCAGGCACTGACAATAAGGCACAGCTATGCAGTTCACTGCTACACAAGGTCACAGTTTACCTTCCCCCACAACCGCCCGCAGTGGGAGGTTCATTGTGGAGCGACGGATGCAGAGCTGAATTGACAGCCAAACCTGGGGGATCTGGCTGTTTCCCTGGATGGATTTGACATCCCTGGCTCTTAGGATGAAGACAAAGGGTGAGGGAACAGAAACATTATGACTGCCATTCCACAGAGGAGAACGAATAGCAGCATCGTCAAGGCTATCTGCACGACAGGGTGGCTTTATCATTTCTGGAATAGCAGTGTGCTATCCTGAAAAGCATGTCTAGCAAGGACAGAGCTATTTCAGTAAAACTGGGTTTTTTGTTTTGGGTTTTTTTTTTTTTTAGCGGTGTAACACCCTCCTGAATGCAGTAAGCAGTGATGCAGCTACAAGCAATGTTTTGGATAGTTTAACACTCTAGCTCAGAAGCTCCTTCCCACTTGCATGGCAGTGTTAGCTGGGGATATCAGCCCTTCCTTCTCCTCACTGACAGAGCTGGCCTGCTTCACCTGATTGAGACTTTCTGGGTGACCTGGGACAAAATACTTAGGGTAGAGTTCTACCAGAGCATCGCTGGCGTGGGCAAGGTGTGCTTTCCCTCCAGCTACAGTTACCAACTCCTTCTTTCCCACCCTACCGTGACAGCAGCACCACCAGCAAAGGCAGAAAATGCAGAGGATTTTGGTTTTGTCCTCATCATTTGGTCTAGCTCTGGCTCTTCTCCCAGGAGCCCCAACTTTCAATGTGCTGATGCTGTTGAGAAGCCTTGAGGCAGCTCTGTTTGCTTCCTTATCCCAACCAGCATGGCTCTGCAAGGAAAACCTCCAGCAATACGTGGAGAAAAGGAAAAAAGGCCATCTGTCACTACTGCTCTGTCTGAGGAAATAATTCAAGCAGCATCAGCAGAGATCTTTTGCTGCGTGACATGCATTTCCCACAGGGACTTTAGCTGACAGGATTATGTTGACCATCGTGTTTCGAATAGAGACAAATTTTCCCAGAACCTGGGAATTGTCAGCCTGCAACAAATAAATGGCTAGTGTATCACTTATTTTAACACTAGTGGGAAAATGGGCTTTTAGAGCAGATGAAAAAAAGATTATGAATTGAGAGAGAACTGAAGAAATGGGTTATACGCAACCCAGTCCTCTCCTAAAAAAATCTCTGGGAAAATATAGACTCTTAAGATAATTAGATGGCCCTCCCTTTACTGTAACATCTGAAGGTGTGTTCACACTCCCTACTTGGGGAGCTTAATTTAGGAGTAGTTATAACTACTACATTCAAATTAGTCATGAGTGACTCACACTGCTCAAACTTGATTCCTCAGACAATGGAGAGATGGAGTTGTGACAGGCATTGGGGTTCAAGCAGTCTGAACATGGCCTTGGCTGCCTCACCTTCCTTCAATGTGTTCTCCTGACACCCCTCCGAAGTGGGAAGCGCTATTTCCATCCTACTCACAGGAAAAGATGACTCTGTCTGGAGCAAGCTACCAACTTGCATGAAAAATGCCTCTTCTACCAGCTTATCTTGACTTTGCCAGCATTTACTTTGGCCAAGAGCAGCACTTTTTCCACACAAAATCCTCACCTAACTACTGCAGCCATTATTCAATATAATACTTATTCACTTATGAAAAGGTCATAAGCCCTCCTATACTGAGTACAGATATTTTAAGTCAAAAGGGAATTTAGATTTCTCAACAATGGGGATTTTAACATGTACTGCTTGCCAATATAATGAGCACATCCAAGAAAAATGACTCAAGTTTTCATGTTTCCTGAAGCTAGGAAGTGTCTCGTCTACTAAAAACGCCAAAGTTTTCCATGGATGTGACTTAGCTTCAATTTTTGCTCTCCCTATATTATCTTGAATTAAATTGCAGGCACAATGCAACCTAAATACATATACATAAAGATATAAACTCTTTTCTTGGCATGCTCTGGAATTAAGGAATAGTGACCTTAGTTTCATTTACGCACTTTACATTGAATTTCTGGCATTTTAGCAGTTGACTCCCCAAGAGAATGTTCTTTCAATCTCATTTAATCCTCAGCCCACCTCTCTTGACTGCAGCAAAGGAAATTCCAGTGTCTGAGAAACTATTCCTCTTCCCAGGAAGTGTCAGATGTTAGGACTATGGAGGGACAAAGAGCTCTTCTGCTGATTCATCTTGGCAGCCAGATCAGGTCAGCCTTCTTAGCTCCAACACAGAGCTAGAAAAGGAGCTAGGAAAAGCTAAAATGTCTGAAAAGAAACAAAATAATAAAGGACTCTTGCACAAGCCTGGTGAGGTGGGTACTTTCAACTCTTTGTTCTTAGAAATATTCAACAAACAAAAATTCAACATTCAAGCCACCAAGACTTGCCTCAACAGAGAGTTTACATGAAGCACTCAAGAAAAGCAAAGGTACAAAGCACTGTACATCTGAGAGCTCTCCCTAATCCTTTGAATTTTTGTCTAGAAACCTGTATCATTGAGGTGCTGGAGCATATCCAAAGAAGGGCAACAAAGTTGTGAAGGGTCTGGAGCACAAGTCTTTTGAGCAGTGTTTGAGGGAGCCAGGGTGTTCAGCCTGGAGAAAAAAGAGGCTCAGGGGAGACCTCATTGGTCTCTACAAATGCCTGAAAGGAGAGTGGAGCCAGGTGGGGGTTGGCCTCGTCTCCCAAGTAACAAGTGACAGGACAAGAGGAAATAACCTCCAGTTGTACCAGGGGAGGTTTAGATTGGATACTAGGAAAACCTTCTTCCCTGGAAAGGCTGTCAACCTTTGGAACAGACTGCCTAGGGAAGTGGTGGAGTCCCCATTCCTGTAGGTAGGACGTGTAGATGTGGCATGTGGGGACAAGGTTTAGTGGTGGACTTGGCAGTGCTGGGTTAATGGTTGGGCTTGATGATCTTACAGGTCTTTTCCAACCTAAGTGATTCTGTAATTCTATGAAGTCCAAGATATCTATACTGGAAAGTATTTTATTGCAGAACTGGGCAATGGAAGGAGCAGTGAAGAGGAGTGAAGAGGCACTTAACATTTGTTCCAAATCTTCTGTCACAGGCTTCCTGTAAATACCTTAGTGGCTTAGATTTGGACACATTTATGCAAGCAGCTCTTCCCTAAAGCAAGAGGTAACAGTTAACCCCATTTCCAGAAGCAACGGCGGTTTTGAACACCTTAGGTAACTTGGGGGGCTGGATCCTTGGGCTTAAAACCTGGATTCAGAAAGAAAGGTAAGAAACAATGTTTTACTGATTTATTTGTGGACCTTTATGGAACCTTGTCTCAGACATGAGCTTGACTGGTTGTCAGTATGCAAAACAACATCAGCACAAACTAATAAGAAAGATGAGTAAGTATACAAAAATAATGTAAGAACTCAGATGAAGTAAAGAAATTCCCACTATAGAACTCAGTTCCTTCTGTTGTTTTGCACACAGCTGTATGAACGGCAGTGCACTCCCAAGAAAGCCTTCAGAAAGGAAATCCAGCCTGAATATTCATGGCAGTCTGTATTCTCATGAACATTTGCACCTGAATACCATGTCCTGCCATCTCTGAATGCTCTTTGCAAGCGTGGGATTAGAACTGTGCTGAATGGGATTTAAGAGACCCAGTGCACAGCATGAAGTTTCTCTTTGCAGGGAATCCATGGTACTGCATCCTGATTTTTTGTGGAAGAGCATCTTTTCAGACAATCCTCGACAGGTGTTTCTAGCCTTCTAGTATCTAATTAGGATTTTAATCTTGTTGGAATAGTACTGCCTGATTTCATCTACCCCCGAAGCACCACAAGCAGTTCCAGCATTGTAAAAGTATCGACTCCTCTGATCTATATGTAACCTGTAGTATGTGTCCTGTCACTTCTATCGATTTGTGGATGCGAAAATAAAGTCTGTTTCAGACTTCATATCTTGCTGCCACAGTATAATGCCAAAAGGACTCAGGAAACATTAGTCAATACAAAGTTTTGTACTCAAAGAGACAGGGTGTCAAAATTGTAACATTCAAAGATTAAGAAAACATTTTGGGTATAAACAATTAGTGGAAGTACCTCAACAATTTCACTGGGAAGTATGATTCATTCGTGTTAAAATGAATTTTCTACTAGTAAATATATTGCTAAATCTTAACTGAAATTTACTTTTTACTGAAATGCAACTTTTAGAAATGGGTATTGCATCTTATTTCTTTGGGCAAAGCTGGGACTGGGAACACATCTGGGAAAGCATCTGGATTCATTGCCAGGTGCTGAAATGACAGACTGAGACACAGGTTAACTCAATTTCTATTTCTGTGGCCAATGGAGTTAAATCTAACCTTGCTTCTTTTAAGAATTCTCACCACAAAACTTATTTTCAGGTGAAAATTGGGCTTTCTTTCCAATTTGTTGAATAGATTATAATAAGCTTTTATTCACCTCTTTATTTTTTTTTTGTAGTTTTCCTGTGTCACCAATTATAAAATAATAAGTTTTCTGACTTTTGCAGAAGAGATGCAGTTACATTGTGCAGTATTTCAAATGCCTCTTACTCTGTTTAAGATGAGAAATGAGTAAATTTAAGCTACAAAAGCAGGCTCCTTCCATTTTTTTGGTGAATGTAGCAGCTATTCTGAGTATTTTATATTTACCAAAGTGTTTTCCATTTCAAACACCAGCTTTGATGAAGACAGCCGCCTCTCTATTTTAAAACAAGTCTACACTAAGCTCAAGGCAGCAGCTTCTACTGTTAAATATTCTTAACCACAGCAGTCTTCAAAGAGGGTTGTTTGCTGGATGCAGTTAGATATAGTGATTAGAATTTCGTTCAATACTTCCTCCTTTACCCATGAACATGAGAAATATAATTTGACATGAAGCACTTGAATGAACACAGAATGGATGAGCTGGGAAGGGACCTCCAGATGGCATCTGGTCCAACCCTCCTGCTCACGCAGGGCCACCTAGACCAGTTACCCAGGGCCATGTCCCGCTGGCTTTTGAGTATCTCCATGGGTGATGACTCCACAACCAGTCTGGCCACGCTGTACCAGTGCTGAGTCATCCTGAGAATAAAAAAAGGTTCCTGCTGTTCAGAGGGAGCCTCCTGCACTTGGTTCTGCCCATTGCCTTTAGTCCTGTCACTGTGATCCACTGCAAAGATCCTGGCTCTGCATTCTTTTCACCCTCCCTTCGGGTGTCTCTATGCATTGATCAAATCTCCCCGAGCCTCCTCTTCTCCAGACTGAAGAATCTGAGCCTTCCCAGCCTTTCCTCATCGGGAAGATGCTTCACACTTAATCAAATCTGTGGTCCTTCTTCAGTCTCTCTCCAGTGTGTCCCTGTCGCCTTCGTACCAATGAGCCCAGGAGTGGACACAGGAGTCCACGTGTGGCCTCCCCAGGGCTGAGTAGAGGCAAAGGATCACCTCCATTAGCCTGCTGGCAATATTTTGGCTAATGCAGCCATGGATGCCATTCACTTTCTTTGCTGCGAGGGCACATTGTTGTTTCATGTTCAACTTGTCCACCAGGACCCCCGGGTCCCTTTCTGCCAAGCTGCTTCCTAGATGGATAGCCCTGAGCCTGTAAAGATAGATGGGGTTGTTTCTCCCCAGCTGCAGGACTTTGCACTGCTGCTTGTTGAACTTCACGAGTTTCCCATCAACCCATTTCTCCAAACTGTTGTGGCCCCTCTGGATGGCAGCACAACCCTCTGGCATATCCCTCTGGATGGCAGCACAACCCTCTGGCATATCAGCCAATCCTGTCAGGTTTGTGTCATCTGCAAACTCACTAAAGGTACACTCTGCACCATCATCCAGAACGTTAATGAGGAGGTTGAAGAGGACCAGACCCAGTACTGACCCTGGAGTACAGCGCTGGTTACTGGCCTCCAACTAAATTTTCTGCCACTGACCTTCTCTGGGCCTGGCCATTCATCCTGTTTTCAGTTCACCTCACTGTCTGCTCTAACCACAACCAGTCTACTAGGATTTTATGGGATGTTCCCAACACTAGATCTACAGTTAATTACTGACTTGTCCTCTTAGTGCCTTCTCCTTCTCACTCCCTTTCCTCTCGCCAGCAAGGTATTGTCCACCACCTGGGACCCCATGCTCATCTAGCTTCTCTTCAACTACGAGGGCAATGAACCTGATTTGTGGCTGTAAACCCACAGGTGTGGCATGAACATTCATCTTGGTGCCAGAAGTCACCAGCTTCCATCCATCCTCTTCTCCAGAGGTTTTGCTTACCTTGTCAGTGCAAGGCAGACAGCGCTGTCTTCCCTGTTACATATGGGGTCTGAGGCTCTTCCAAGCTCTTAAGACTCAGAGAAGATCCTGTGTGTCTCCCTTTCACATTCTCTGATGTGCTGCCTGCTCACTGCCTCCTGAACTCATCCAGTTGGCAGCACAGCTTCTCCAAGACGGCACACCTCTGGAAGGACAGAGGGCCATTCTTCTTGGCCTCAGACAGAGGTCACAGGCAATCCCTGGAACCTGGGACTTGGAGGGCTGCATCAGACATCTGAAGCCCAGGCTGTGTGGAAGCTGTACTGGGTTTGCATGGCAAAGTTCTCATAGCAGGGGGCTACAGGAGTGGCTTCTGTGGGAAGATGCCAAAAGCTTCCCCCATTTCTGACAGATCCAATGCCAGCCGGGTCCAAGACTGAGCCCAGCAAAGACAATGGTACAGGCCCTGGGATAACAGAATAAAAAGGGGTGGGAGAAAAAACTACACCATTTCAGCCAGAGAGAAGGGTGAGAACATGAGAAACAGCCCTGCAGACGC
>WEIT01016512.1:0-11167 GCA_013389985.1 Dryoscopus gambensis
CCTTTTGTTATGGAGTCAGAATGCAAAGCCCTTGAGGCTATCTGGAATTAGTAACTGATGTAGAATTGGGTTTGCTAGATGTATCTCCCATGGCATCTGCTGGAGAATCTCTCTGTCCACTTTAAATCAGTGTCTGATTGAGATTCTGTTTGGTAACTGGCGAACTACTAAATGGATCTCTTGTGCTGTGTTTGTTCTCCTTTCTGCAAAGGGCCCTGCAGGGGATTACAGACGCTACCCTTTTTTGAGCTTAAGGCAAAAAGGGGGAATTGTGGACACTGGCATCTTGGTCAGAGAGGAATTTCCAGCTTCCAGCCAATGTGTGAGAAAGCAAAACTTTCTCACACACAAAGCTGGGAACAGTGAGACGTTTTTGTAAACTATCTTGCACCTGCTGTTTTTACGTCTTGTTGTTTGCAAATGGGTGTTGGTAATGGTCAGCGAGTGGTGATCAGGAGGTGGTGGTCAAAGAACCAATAACCTTCTGCCACTCAAGCAGACCTGCATATAAAAGGAATGGTTTCTTCATAATAAACGCCTTTTCTTGTCCTGAGTTCACGCTGCCTTTATGACATCCCAACACAAACAGTGACAGTGGATAACCCTTTTCTGGAAATACAGATTATCTCTATCCTCTTCTGTATCTGATTCCAGCAATGGTGGTCTCCTGAAAAGCTGTACATTTTTTTTGCCATCCCCTGGTACTAAACATGTCCCTTTACCCCTGATTCATACTGACCCCTGCCTGCAAAATGCACACAGAGATGGTGATGGGAGCCTTGTGGCCATCGTCCAGTTATTTATTTTTATGCTACCAATAACAGCTCTGCCTGGGAAGGATCATGTCAAGACTAATTCACTCTAAAAGCACATGAGCACAGCTTAAATAAATGAACACACGAATCAATAATCAGTCGCTGAACTTTACAGCAGAAATCCGCTGCCTTGCTGGGAATACAAATAACAAATGAAAGAGAGAGACAAAGAAAGAAAGAAAGAGAGAAAGAAAGAGAGAAAGAGAGAAAGAAAGGAAGGACGGAAGGAAGGAAGGAAGAGAAAGAAAGGAAAGAAAGAAAGAAACGAAAGAAAGAAAGGCCCCCCCCACCCCAGAAAACCCCCAGTCACCCTGGGGTGCATTAATACCTTTTTAGATGTTTGTTTTATTTCTCGTCACTTCAGGTCTATTTCACAGTTACCAGTCACAATGATGACACCACCTCTACTTATATTTTACAACCACAAACCTATAATGACATGGGAGTTCTGACCAGCATTTTTTCCAGAAACCTGGGGACTCAGGCACCCCAGTGTATTCCATGTAAACTCTAGGTAGTTTTTATCCCAGTGCCAAACTCTCCCTTGGTGTTTCCTGACACTGTTGCTTGATTTTTACAGAGTTTATGCATAAGTGGCTTCCTGCTCCCAGTGGTTTGCACTTTTTAAGCAAACTCTAATATATTTGAGACAATTCTCTTGTTTCCCAAGAACAAATACCCTGGGTTTCCAAAGCACAGCGTGAGCATCCAGCTCATTGTTCAATCGCATTGTTCAATATTTGGCATGAAGTGTTTGCCTCCAGCTGAGCGAGCAGACCTTCAGCTGAGTCAGAGCGCATCTGCTGTCTAATAAAAGTTTCACTGCTCAATATTCTGCTGATCTGGACTGGGTGCCAGGGAAACACTGGCAGTGAGCAGCAGCTCCAGTGGAGACAGAGCAGCCAAAATGCTGCTTCAGGACACAACTCTGTCTCTCTGTTTGCTTTAGAACTTAATTAAGAGGCAATTCTAGTTCATAAGACATTATACTACAAGGCTGCTGATTTATTAGGCAGACATTCAGTAATGTGATTGAGTGTTCTTGTACACACTGGATTAACTACAAGTGTGTTGCGCCAGGGTGACTGAAAAATTGAAAGCTTATCTATTTCAGCCTGCTGCTGGAGTCCCTGGGTGAAACTTTTTCAGTGGGCTGTGCAGGTTCCTGAACTGCAGGATTGAAGTTTTCTATGATACAATCCTTCACAACAGTGTTCTAATTTTTTATACATAGTGCATTTCCCTTTTTTTTTTTACCTACTTCAGCTTGTAAGCAGTTTGAAATCTAATGAAGGTGACCCGAAATTGTCTGTTTGCTACAGGATGTGTGAGAAGAAGAAAGAACACGTCCCTGAATACAGCAGTCGCTCAAAACTTCGTTCTTTATTAGAAATCAGTTTCCATTGTGGGCAAAGCTGTGTTTGCCCTCAGAAAGCACAATTATTTTCCTTTCCCTGACTTTTATCTAGGCTCAGCTTCAAGGTGTCTAAGGATGAAAAGTCTCATGGGTTCAAGAGAAACTCCAGAAAGAAACTCTCAAGCCTTGTTGTTCTTCCTTTCTGAGCAGAGACATAAATAAGCATTTTCCCTGTTGTCAGAGAAGAGGGTTTGTAGCAGCTGGTGTGCAGGAGGTGCTTCCCCCGGCAGGCCCTCCAGGCTCCAGCAGAAAGGGGCTTCAAAACCACCTCCCCAGCCTTCCCTCTCATGCTCACTGCTTCAGTGACCACAGTCTAGCCGAGAGTGACCTTTTGCAACTGCATCCAAACTCTGAGCTAGTCTAGATCTGGTGAGGAAAAATAATACTGAGTCTATTTCACTCATGGGAGGAGATACCCACACCAGAGTAAGAAATGCAGGACACTGTTTCAGTACCTTGTCTGTCCTCTTCCCCTTCCCTCCTACCGAACCAACTTCAGAGCTTTTCCCAGATGATTTCTGAACGGATTGCAGCACTCAGCTGTGCAGCTCTTCTGAGAAATCTCCTCCCTCTGAGATCATTTTTAGTAGCTGCTGTGCTAATCATGCTCTGTCAAAAACGTCTCTGAAAGCGCCTGCCAAACACTTCTAAAATACCACAGCCCAGTTGGAGGAAGCATCACTTCTTGTGTGGGGCAGATGCATAGTCCCTGCTGAAATCCACATTCAGCACAGGATTGTTAATGGGAATTGGAAAGAAAATCTGGATGTGAACATAGCTACTACCATCACTTGATGGGAAAAGAGGAATAAATAAACTCGGTTGGACCTTCCAGATTTACAGAATAGGACGAAATCACTCCTGCTCTTCCACCTAACCAGTGGCAGGAAACTGGTGTTGCACTTACTGTGCTGTCCAAAATTCATCTTCTGGTATTGGGCTAAACTCTAAGCTGATATTATCATGACTGAGAAACTGTCTCTGAGAGTTTAATTCTTTATCCTCTTAGCCAGAATATCAATCCTGGTCCCTGTGGAATAAGGTTTTGTCCAACTTGCTAACACAGAACTTAAAATTACTTATATCCACCCACCTGCTGGGTAAGGTAAAGTGCAGCTGCAGGAGTTTGTGGGGATTATTAACAGGATGGAATGAACTGTGAGCCTGGCTTAGCAGGTGTCCCTCGCTCAGCCTAGAGATGCACAAACACAAGTGGGGTACCCTGGTGAAGAAAGGTCGTGTAGAACAAGGCAATTTGTTGAACAATGAGGAAATCCTCTGCAGGTGAGAGCTGAGGTTCGATGGTCAGTTTAAATCATTTGAAGGGTTGGGGCTGACATCTCTGACAACTGAGCTCCCAGCACATCCCTCTGCATGCTCCTCAGGTCTGGAGGAAAGGTTTGGCTGAGGAAAAGGACTGTTTTGTTGTTCCCTGCAGGGAAACATTTGGACACCCTCATGACTTTCTTGTTACTCATCTCCTGCTGGAGAATTTGGCAGTGAGGCAAGGAGACCAAGCCTGCAGTGCTTACTGCAGATGGCTCCTGTGTATAACAGAACTCAGTGAAAAGAGGTCAGTACAGTCGTTTAGACCACCCAAAAAGTCATCCAACCTGACTGGTTAGATTTGGTTTGGATTAGACCTGAACATGAGGCAGGCAGTGCAGCTCTTTTCAAAACCCAGCACTTTCCTGGAAATGGCAAAACATTGGTGACACTGGGAGGAATGGAGAATGCTCAGAAAGAGGGGATATTTCCTCTGGAACAAGTGAAATGCAGAGATTCAGAACTGGATGATGTGCAGCTCGTGCTGATCACCCAGCCCAGCAGAGGCAGCTCCACTTTCTGAGACACAAATGGTTAGCAGAAGCTGTCCCTGGAAGAGCAAGGATTCACAAACACACTGCAAGGGCTCTGGAAGGGAAAGGAAAGATGTCTTCAACAGCTGGTGGGACAGAGAAAACATCAGGAGTGGTTTCAGTCAGAGCAGCACTGCCAGTGGGGTCTGACTGTGCTCTGCAGACTGACCTTGTGCTCTGAACAAGATTTCCAGGGGTGAAGTCTGTGGTTATAAACACAAAAAATTCCCTGATTGTCACGAGTGAGGGAGAAAAGACACAAAACCTGAAAAGGTTAGAAATTAAATAACTCTGGAAGCAATTTAGCCACCACTGTGGAGCTTTGTTTTTGCCCAACAGATATGAAACCAACCAGCCAAATAAGCAAACAAACAAGCACACAGATTTGTTTAACAAGTATAATATTCAGTGGACTGAATTTAATAAGTGCCAGTTTTTGTCAGCTGAGAGTCTGGCAGTGGCACCAACAGTGACTGCATTTGCTACAGCAGTACTTGTGTGCAAGGGGAAGCCTAAACCCTGGAGAACAGTTTTGTAAACTCCTGCCTTCTGCCTTGTGCTTCTGTTATCATCCTTTCTCAGCGCTAGATTAAAGACCATGATTTTTTGTCATTTTTTTTACCTTTATGAAGTAATATTCATTTAATTCACACTGTTCAGCTGCTTAACCTGAGCTAAAGTTCCAGCTTTACACGAAGATTATTATGGCACGAGAGTGAGCAAATGATCATGAAGGTCGCTGTCCTGTCAAACCACCAGGTACAACCACCCCGAAAGCTTGGACCTACGTGTACATTTTGGATTTACTTTATTCTCCTAGCAATAAACACTTGTAATGTTAAAACCTCCATTGCTTTGGATCAGGAATGGTGCTGTGTGGTTTAGAAAAAGAGCTCAAATTTTCTCCTAATTTCTCCTGTTTCTGACCTGGAGGGGGAAGGAAAATGGTTTTTCCTCATGAACACTCTCTCAGGCTTCTAAAACAATATTGCAGAGAAAAACTTAGGGCAAAGATAGGAGGGGAGATTAACTAAATATATATGAACATAATAAAAGCTTCTCTTTCTTTCCACATAGCCTTTGTCTTAAGCTACAAGGAATCTACACAACATTATGTTAATTATCTTTCACTGATGGCTGCACTTCACTGGTAAAAGGAGGATTATTCAGGTGTTGAACATTGGTTTTCTAGGGCTGTTTAGGATGCCCTTGCGCAGCCTCTCTGGTCTCCTGCTGCACTGCAGAAAGGTGTTCATACCTGTCCATTCTGTGTGATCCTCAAGCTGTGACAGCTGACTGGGTGAAGAGAGATTAAACCACTGGGTTAGACAGCCCCACAACTTCCATTTGGCTGAGGGGTCGTTCCCATTCTCCAGTGGCACCAAACCACTCCGATGTCTTTGCCAGGGCAAACACAGCTTTAGGCTGAATGCACAACAGCTCAAGTTTATTATTTAATGTGTAGTTTTCCAAACCAGTTTTCCAGTTATAATGTACTGGTGGATTTTTTTCATTCTCTGGCTCCTTTGCTCCAAGTTTCCAGTGCAGAGCGGGGGATCCAAGGCTCGCTATGGAAACAGCAGGTTCTCCACCTGAGGACACACACACACTGATCAAAACCATCCACAAGTTCAAGAGAGTCTGGGGCAGAGACTTTTTCCTTGTCTTTCAGTGCTTCTGAAGAACATGTCAACACTCTATTGATCTGTGACTCTACTGAATGCAATCACATTAAGCAGTAGTAGCTTTGTGGGCAAACTCAGCAATAAATACTTACTGTTGTTTTCCTTCTCTGTTCCTTCCCCTATACCCAAAGCAGGAAAAAATCCCAGTGCCTTTCTGCCCCGTGTTGAAATCCTCCTGCCAGTGATGTTCAGCTGTTTTCTGGCTCAGAAAGTCCTTCCTGGCTTTCAAACCTGACCCAGCAACCTGGGATCTGTGTTGTGAATATTCTGGCAGTGGTGCTTCCCTTTGAAGGGATCGTGTTTGGCTTTACAACTCCGTTTTCCCCCTATCATCTATTGCCAGGGGTTTTCCGTACAGCCTCTGGTGAAATTTCCTCAGCAGCATTTGGATGACCACTGAGAGAGCAGTCCCTGCTCACTCTGTGCTGTGGATTGGCAGAGCTGAAGGAAGAGGATTTGAGCAGAGCAGTACTGAAAATACTGCCAGCGTTTCTCACGCTGCTGTCAAGGGCTTAGCAGGGTGGTGAAGGAGAAAGAAACAGGAAAATAAAAAACATGTTCCAGGTATTTATGAACAGGTGTGTGGCATGAGCAGGGTGCCAGGGACAGAGCCAGAACTGTTCCTGTTGGAAAAGACCTCTAAGACCAAGTCCAGCTATTAACCCAGCACCACTATCTCATGGTCACCACTAAACCATGTCCTCAGGTGCCATAGCTGCACGTTTTTTGAACACCTCCAGGGCTGTTGACTCAACCATTTCCATGAGCAGTCTTTTCCAATGGTTTACAACCCTTTCTGTGGAAAAGAAGTTTCCTAATATCCCATCTAAACCTCCAATGGCACAACCTGAGGCCATTTTCTCTCATCCTATCACTTATCTGGGAGAAGAGACCCACCCATCTCACCACAATCTCCTGTCAGGGACTTGTAGAGAGTGAGAAGGTCCCCCCAAGCCTCCTTTTCTCCAGGCTGAGCTCCCCAGCTCCCTCAGCCGCTCCTGGAGCTCCAGACCCTTCCCCAGCTCCGTTCCCCTCTTTGGACTCACTCCAGCCCCTCAGTGTCCTTCCTGAATTGAAAGCCCCAAGACCAAGCACAGGATTTAAGATGTTTCATACCAGCTGGAAGACAGACCTGTATTTGCAAGGAAATAACCCCAATACTGGCGTGCTTTCTGAACACTGAGCCATCACAAGCCAGCTCCACACATGTGTAGATAAAACTCTGAGAAAGTTCATTTCCTGGGTTTGGAAGTTAGTCTCTTTAAACTGCCTGAGGCCAGGTCCTCAGAACCTGCTGCCTTTGGACATCCTGTAGACTGGAAAAATGCAGTTTGGTATCAGAAGTGGTAAAGAGTATTCTCACTCTGCAGCTTTAGGAATGTTTAGGAAGAGACTCCTGTAAGCAAGAAGGGAGAGCTGTGTCCTTTCACGAGACTGTGAAGTTTGAATGTAATGCTTTTACTTGTTCCCTACTTGATCCTCACTCCCTTCACTGAGATGTGGGGATCCGAAATTGTCTCCTTGGCGTAGGCAGCATCCTCAGCTGTGTGCCTCCAGTCTGGGTGCTGACAATATCTCCTCCAGCAATCAGGCAGGGTATTGTCTCTTTCCTCGCAAAACCCTGTGTCTCCAGGGGCCAGATCTTAATCTGCTGATTTTTGCACTACTAGAGCAACTCCAGAAGGAAATTGCTACTTTTTTTGAACTGGCCAAACAACACACTGGTAGCACCAGAAAGATGGTGCTCTGAACTGCAGAGACTTCCCAGAACAGGAGACAAATGTGTCACCACATTGTCCAAGAAAGAAAACAATCTTTTTGCCCTGCTAATAAACAACAGGGGTTGTTCTAAACAAGGTGGAACTTTCTTTGTTCACGAAGTTCCTCTTAGTTCTTTGTTCAACCAAGTGGAACTTTAGCCCAGTCCAGAGCAAACATTCGGACACCTGTAAGAATGTTAGAGGACACAAAAGGTGAGAAAATGGACATTTGAAATGAAAAAAATTGTAAATGTGAGGAGTGATATTTGCCTACACTAGATAACACCACCACTGTCCTCTAGTGGATTTGACCTTGGTCTGCATCTGTGTATTTTATCTCTGTGACATGTAGCTACAGTGCACAAGGGCTTTAATTCTTTCCTTAATACTGTCATGATTACAATGGAGAAGATACCTTTAATTAAAGGGGAAGCAACTTGCTAATTCTTCTTTCTTAAGATACACTCACTCACTGAAACTCACTGAAACTTCCATTGCTTTTAAAGACGACCTAAGAGCTCTAAATGTAAAGTGTGCTATAAATGTTAATGATCATCCTGAGTCATTTTTGTGCCCAGCAGTGCCATGAGCCGTTCCTCGCTCTGACTGTGATAGAACTGAGCCATTTACTGGACTTTGTGACAATTCAAACACGTACAAAAGCAACCACAATAAAAAAGGCATTTTTGCAGCTCCGTATAAATCTGTTGATTGCTGGGCTGGCAAGGTTTGATTTCAGCTCCAACTTGTTTAATTACTTGGCTCAGATCCTGTGGAGTGAAAAGGGGCAGGGACCAGACTGAAAGCTCTCAGGGTTCACTGACGTTTTGGGTCCTTTCACACAGGTTCTGGGGGAGATTCTACAGTGGAGAAGCTGAATAAAACAAAAATTCCATTATTAAGCCTCTACTGATGAGTTAAACAATCGTGTCTAACAACATCTGGCTTATTCTTATAATCAATAATTCCCCAAATTAAAGATTTCCTGTTGCAGTATTTAATTGTGAAGTTAAGAAAAAAATGAAAAGCAAAAGCTGGAAGAAACATCTGTGTTTCAAATAATCTTGGGAGATGGGATCAAAGTAAAGAGTTTTAGCTGTTGCATGCACGTATTCTGCCCTGTATGACCCATGGTAGTGACACATTCTGTTTCCAGATCTGTTTTCCTCACATCCTTCAATGTGTCTTCCATGATCATAAAAATGAGGGACGGATGCAAAAATGAATTCTGACGCACCAAAGAGATCTGTGCTACAGCAAGGAAAGAAAGTTCTGTAACAGAATATCCCTTCCTTGTGCTATTGCTAATCAATCAAAAAGTTTGTTGTCAAATGTATTTTCAGTGTCAATGCAGGTAATCTATCAATGTCAGCCTTAAATGAGCTTTTTATGTTTTTCACACAAGAAAGGAAGAGAGCACCACGATCTCTCTGCCTGGAGATCCTTTCCTATAAATGTGCCAAAGTTGTTCTTGAGTTGTGTGTATTAACTGCCTGCACAGCTACAGGTAGGGGTGGGGAAGATATTTCATTGACTGAAACAGCAATAAATGTAATTATGTTGCAGTTATTGATTTCTTTTTCTCAGTCGTGATTTTTATCATCTCCCTTTACTATTTTTGTCTGTAAAAAGCCATATTTTGAAGTATAAGAATTTCATTTACCTCTTCCAGTAAATATGTATTTCCAAGTAACTGATTGCTGTACGCATTGACTCAAGCTATTGATCAGAATACTTCTTTTTATTATTATTTTGTGCATGCAGTTTAAGCCGAAGTGTTCAAAAATGCTACACGTAAGTTGAGAAGCTGCAAATGTTCGAATCTAACCCTTCAATATTTGGACTCCTAAAGTCAATGCAGGTTCCTGCAGGCTCATTGTTGAGGTCAGACTGAAGGATGTGGGCATGAGGCTGTGGCACAGAGCCTTTGGAGAAGAGCTTTTACTTCAATGAATTAGCAGAGAGCAACAGGAGCAGGGCCCTGATCGTGATGGATCTTCAGCTACAGGTTCTGTTTTTCCTTATTTGTAAGAACAGTCCCCTTACACTCGTCCCAGTGAAACGAGCTAATATTTGTTCACCTTTCCAGTAATTTAGTAATTCGTGTTTACACCATTCCTTTGTCGCTGTTCACATTCATGTTGAAAGGTCATCTATGCCGTGCAAATTTCATGTTAAATTAAGCTGACCTTGTTTTTCCTAGAGGGAAAAACACAACTCCAGGTTGGTTGGGAGTTCCCTTCTGCAGCTGAACCCCTGCTGGCCTGGCAGTAATTTCCTGAGACGTGATTGTCATTGTGAGCACCTCCAGCCACTTTTATGGGACCCAGATGGGAGAGGAGTTGAAGCTTCCTGGCATTACTGGACACCCTTAAGGTGCAGACAACGCTAAAGTGTTCTTCAGGCAGAAGCAGGCGACGAGGTCAGAAATCTGAAACTGAAGAAGCTGTTGCTTAGGCCTCTTCTAGAAGATACAGAAAGCTTATCTGCTTAGCAGGTGAGCAGCTTTTGCATCACTGCAGTTGCAGGGATGTTTCTGTTTGACTTTCAGGTGAACCTGAGATTCCTCAGGCACCAAAGGAAGCTGTTCTGGGGAGGTAAGTGTGGCTGTGCCCCACGGGTCTGCACATCTGGTGTCTCACTGCCCCTGGAGACCTGCTAAATCACATACTGATTTCAGCCCTTCTTATCTCCAAGGAGTGAGATGGACTCAGAGGATTTTTTAGGTGAAACAGTAAAATAATTTCTTACCTTTCAGGGCCGTGAGGTAGAGAGGGAACAGACTGGGCAAAGAGGCAGAAAGCCCCAGTGGCAAATTACACAGTGCTGTGAGGGCACAGCACATCATCTTACCTCACATCCTTGCCACCAGCAACAGACTCTGGCATCCACAGCTGAGTAAAAGACAAGGCAATAATTATAGCTAGCAAAATTATTTTTGACAAATGCTGTCTTGTTTGGAAAGCACACCATTAATTTAATTTGTTCCAGTACTCATTGTTGTGCTGCGTGGCTGGTTTGTAAACCATTATACACCAATTTCTTCATATTTCCAAGAGCTAAAGTGAAATCAGGTCTCTTGTGGTTTGCTTCACAAAAGACTTGAAATTAGAAGTGCACTTTTTGCCTTTCCAAACCCCTTTCATAATCGTTTAGTCAGGTTTATTAATACACAGTGTTAACAAATATAGAATGTCCCTATTCCTGTGTGCATCGTTCTGAATACACACCCATGTGGCCTCAAATATATATTGAACTGGTTAAAATCACAGAACACCTTTTAGGTGTACAAACATCCTCCCTCCTCCAGTACTTGTTTGCAATATGCAATAATGTATGTAAAGGCTCAGTAAGAGGGCTGAAACACCTTGTGTTTCAAACAAAAATAAGGAAACATAAATAAGGCTTAGTCCCCTAATCAAAATTACTTTCAGACTTCTGCCTCTGTTTTTACAGGGCACTGAAGGCACAGTTTGAAGCTTACTCTGTTCACAGTGTTGGGGGGGGAGGTTTGAGTCTTTGGGGTTTGGGATTTTTGTGTTTTCCATTATTTCCATTATTTCAGGCCATTACACTGCTCTGAAGGGCTGCTGCTGTTTGCCTTTCATAGGGGAAAGCCACACTAGAAGAG
>WEIT01016512.1:11413-33618 GCA_013389985.1 Dryoscopus gambensis
AAAGAAAGAAAGAAAGAAAGAAAGAAAGAAAGGAAGGAAGGAAGGAAGGAAGGTTGATTTTTCTCTTTATGTAATCTCCAAAGTTTTAACAAGAAGAAGGCTGCTTTTCCCAGGAACCCTTGGACATCTCCTTACAAATGGGACAGTCTCCTTACACTGTCTTCTGCCCTAAGTTCATTCCTAGCAAGAAGAAAAATAATGCATGGAGGCCGCAATGCTTATCTTCCACAAATGGATCCAGGAGTTAATACTGAGGTGCACTTCAGAAAGGGGGAACCTATTTCAAAGGTCATGAGAGCCATTTTCCTGCAAAACTTACTTGCTGTTAAAAAAAAAGTCCAAGTTTCTGTAGCAACAAGCATTTCCTTGCCAAGGACTTGTTCTCTGAGAACATATCCATTATGGATTATTTATCCCATTGTTTCTGCAAGACAGTGATAACTAAAAGCGTTCATTACTGCTCAGTCCCTACATTTGCATATTGTTTTTTAACGCTTGATTATATGAACAATACGACTCTTAATGGAAGGTAGTGCAAGCTTTTATTGCTGCAGTTAAGGTAGCAAATCAGTGACAAATGACAAAAATCTCTTTAAAGTACTAATGAATCTTTTACAGAACTTCTGTCAAGACTGTATTTTTTTGTTGGTGACCCCATAAAATAATGGATTCAATTAGCATTCTGTTACTCCTTCAAGCTCTCTGAAAGCATTTCACATCATCACTTTATCTGGAACAGTTATTTATTTCACATTAGAGATAAGCAGTGCTTTTTACCCGGCTAACAATAACTAATAGATGTTGATGCTCAGCCAAATTATTTTATAGACTTGGAAATTAAATATATCCAGTCACTGTCTCTGCTTTTTTTTCTCTGCAAGGGAGGGGCCATTAGTAAATATCTACAGAGGATTTTTCCTCAGCTAACAGGAGCCTTTGCAGGCTCTCTGTGGGGCTGTGCAGAGAGAGCAGCCTTGGTTTTATTTCCCAGTGACCGTGTCCAGCCTCTGCTGGTCAGGTGTTTGCCCTCTGCACAGACAGGACAGGAGCAGTGCTGCTCGGGCTCTGTGCTCCCACTTGGCCCCACACCACAGCTAAAGCCCCTCCAGGAACTGGGGACTGAGTTTGCAGTTGTGAGCACCAGGGAGAGCAATTTGCTTTATCTTCAGAATGCTCTATTTACACACCATACCAAAAGCTTCAAATGGCACTTGTTTAGATGTTTCCAGAATGGTTAAAAAGGTGTAGTGGCTTTACAGCAGGGGGAAAAGGAATTCCGTGTTTGTCCTATAAAAGGACCTAAAGGTGGTTAATACCATCTCCAAGAATTTTCATATTTTCCAATGGTGACAAAATTTGCTGAGGGATAAAATACAGGTTTGGGACACGCCTGCACAGGAAGGGAGATTTTGAGGGGATTGCTGCTGAAAGCCACAAATAAAACTGTTTTGTATTCATGACTAAAGAATTTGCTAGCAATGAATACTTAAATAGCAAATTGGTCACGTCAGCTTCTTCTGGATAAAGAAGGAAAATCGATAGGTACACAGCTTGTTCCTTCTGTGAATGCAAAGCAAATTTTGTTGAAGGGCTCCAAGTCTCTCTTCTCCAGCAGAAAACTTGCTAGAACACAAATTTCAGCATTCGCCATAGGAGAAAATCGTAACTTTTGAAACTGTATCTTGAGTCCAGTCTGAGAGAAATATATTCTAAAGCACATGGAAAAGAAATGCGGGGTCAGGAGTGGCCACGGCTGCACCAAGGGACCACTGCTTGGACCTCACTGTGGCTCCTCACGAGGCTGGACCTGTCCCTGCCTTAGTAGTAAATATATTTTGAAATCAAATATCTAGGAATCAACATCTAGGAAGCTCAGTTCTGTAGTGGCCTTTTCAGTATGTTTTTTTTGTTGTCATGCCTTTTTTCCCTGGTTTTTAAGAAACCAAAAAGTGCTGAACAGTGAAGAGTGCGAAGAGTCCTAAATTCAGAGGACTTAGGTGGTGCCTGCTTTTGTTCAGAGCACCTGCTTTTCATGAGAAAACCTCATCTATATGATGGGAAGCAAAACCAAAAAATATTTTACTGATTCCTTCACTAAAATCTGCAGCTCTTTGAAAAAATTCTGCAGGGAATGTGCATGGCAAAGGCAGATACATCTGGTGAGTGTTTCACATTTCAGACAGGCAAAAGAGGCAAAGAATCCAGTCCTGCCTCGTACAAAGTGGGGACAAAATGCAAACCACTCTGTCGTCCCGTAGGGCAAGTCTTGCTTCTGTGCAGTGAAGAGAGCAGCGTCTGTAATCTGTACCAGCCAGAGAAAAAAAACATGAATAAAAAAGCATTTTCTTGAATATAGTCCAGTTAGAGTTAAGAGAAGGAAGGGGGAAAATTATTGAATTAAAAGGTTAATGTCCTATTTTCTCTTTTAATCTTTTCAACGTGGTGTCCCAAAGTGAACTGCTAACACAAGCATGTAAACTTACAAAAAATAAAGGAAGAAATATAATAGGGAACTCAGATATGCCACAAAAAATTATATTCTGTGTCTTCAATTCACATTTCCTACAATTTTACCAGATTCCACTGTGGCTGGGTAGCTGCTACTACTTCTATTCTATTAACATGAGTTAGAGAAAACAGATCTAGGAAAATTTCCCTGCAAGTGCAGCTGACCTGGCATTGTGATTTGAAGCTCATAAATGTGAGGTTTGTTGCACTGGTGATGTCTACTACAACTGGCAGCAAGGGTAGAAGCTATTAATCATTTCAAGATTTGAAAAGCATAAACCTGTGAAACTGTTTTTGCATCTCCTTCAAGATAAGGGAAACCCTTGAATAAAGAAAACTTCCTTGAGCACAGGGACATTGTGGCAGTTCTTCAGTGTAGCAGTTTGTAAGGAAATACTGCACAAACTTGGGACAAGATCCATGGAAAGTGTTCTGCTGAGGTGGCTGCAAACTGATCCATGGAGGGCAATAACTGAGCACAGAAAGAGAGAAACAAAAGGGGTTTTTTCCTATCCCTTGAATTTGCCATTTATGCAGCTGTAATCAGCTGCAGGTGAGGTTTGTCATGAAGAGTGGACAACAAGGTAGTGTCTGATAATATTCCTGGCATTTATAGTAAGTGAAAATTTAGAATCTAAATTATTGAAAAAAATAATTCCAAGACTGTGCATAGATTTGCCAGTCCCTTTAGCACTAATAACAATATCAAATATTTCAAATATCAATTATAATATCAAGTAACAGCAGTATAATTAATTCCTACTATTTACCTACTTTACTGACAAAAGTTGGAATTCTTAAAAAAAGCAGCTATCCATGAAATTATTACTCAAGCAGAATTAAGGTTACCACAAAATTTTAATTAGGCTTGTTCTCATCTGAAATTCCACACTCAATCTTTGATAGATTTAAAATGCCAGCACAGATTTTTCTTTGTATTTGCTGTTTGGCTTTTGTTTGACTTTTTTCATTGTTGTTGTTGTTGTGTTGGTTTAGTTTTGGGGTGGCTTTTTAAAGTTTTAAGCCCTTATTTTGGCACAGGACATGAATTCACCAAAATGCTTGTGTATGAAGAGAGTATTCAGTCCAAATTTGGTTTTCTTTGATAACTGCTGGATTAAGTACTTTGATAATTCAGATGGCAGAGAGCTGTTGCAGTGAGAGCAAAAGCAGAGAGAGAGAGTGGATAAGGAGGGACTGAGCACTACAGGCATTGAAGGTGACGGATGTTGAGACTGAAGGTGGGAGAAGAAATGTTTGAAGTTGAACTTGTGAAGGGGAAGGGAAGACTTTTTTTTTAATGTTACATAATAATGTCCCACTTTTTTCCTCACAATAATTAATGTTTATGTTACTTGACATTAAAATAAATTAAATAAAATTCCCAGTGGTCAGAGTGCTCTGCTCATAAGAGCATGACATGAAATCTTCCTTCCCTTTCATTTCTCTGATTGTCCTTTTCAGGTTCTCTTCTTTCAGTCTCCTCACTGTGTTCTGGAAATGTTTGACCATTTCATCACAATCAGTCTCTGAAAAATGCAGTAGCTTACATTGTCTTTGTGAATTTTGGTTTTGTTTTTGCTTTTTCTGGTTTGCAACAGGAATGTCCTGTTAAGGTGTTAGGAAACAAGAAACCCACAGCAGTATGACTTTAAAATAGGTATATTTTCAGTGCTGGAAGATACCTAAGTCCGACTGGGGCACCAGAAGCTTTAAAATTGTCACAAGACTCCCAGTCGGCGATGCAGATCCATTACCTCCATCTGTCCATCACAGCAAGTGAGTTGGAAGCATCTGTCTGGAGGAGGAGCCTTGCTGGTGGATATTTGTCCCTCTGAATGTGGTTGGTGCCATCAGGGTGTTCACCTTAGGACTTGACAGCATTTCAATAGAAAGCAAAATCTTTCCAGGCAACAATTTTATTTGTACAAGGCAGGAATTTTTTTTTTTTTCAGCTACAAAGACTGAGACTTTCTGGAAGTGTCACTGGAATAGAATGACAAATACAGGGACTTGTACCAGTCATCAAAGGGAGTGAAGTGATTTGTCTTTGATGTGCAGCTCTTGGGAGCTTTGGGAGTGACAGAAGGAGCAACTGCACTGAGTGCTGCTGAAACACATCCCCGCAGAGCTCTCGCTCCTGAGCGCCTTACACCCCAAACAGATAAGAAAATATTTTTGTAGCTATTTTATAGATGGTAATCAAAAGCCAAGCATTTAAGGCCTGCAAACTTTTTATTTGTTACAGGGCTTAAGGGGCTCGGCTCTGTTCAGGTTTCAAAGAACTCCAAATTGAATCCTAAAAATGTCTGTAATTAAACTGTGATTTCACACATCTGTCAGAACTAAAAGTTCAGAGAGCTTCTCAGAGACTTTAAATTCAGTATTAAAAAAATAGAATGTAATTCAGATTAATTTTTCCTAGGTTTGACCATGAAATTGTGGAGAGATATATGTGTGTATGTGTATATATATATATATATATACACACACACATACATATATTTACAAAACTTAATTTTTAATTGCCTGAGAAAACATGTCGAAGTCATGCTTCAGTCTGAGCTCCATCTGTAAGCATTTGTAAATGAAAGTCATGTGAAATCCAGCATTTACTTTCAGCTTGTCTGTATAAAAGACTGTATGTCTAAAATACTTTAAAACAATACTGAGATGAACTCTATTTATGCGCCACTGGAAATCTGCTTTTGATATAGCCAAAACCTCAGGAGAGTCAGAATCTTAATCCAGACTTAGGGAAGCAGCAGCACTAGAGCTGCTAAGGGGCTAATGAGAAGTGCTCTGAAACTGATGTTTTTGCCTATTGTATTAATATTAATGGACAACAACAACAAAAATCCCCTTGATATTAAATATTGGTTAGATCTCCCCATTCCTCCCCAGAAATTCCCTGGAGGAATTTCTGTGTTCTTCCTTTAAATCAGAGATCACACTCTAGAAAATCATTCTAATAGACATGAGAGGTTTATCTTACATTATTTCATGTGTTCTGCTCCTGATTCCATCTCTGCCTCCACCTTCACACTTTGTTTGTGGAAAAGAGCTACAGAATTGTGCTCTGCATTCTGTAACACGCTTGGGTTTATTTCCCTTAAGGCAGCTGCCTAAGTGATTACTGTGTTTTCTGATATGTACTGTAAATCCACCCAAATTACTGAGGTTTTAGGTATTTCTTCCCAGTTAAATTGCTAACTGTGATGTTCAAACATACCTACATTGGTTGTTTTTCTTTTCCTATTAACAGAAAAATAAAGAAAGCTAATAGGCACTGTAAAAAAAGAAACTAATAGTTACCATGGGAGCTCTTTCTCTCTTGTTTTCTTTAAAAATGGTCAGAAATCTGACAAAACCTCCAAATATGTTGCTTTATTTGTGAAAGTTGAGCCCAGTTATTTTGAGTACGGTCCGTCACAGAGTTTTAAATATGTTTGCAGCAACGTGATGGGGATTTAAAGTCTATCTCTGTATGTGCAGAGAACATAAAGATTTGAGAAGTTCTGAGAATTACAGGATCATAGAAGAGTTTGGGTTGGAAGAAACCCTCATTCCAACCCCTGCCATGGGCAGGGACACCTTCCACTCTCCCAGGTTGCTCCAGCCCCGTCCAGCCTGGCCTTGGACACTTCCAGGGATGGGGATGGGGCAGCCACAGCTTCTCTGGGCAGCCTGTGCCAGGGCCTCACCACCCTCACAGCCACTCATAAGAAGGGGAAATAGGGACTTTTTACGTGGGCAGGCAGACCCCTCAAAGAAGGGGAAATAGGGACTTTTTACGTGGGCAGGCAGACCCCTCAAAGTACCAGAAGGCCACATAAAATGTCCCTTTTCTCCAGGCTGAATGACCCCACGGTGAGATTGAGAAGAACACAATTTTTATAGTGTCAGTAAAGTGTCTTTCTGTTTCCAGTGCTGATGTTCTCGCTACTCACCTGTCCCTAGTGGTCTGTGTATTATTAGTCATTGTACATTGCCCTGGAAAACCATGTTTTTCAGCATGGGATAAATACTTGGAAAAAACCCCAACCTACCAGCAGGCATTTAGGTAAAAGACAGGCTCTTTACTGCATTCTATATCTCCTCTATTTTTAGAATTGTTCGTTATTAAGAAAAAAGAGCATAGTCTCTTGAGCACACTAAAGGCTTAAATACCGAGTGATTAACAAGAGTAAGGAATAAATGGAGTGTTTTGGTTCTTACGTTCTCGTTTAAGTTAACACAACAATATTGATATGTTAGAAGCAAGTGGTGCTAATGGTGGGATGCTTTCTTCAGGAGTACTGAGGGCTGGTGACTCCTGGAGATAATTATGAACTTGAAAATCAAAGTGTGCTTAGACTGAAAGCACACAACATCCACAGTGAATACAGCTCTATTGACATAAACAGAAAGAAAAAGGAAGGGCTCTTAACTTCCCACTTTTTGCCAAAACTACTTTCAGCCTTTTTACTTTTTAGCCTACTTCAGCCTTTTTTATACTTGTAACTAGCAGTGAAGGTAAGGAATTCTGGACATCTTTTTTATTCACAAGTGTTTGCGAGGAGCTATCTCCCTAAACCCCGTGCCTTCTCAAACTCTGGGGTTTTAGGGTGCCTGAATACACAACCCAGCAACTCCAGCAAACTCCGTCAGCTACAGTCCCAAAGTCAAAGGCAGACAGCTCCATCTTTTTGTGGTTCATGACTGCCCTCTCAGCACACCCATTTCAGCTCCCAAACACAGGATTTTGAGCTGTTCTCTCAAGGATGAGTTCAGAACAGTCACCTGTGGATTGAAACAACCACCACCAAAATCAGCAGCAAAGTCAGCAGGTGCAGGTGTCAGCAGTGACGGGAGGGGAAAAAATCCCTGTGATGACTAAGAAATCTCTGTTTCAGTGCCAGCCACCTGTGGGGAACACCAATCCATCCTTTTAAACTGAGATGCTCAGAATGACATGGAGAGGAACGGGGAAAAGGGAAATTCTTGGGGGCTGCACTGCTACCGCGGGGCTATCGTGTCCCACTCCCAGCTCCTCCTGGAGGAGGGAGAGATGATGGGAGCTGGATCAACACACTTGAAACGATGGTTTGCTCAAGAACTCTATTTATGGAAACATAACTGCGCAGAGGCAGGGATTCACAGTGCCATTTAAAATCAGCCAAGGATACAGCCCCCTCTCTAGGAGATTACGGGTTGTCCCAGCAGTCTGGTGTGAGGCTCAGCTGGTGTGAATTTGCTGGCTGGCGCTGCAGACTGCTACTCCATTCCAGTCCTTTTCTGGTTAGGGTTTTTTTTTTCCTTCTTCTTAAAATGATGAAACGTTTTAGTGAATGGCACATGAGAACAAAAATTGAACCTCGAGGTGTTAAAGTCTAAATTTAACACTGATGCATAGGCAGTCTGCTACGAGGAGTATTCCTTTTAGCTTCAGCTTTAAATCCACATTAATTACACTGAAATGAATAACTGCTTCTAGAGTTGCAGCAGTGGAAGATTTTGCTCCAATCTTTGCCATATTTTGACTGAAAATCAGAGCCTTGAATATGTGTTAAATATTAAATTTAAATATACATGAAGCAAACTGCTTCCATATGTTCATATTATGAATCTAATTCCATTTTAGTAGAACGAGCCGTAAAGAGTGGGTCTGTTTCACTGTACCATTAATCTCAAAATGCTGGTAGTGGAATTTAATTGCATGCATTAAAATTTAAGGCTCACTTTCTATTTCTGTCTTTCAGTGAAATTGGATCTTTTCCCTGAGTTGCAAACCCAAAGCCTATTTACACTGCATGAGGAATATAACCTTATACTCACGTGACATCTGCACCAGATTTCATGAGACATTCCCAAAGAAACAGCTCCCACATCTGAAATGGAGAGATCTTAAGTTGTAGAGATAGGAGAAGGAAAAGAGAAAAGATGTAAGTTCTATGTCATGAAAGTGAGTGGAAATTTAAGTTTGACATCAAAAAGGGCTCAGCAGGGAGTCTCAAGGTAGTCAAAGTCCCCAGACATGGACAGACAGAAAGGAAACCAACTGCAGACAATTAGAGATGGAATTAAAAGCAGAAGGAAGGATAGAAAAGGTGTTTGGTTCTCTTTCTGAGATGGTGGAGAAAACCAGGCTTGATAGAAGAATACAACAGTTGCCTAAATTAACTGCTAAAGATGGAACAGATTATCAGGTGCTGGGGAACAAAAATCTCGTCAGCTGGGATGTGAAAACCACCTAAAGTCTCTTTGTCCACTTTTCTGTCTTTTATGATTTGGTCTGATAAAGCTCTCTCCTCTTCCAGCAAACTCCATCTCTCCTGTTTCCTCAGCCCATTCCGCCCTCAGGCTCTAAAATATTGAGACACGGGGATGGAAACAGAAAGGAAGACCAGAGGAATGAAAGAAGGTGCATGAAATGTTGGTAGGCTGTGCCTGATGCAATACCAACAGCTTCAGCCTGAATATTTCTACAGACTAGGGTTGTCATACTTGATTCATAAAAAAAAGAGAAGAGGAGGGAATAGAGAATAGAGAAATGAAGAAGAAACAGACTCCTTACAAGGTGTGATAAAGATAATGTTGTACAACATAAAAAAATTAATTTTTTTTTTTATTTCTGGCTGTCAGTGAAAGCCATATCTGCCTATATTCTGAGACAGGTAATTTATTTTCTCAACATATTTCTATAAAATATTCTTTTTTTTCCCCATGCTAGCACAGGGTCTGTAAGCTGTATTTTAATAAAAATCTCACAAGTAAAAAATGGCAGTAATGAATTTTTAAACTTCTGTATTCTCTCTGAAGCTGACCAAATGGAGTTTACCAGGCATAAAAATAATATTAAAAATGCAAGTAAGAAAACAAAATCAATTCAGCAAACAAATCTAAACGGAGACTCTTAACCTCCTTTCCTCAGCAGTAAAATTGATCGATGGGCCAAGTTCATATTTTTAAATGGTAATTTTGCTTATTCATTCAAGAGTTTGGGGTTTTTTGACTCTTATCTTTTCAGTAGCTCCTCAGTTTGTAGACCGCCAAGCAATGCAATGGCATGTTTACAAACAGCCTGTCTTGGGTCCTGGCTTGCGTCACATTTCTTATGCATGGAAGGCAAGGGAGGCAGCTTGAGGAACAAAAAACAGAACAGGGTAAAATCTCACCCTTCAAACCCCATTCCCTCTTCAGCACAGACTCAGACTGACTCTCTGCAGACGTGATGCCCAAAGTCTTTTTCTCTGTGCTCTGCTGCTGGAGAAAAACTGGCTGTCCATGGCACCAGAAGGGACTTCTCTCCAGTGCTCCTGTTTCTGTTGTTTTAGGGAAGCTCACCACAAAGACCAGGTACATGCCTGGTGCAGATCACGAGAGAAAACTGCTTTCCAGAAATATCAGCACTGCTTTTCTGGACATGAGTGTTTTGCCATAGCAACGAAAAATGTTTGGTGTCATGATTTTAGGTGCTCTTGCCTTCTCCAAAAGGCTGTAACACCCTCTAAGACCACAGGGGCTGCTCGGGTCAGGGACAGGACCAGGGAGAAAAGGACTTTGACACTGGTTCAGTTGCCTTATCAGGCAGATGGCACAGCACCAAAAACATCTAAGATCATCCAGCGACAAATCATCCAATTAATTTCCAACAAGTTGTCTCCATACATAAAAATTGGAGTTTTGTGGACTCTTTTGCATTGTCAGGACAGAAAAATAAGAATTAATGTGGCCACGCAACCAAAACCAAGGTGCTGGTTTTTAGTCAGAAAGATCCACACTTTCCTCCTTGACCACTGAATCAGCTCACACAAGATTTAAGAATGGCATTGCAATTGTTGCTTCCATGGATACAGAAAGTGAGAAACTGCAGACAAAACCATTCCTGCTGTTCTTAACTTTGTTGGGTAAGAAAGTTGCTTCAGTATCTGTAGGTAACGACACCAACTCCCATTACTCTCCTTACAGTCGGAATTACGCAATAAGAGAAAATAACCACAGTAACATCAACGTTTTTTAAAAGGCCTTTGGTGAAGACAGGACTGTGTGGTTTGAATGCAAATATCCAGTGGCTTTCACCAGTGGGAACAGCCCTTCCTGCTGTATTCTGGTGGCAGTGTGTTCTGCAGTGTTTGTGCATCCATGAGCCCATGTAGCTGCAGATCCACTAGCACTACACTTAAATCAAGTTTTCACTTGTGCCTTTCACACATATTTCAGTCTTTATTGGATTCGCACACTCAACAAAGCTTTACAATAACATCAAAAAGGACAAGTGAAGGGTCAAAATTCAGTCAAAATGCAGGAATATTTTAGTGTGATGAAAAATGATGAAAAACAGCATTTTGATTTTGAAAACTAAGACTGCTAGTGTAATCTTCCCCAGCTAGAGGTCCACTGTAGAAATGCAAGGGGTTTTAAATACACTGAAAGTGAAAGCTGACTGGTACAATAAACATGTCCAGTGCTTTAGGCCTGGTTCTCAATGAAGACAGTAAAACTTCCACTGAACATGAACCCCAGGCTGGGAAATCAATTAGTTGACAATAACTGAAAAATATGTAAATATTCATGCTAATTATTCCACCTCTGCATTGGAACATCGCTGCTAGAGCATAACGAAAAAATAACCAAACCACCTCTTACCCCAAGAAGAATGTCATTAAAACCCAGTAGATACCTGTGTAGCATAACTGACTACAATAATTAGAATTTCCATAAGGCCATTATGCCCATGAAAACCACTGTAGACAGGGAATATTCTATCATAGCAAGTAATATCCATTTAAGTCAACATCCTGCATAAGCTGAGCACTGCAATAATACTTTGATTAAACTTCCACCCACTAATTCGGACACTGGGGATAGGGGAAAAAATAAGGATGAAAAAAGCTTAAAATGCAGTTAAAATGATTCTTTATTGGACAAAGAAATTATGATTTTGACACTTAACTTCAAATCTCTTCCCCATTCTTCCTGCATGAAAAACTGTATTTCTGAAAATCCTGTATATATTTTATGGTTTTCTGCCCACAAACACAAAGAAAACTCTATGCTTGCAATGCCTAATAAGCAGTAAATGGTATTTTTGTCTCAGTAAGATAGAACTCATTTTGTTCTTTGTTCTCTGTCTTAAACTTGATTTGCAATCACCTTCTCAGCTGAGCACCAGACCCATTTTTCCTCCTCAACTCCATTCCCTGAGTAGGTGCTGAGTAATATTTTCAACAAGTTAAATTGCTAACATCAAACCAGACTCAGAGGGAGACAGATAGTCCTAGTCCTCTAGAACTATCACTTGCTTCTGTGCTCTAATTGCAAAGTACATTTCAATGTCTTTTTTCTTACTGCCCTGTAAAGGTGCAGTGTTTCTATGGTCCTGGGCAACCTGCTCATGGTCCTTTGGCTTCCTGCTCCAGGAGGCTTCTGTTGGTCACATTTCACTGTAGCTGAACAGAAAACAGGTGATTCTAATACAGTATTTTACCTTTGCTTTTTTTAAAATACTTGTCTCCCAGACACAGTGCAGTATTTTAGCCTCAGTGCGCTGAGACATCACAGCCTCTTCCACTGGCAGCCCACGGAATCCAGGAGGCACCACACGCTGTGTGGCTTCCTGAGGACACAAACACCACGCCCCGTGGTCTGTAACTACACCGAGGTAAAGCAAAAGCACAGCTGTGTATAAGTGGATTTAATATCTCCAGTTGAGAACTTGGTCTTTCTGAGGAAAGGAAACAGGAAGAAGCTGAAAGCTTGCTTTGGAAACATCTTTGTTGTAAGACTTTCTACCAGCCAAATGCTTTTTCCTCCTCTCCCCATCCAACACCCTCTCCCTTCCTCCCTCTCTCTCTCCCTTCCTCCCTCCCTCTCTCCTTTCCTCCCTCCACCTCCCCCTTTCCCATGCTGTCAGTATCATTATAATGCAGGCTTCATTTAACCCAGCACATTGCATCAGGTTTCTCACAGGACCAAGCAATATAAAAATTAAATCTCAGGCTCAGTTCATGCATTGCCCTGCCTTCATTTCTCTGTCAGTGGAGCCGGTGCCCTGACAGGTTTCTGTCTGGGTTGCAATGCTGCAGAGCACAGTATCTCATTATCACCCAGCAGGTTTGCTGTTAGCAGGGGCAGCGCTGGCTGCTCTGCTTACCAAGCTGCACTTCCCTGCGGTGACAGCTTCGGTTCTGAATCTACGGTGCAGCAAAACAAGGATAAACAATTTTTTCTTTTTGTTTTTAATGCTAGACAATTCTTTAAAACATCACCTGCATTTCTTAAACTATTTTATGTACAGGCATCTAGCAAAAAATCCAACTTCCTTTTACATGGTCAACATTCAGGGCAGTCCTTGCACGAGCACTCAGTGTAGAATTACAGAATCGTCTACTTTAGAACAACTAAGAGTACAAACACTTTATAAACTGTTGTCAGCATCAGCGCTGCTTCTCCAAAGCAGAGTGGCAATTAGGGTGTATTCCACAGCGCAATGTCTACTACAATTTAAATATAAAAGCATTTGCAGCATGTAGCAGCATTTGGGAAATTGATACCTACCGTGATGCATTATTTGAAATTCCCTGAACTACTGCACCAAGAACATACTTTTATGGGGTTAGGCATGAATGCTGTCAAGGTCATGAAAACGGCTGGTTTACTCTAATTGTGTAACTCTAGTGTGTCCCCAGAACAAGCACAAGAAACAGGAGATATTTCTATGACACTGCAGTTTGTTCTCTTTTCTGACTTTGTTCGCAAGCTGAGCCAACTGCTGCAGCTCAGTCAACACACATTACTTACATATTGTAACACTTATTCCTGATCTTATTTTATATACCTATTTCAATTATCAAACAACACTTTCACATTGGTGGTGGACACAATATTATTATAATCATCATGTCTACCTTTGTTACTACTTCTTATCATGCCTACATGCTATATCTAGCATGTTAATATTGCTGTGCCCTGCTAGTGCTGCTCACCCAGCTCACAGCTTCTGCCACTCCCCAGGCTGCAGATGAAGTATTGATCAGGACACTGCAGCTCCTTGCTCCCTTTCCCTCACAGAGCATCGCCTGACACAGCCCCACCACCAGTGTGAGAGCTGACCAGCCCATTTTCCCCTCTAGAACCCAAAATATCTGCCAAACTGACTCAAAACAGGAAGGAATTTGGTGGGGGGATGGTTGAATACATGCCTACACAAAGTGCATCATGGATTTCCCGTGATGGAGAGAACCTCTGTTTCCATAACTACACGTCATAACTTTTAAATCTATTTCAAATGAACTTGACAACTTGTCATTTTTTAAATTGTTCTTGCTAAGTTTCCAGTCTTTCTTGCAAGTTCTCAAATGATAAAAACCTGCTTGTGATCTAATTTTTTAACCTATTTTATCTACTTTTTACCTCTTTTTAATGTGTTTCGTCTATTTTTCACCCCAGAAAGCACGATATTTTTTAAAATTCCTTTTCACAAAAACAGAGTTTTCCACTGTCACGCAAAGAAAGTCCTTGTCCCAAAGCTGTTTGCCCTTTCAGCACTTCACCACTACCATACAGCAAATTTTTCTGCTCTTCCCATCCACTCTTTCTAACAGGAACATTTGCAAACAGAAAAGGAGCTGTTTTGCTTAAGTGCCTTTCATGAAATCCATGCCTAGACAATTTGATGGGGAATCTATTCTTACATGTATCTGAGTACATGTAAGGTATTCATGAAGTAAAAATGTGCATATTTTTTCAAAATTTGCTTGGGGGGTTATTTTTGCCACCAGGAACTAAAATCCTTTAAAAATACCCATACCAAACAAAGTACTTCATAAATTGCTTGGTTTGTTATTATGTGTGCTTCTGAGTTTGAAAAGAGGTGGCTTTTACTGAAGATAAGGAGCATGAAAAAAAAAAAGAGAATGAGCTGTAAGTTTTGTATGTTTTGTGCAAGTACACCGGTGTTGCATGGTCCCATTTTACAGGGCAGTAGTTTTCTCACTGGAATGCAGTAAATTGGAGTTTGACCCAGTATGATTTCACACTGAAGATCTCGTAGGCACAGAATGGCGTGATGGTTACTCCCTCCAGAGGCAAATGTGCAAGGATGTCCCCGACAGTGGTAGAAAAAGGGCTCATGAAACCACTGGCAGTCTCAGGGTACCAGAAATAGACAAACAAAGACAAACTGAGATGTCTTAGTTACTTGGAAAAGTTTTCAAAATACAGGTTGAGGACTTCAAAGACAGGAAGAATTCATTTTCTTCTGTCATGGGGACATTGAGATTAAAATAAGGCCAATTTTACAGTCAGCCGGAAGGAAACCAGAAGAGAAAAAGCTCGGTGATACAGCTTTGTGCAAAGGCTCTGTTTCTGCCCAGCATTTAGGGGCAGGTGGATCCTCACACAGCTGGGCTGCTTTAAATGCCTTTAACTCTTAGCCTAACACAGCATCCACTGCTCCCTCAAACCCTTTCATCAGGCGTTATCACTCAAACCCACCATCCTCAGGTGCTCGTGAAGGGCACTGGTGCTGCTGGTGAGCCTGTAAACATTGTAATTTCCCAAGGATAAGGGTCTCAGTTTACATCATGCACGGGTGGTGGTGGGTGTGGTTGTCCACAAGGGCTCAAAAAAGACAAAAAAGCAAAGGCCTAGTCCTGACTTCACTACGGTTCTTCCTATAGAAATAAAAGTTAGGATCCTGCCTAGAATCTCCTAAATTTTGCAGCCTAGCCCTCTCTTTTATGAGCAGTTCCCAGGACAGCTGAATCTAAAAACTTATTCATTAGAAACACCAGCTTCTGTGTGCAGCACTGAATTCATTTTTAAGTACAAGAAATTGAAACTTATCCAGGTGTCGGGAACACAGACCTTATCTTCTCAATGTGTTTTTCTCCCAGAGGAAAGTCACTCTCTACTGAGGAATATTTTAACTCTGGGAAGTGAAATGAGAGAAGAACTTGAGGGAGTGTCCTGTTTCATCAAAAATGCAGAAAGGAGTTAACTACTCCGGGCTGTAAATACTGTTCCTTTCTCAAAATAAAGTCAAAGCAAATTGAACTGTTGGTGCAAAAGTTTACCCGATTCAATGCTTTCCAGTGCAGTTTAATTGACCTGGTCCTCCTTTTCTGTGGTTTGGGTCGATGTATAGATTTAGAGCTCTTGTTGCCAGAGCAGAACAGGGAATGAGGCAAAACACGGCTGTGTGGGAGACCTGTGTGCGGCAGTGGGACACACAGAGTTATCAGCTGCCTGGGACAGGAATTCAGGCAGGTGCTACAGAGATGGAGAGCACAGATCCTGCCTGACTGCTGCAAAACTGGCCCTGGTGTCTCAGCCACCAAGCTCCACCAGCCCAGCAGCTTCTGCCAACAACCTGTCGTCGTGTTAGGCTGCAGGACGCCGAGTCCAGAGTCCCCAGATTCTTCCTCTCCAGAACGGAGCTGACACTCATGCACTTTCTGTGCTGAGAAACTGGTATGAAATCCCATGCCAGTCCTCCAGACAGCAGTTGACTGTGGCAACTGAAGTGGAGAAGTCACAGCTGTTCTAGGGAGATCTTAATTTCTTACCATCTTGGTCTACTTCTGTTTCCACAATTTTTTTTTGCAAGCAGCAATTTCAGATCCCCCTAAGCCCTAGGAATAATTTGCTGTATGACACTATGTGATCACTGCCACTCTGAAACAAAAAAGAAGGGGGGAAAAGGAAAGTAAAAGCTTAAGGATACTACAGACATCTCTACATTTCCCCAGGCTAATCCACATCAATATTGTGGCAGGATTAACAGGATTTGTAGAGTTATGAGCATAATATCCACCAAGAACAAAACAATATATTGTTCCTGTCCTTGTCAGCAAAACAAAAATTTCAGGCCCTCAAAGAAAATGTGAGTTTGAAAGACTGTGCATTGGGAATTTTATGAAGAAGTGTTTTCTTACGCAGTCTTACACTCCATGTGCTTGGAGGGAAGAGAGAAGCAAAGGCAGTTAAAGGAGGCTGCATATCCATCTTCCCTCAACAAGAGGGGAAAAATGTGTTCCCAGAGCTCTTCAGAGGACTGATGGAATGCACCACAGCCACACACGGGGGCTGAGACTGTGCTGCTCTCTCATGGAGACTGACTTCTGAGTTCTTTAGCCTCAAAACACCATCTTTTCTGCTCCCAGGGCTCCTCACCCCACCAAAAATATTTTATATCACATTGAAATATCTCTCAAGTCGCTTGACTCTGCTGCAGTGACATAAACTGGCTCAAAACATATCTCAGCTGGACAGGCTGAGTCTGCTTCCTTTGGCTTCTTTCAATGCAGCAGTTCCTGTGGTAGCTCAACATCTGTAACCAATTATATGTTTTACCTTAATGAGACTGCACTCTAAATATTAATGATCTCATTCTGACCCATAAACTCTATTCATGTATTTGTGCTGGTAACCCATAACCTGAAACTTTGGCAATAAATTCAAAATTGGTTATCCCGTTGTTGTTATTATGCAGAAGTGCTGTAAGCTTGCTGTGTACCATAACGAAAATGTTGATTTATTTCCCAAAAGCGGTGCAGGTCTTTTTCCGATAAAAACTGTGTGTTGCACATCAGTTCTTAACAAACATAAATCTCCAAGGGCTGCTGGCCTAAACCAAGCATGGAGGTTGCTTGCTGCCAGTCAGGTTGTGCTGGCTGCCTGATGATGTTTTGGATAGCAATTATCACCCCAAGTGTGGAAATCTTGCTTTGAGTGACTCATAATTAAATGAAAAATTACAGTGCCTGTTAGGGGACAAAAAAATTTTGTCTTGTGATAAATACCTTGGAGATGTGTATGTACAATAGGTATTTCTCAAGGGGGTGATAATATACAATTGATGCTTGTGTTACAAATGTTGGTTTGTTTCTTTTTTCCAGTCAAATTTTTCTATGACTGGTGAGTGCCATTTTTGAATATTTACCTCCTTGGGAATGAAAATTATGACCTGGCAGGTAAGTGCTTCTCCTCTCTTCCCCTGGCACTCATATACTGACAGAACAGCCAAATTCACAGGGGCTTTTCAGATGTGTAAAAGAGCAGATGGAATGCAGAGTTGGGGAAGAACTGAGCTCATTTACTTATGTGCAGAAGCTTGTAAGGGAAGTAATGAGTTAATCTGTAATGTAGAAAGCAGAGCTGAGGCAACAAAGTGTGTATTAGCTGTTCATTGTTTTCCACAAACAAGCTTTAGGTATTAACCTGTATTCTGTAGCCATTCAGCACACTCACTATTAAATGTATCCCCCCATCTTGTAGGGCTGTGTTGGGCTTGAAAGAGATATGTAGCACATGTTTTGTGTTGAGAACAGGTAGATATCCTGAATTAGCTAGAATGATAATTGCCCATGCATTTGTTTGTACCATCACACTTCCCTGAGCTGTTGTAGGTAGGACCAGTCCGAGCGTTCCCACGTGTCACTGGAACTGAGAACTGCTGAGGCTTGGAGCAATCATCACTCCCTCTGGGTTTTTGTTCTACCTTTTTTTACAGCTGCCTCAGAGAAAGCTTCATTTTCCATCTGTCTTTGCATCTGGAAAGATGAGCTGTAAATCCCCTCTTTGTTTTGCATTGCCAGACCAGTCCTGAGAACTGCTAAGACCACAGCACTGGGAGCTTTGAAGAAAGGAACTGAGGAAATGAATTGCACTAAGGATTCTAAGGAAAGTATTGTGAGAGCAAGCAGTGGCTGTAGCAGTCCTGTAATAGCCTGCATTGCTAGAAACACAAACACAAGCATTTGGTATGAGCTGATTTCCCAGGAGCTGGTGGATTTCATTTATAGATGCAATCTATTGCTGTAATTGGAGCAGCTGTTTCAAACACAGGTACAACCGAGGAAAAACCCTCATCCACTGTTACAGGACAATTTCCGTGCCAGCCTGAGGTGGTGACAATATTCCACACAACAGCTGTTGTGCAGAACAGAAGATAAGCAAATATACCAGAGGCAATGAACTGGCATTTAAACTTCTAATATATATTTGTTTATTTAATAATATTTTTCTTTATAAGCTTACTTATTTTTTTTATCTACATTCAAGTCTTCAGCCTTTCTCTGCCTATCGGTGCAACAACAGACACAGCATTTTGGAATCATTTAAGTGCTCAACGTAGCTCTGTGTTGCTTTCATTTATACCCCACACATGGATTTCTTTAGTGTGGAAGATTCCTATTGCCCCTGTGAAGAACAGCAACTTTCCCATGACAGAAATGTGAGCAGAACTGCCTTTTTTATAGAGGACTGAGGTTTCCTGGGAGTCGAAGTTGATGTGTGGGACAGGTTTAAGATTAAAGCACAGCACATCAATTAAAAAGCAGCTTGAGGAACTTTGCCTATTTTTCACATAGGACTGGGCATAAGTTACGCTCCTCTCCACAACTCCTTTATCTTTGTTCACAAAACATAGGTAAACATTTTCCCTCTCTGAGGAGGTGCAGCTCCAGGTAGATCTTATGGGAAAGATCAGGTATTTCTTCTGCTCCTGACCTGACTTTTTTTCCCTGAATGAAGGTAGCAAGAAAATAGTGGTAAACATGCATAAAACAATGTACATAAACATTAACACCTGAATTCTGAGCTGTGATGGTTTAGGGTGAAAGTTCCAACTTTCAATGTACCTCTAATTCTGCACATTTTGGCATCACTAATAAAACAACAAAAACTAGTGTGATGAGCAGTGCTTCTAAAAAAATATATGACTTTGATGCTATGATTTCACTCTCTAATTCATACAAATTCTGCACCAGCAGCAGGATCAAGTGATGTTGAACATGAAATCACATAATCTTATCACTTGAATGAAATGAAACAGATATTTAAGGTTAGCAGAAGCCCCCTGTTCTTTTTCTCACCAGTGATAAAGGGATCTATCTGAGCAAACAAGGGAAAGCACCAAAGGATACATTTTCTCGTTTCCAGGTAAAAATTTGTTTCTTCCCAAACCCTTGGGAAGAAAAGTAGTGTTCTTTTCTTTTTAAAGTATATAAATGGTACATTTGTATTCCAGCAGAGAAGACTTAACTGTGATTAATTCAACTGTGATTAATTCAACAGGGCATATACTAAACAAATCACTCTCTGTGTAAGAAGAAAGCAAACAAAAGGAATAACAGTTTCCAAATAAATGCAGATGTATGAAGGCTGTGGATGCCAGACTGATACGTGGGACACGACAATCCATCCATGTTCACTGCTGGTGCTCATCCCACAGCTGCCAGTGTCCTGGATGCGATGGGACCCCAGCATTTGCAGATGTCTGTCGCCACCTCTCGAAGCCCCTGGAGCCCCACGGAGCTGGGGACACAGCCACGACCCAGGAGCACAGCCTGCGCTTGTCCCCTGGCCGGGGACACAGTGGCCACAGGTTTTTGGCCCTTTTAAATTGCAGGTGGTTTCGGGTGGATGCTGGAGCTGGATGTGCCACCTGCAGAAGGGGTAAAGCAACCCCAAATTTGTCATTTGCAAAGTTACCAGGGGTGGATGGAGAAGGGGGGCCGTGCTGTGTTTGGTGTTGAAGAACCTGAAACCAGCCCGACTCTTCATTCCTGAAGTTAAACATCCTGAGGAAGAGCAAACTACCTCTTAAAGTACCTGATAAGGGAACCAACAAGTTATCAGTAACTTACCCCAAAAGCTGCTGAGCTGACACAGCTGGTGGGGACATCCAGGACTGGCAGTCTTAACCATTCCCACTCTTTAGCATCAGGGACCTCCAACAGACCCCTTCCAGCTTGGACATTCCTCCCCTGAGCAGGGATGTCACTCAAGGTTACTCCTCGAGTCTGAGATTGGCCCACAGTCATTGGTGTGGGTGAGTGGCATCAAAATCTACTTAATTATTGGGGTTTGCTAGCTTTGATTTTACTTCAAAAATAGTGCATTATACTGGTACTTTTAGCTACCTATGCTGTGTAGTAAATAATTCAGATGAAGAATTTTTAGTCTGATCATTGCCAAAATCAATTTAAATACCTTTTTTTAATATAAATATGTTTAATGTGCCATCCTTAACGCTGCAGGGCAAAGTCACATGAAGGCTCCATTACACCTGTAAAATTCCTTAATATGAACTGTTACCTGTCTGGGGCAAAGACTGAGTGCAGCCACATCCAGGCTCCTTTCGGAGAAGGAGTTTAGAAAGCCAGGGGATCTTTTCGGCAACTCACGTCTCAATGGAAGCTTCTCTGGTGAATTTTATCTGAAGCTCCCACTCTGCCTGCAGCAGCTGTTTGCCTACATTTCAGGTTAAACTTCAGAGAATGGTTTCTGCCAGTGCTGGGACTGGGTTGGGAGCTGGGCTCAAGCAACTGGATCTTCCTGGGGTGGGGAAGGATTGGTTTTGTTCACAAAATTATAGAGAACTAAAAGGAAAAGAGCGGCCAAATGCCACAGTAATAAAGTCGTCACAGAATCACAGAATGGTTTGGGCTGGAAGGTGCTTTAAAGGTCACCCAGTACAACTTCCCTGCTGTGATCAGGAACACCTTCCACTATCCCAGGTTGCTCCAAGCCCTGTCCAACCTGGTCTTGGACACTTCCAGGGATGGGGCAACCACAGCTGCTCTGGGCACCCTGTGCCAGGGCCTCCCCACCCTCACAGGGAAGGATTTCTCCCCAGTATCCCATCCAACCCTGCCCTCAGGCGCTGGGAAGCCATCCCCCCTTGTCAGTCACTCCAGGCCCTAGTCCATATTCCTTCTCCAGCTCTCCTGAAGCCCCTTTAGGCACTGGAAGGGGCTATAAGGTCTCCCTGGAGCCTTCTCTTCTCCAGGCTGAGCACTCCATCTCTCTCCATCTGTCTTCACACAGAGGGGTTCCAGCCCTCCGACCACCTCTGTGAAAAATATCTTCTAAACCACGCAAGGATGTGCAGAATGACAAAGACCCTGGGGTTTTCTGTTGTGTGATGTCTTTTTCTAATCCAACACAGGAAAAAATCTGCACCAGCAGGATGGCATTTATTCATTGTACGTAAAGGGTGACATTTCACATCCCTACTATTCTGGAATTGAAACTTCTCTCACAGGTCAGTAAGTCAAATATCCTGGCTTTTCCCTTTCCTCTCTGCTACTGAGGTAGGTTTTGTTTAGTCATATTTGCTATTGCAGTCAGCTTTACACTGACCAAGGGAAAACTGCAGTGGTGTGATGGGCAAAGCTGGACTTTGGCTGTAACCTCAGAGAAATAGCTCACACACCACAGAAAAACTGAAAGAGGGGGCATGTTTTATGTTATTAATTGTTTATCAATAATACTTATAATAGATGGAAGAAGTTAGTTCAGATACTGTTGCTGAATTGCACAAGAAGCCTTACTGACCAGGGAAACAGAAAACCCCAAGAAAACTCCAAGGGAAGCTGGTGGAGAAATGCTCCTGAATGCAGAAATAATCTGGGCACAATTTATACCCATTATATTCTTATTTTAATCACAGCATAAGTGACACAAAAATTAGAAAGCGTAAATTGGAACAGTCCTTAAACACCCACGTGCTTGCTTAACTGGCTGCACGACTGGGAATCAGGAGTGGGTTCGTTCATTGCTCCTGAGTTTCAATGCACAAAGTGTACTGAATCAGGCTGAAAACGGAATGAGGATCCCACAAGCCCGGGCTGGCTCTTTATTTAGCAAATGCATAGCTTAAAATTAGGCATGTTTTCAAGTGCTTGCCTGAATCATGGCCCTGCTGC
>WEIT01016515.1:4305-37855 GCA_013389985.1 Dryoscopus gambensis
GATGAATTCGTTCGAGGTGTTTCAGTGCATGTATTTGTTACCTTGTTTTCTACCCACACCTTCAGATCCTTCAGAATTCATACCAAGTCAAATACTTTCTCCATCTTTGGCCTGCGGATAGCTAAGAGGACTGTAGTTGTGTAGGAGGAAGAACTGGCAGAGACAAACTCTTATGGTCTGATTAAAACCCCCATTTCCCATCCTCCTGTGCCACTCAGAAGGAGGAGATGGAGGAGTTGGGAGTGAAGCTGTCTGGGGCACAAAGAAGGTATTATCCACTGCCCTCCCCTTGCCCACAGAGCCAGTCATCTCAACAGGGAATGTAAACATATGGGTCAGGCAGAGTTTCCCTTTGATAAATCCATGCTGGTTGTTCCCGAGGACCTGCTTGTCCTTCTTTTGTTTCTATATTTGTCTCAGGAACATAGCTGTCTGTTGACCTGATCAGCTCGTGATCTTCCCATCTTACTCCTTGGCTTTGTGAAGATAACCATGACATCACATTTGTATATTTCCATATTATCAGCTCTAGGCTTTCGGAGGTACTGGAGAGTGGTCTCGTGATAACATCAGCCAGGGGTGCATGCTTGTAAGCAACCTTCTGGATACATGGTACTTCATATGTCTGGTTTACTTAAGTAGTCCATAACTTTATCTTGCTCAAGTGTTTCTTGCCACCAACCACAGACACTAGGACTGTGATCTGGGAGGTCTGATATCTTCTGAATAGTGAAGAAATCTATTGGGTAGTATGGCATTGCTTCCCCAGCTGTCACAGATACTCTTTTAAATACATCACTGCTTGAGGGTAAAGCTCTGGCCTCCTGAAGAGAGCTGTGGCAGAAACTAGGGAAATTAGAAAAATTGTTGCACCTTACCTTACATTTAGAGGGCACTATGACTCTAAGGAATACCAAAAATTAACAACACAGAAAAAAAGGAAATCTTTGGAAAAAATGCACAGACATTCGAGAGCTGATTAGGAGAATGTACAGGAAATCATCAGAGAAGACAATATTTTACCCTAAGGGCTTCATAGATATCTCAAACTTCAATCAAAATGAAGGGAAGAGGAATCTAGCCTAGAAATTAATCATCTAACATGAGCCAATTCCAGTAATACGGGACTCCCATGTCAACAGTTTCTGGTACTGACAGCTAGAAGTTCCTGTTAGTCAGAAACTGAAGGAGTCTGGGGTCTGGAGTCACTGTTCTCTCCAACTTCCACAGTATGGGAAGGTAGGAGAGCCAACAGCAGAGTGAACTACTCCTTTGAGAGAATCGGCTAAAACAAGACAATGTATTATTAGGTGAATACTGCAGATATCACAAAGGTCATTATCCAACTTGACTCCAAGACTGATCAGAGCACTTGTCAGAAAAAGCTGAGTCTCAGCTGGAGCAGAAATCTCCCTTGAAGCAAACTGCAGGATGAAGGTCAGAAACAGACCTGTTCTGTTTCAGGGATGATGAAGGTTTTACAATAGAAGCCTGACTGCCTGGGTCTAAACTGATGGGAAAGAAATTTTCTGGAGTGGTTTCCTACTGCTGGGATCGAAAAGGCCACATAAAGAGTACTTGGACAGGCAGTTCTCCATTCCCTGACAGAAAGGAAAAAACTCAGCCTTTACAGACTATATTTGTCTTGGAGCCTACAGACTTTGACATGGAAGCCAAGGAAAATGGAACTTCCCTAAAGCTATAAAAACATAAAAATTAAACAAAATGAGATACTAAGATCAAGATGAACACAAAAATCACAAATAAGTAAAGAAAATTAAGTGAAATAAAAGGCTGATATCATCTCAAATAGAAAGAAAGCTGCAAGAAAGCTCAGTGGAAAACTAGAGAGGCAGCTGAGAGTAGAAAATGTATTTTTGCTTTTTTTGGGAAGTTATAGGGACATGTGCTTTCCAAGTACTAATAGCGGTTAAGTATCACCAACTTGAGCACTTGTACATGTCCCATATCTATTACCTAATTAGATAACAAGCATGAACCACAACATCTCACCTATTAATCCTGCATTAAAAATAGAATTGAACTGCAACATTCTCAAAGGAAGAAAGCCCATGTTGATATGACAATCCAACATATGCAGGCAATTTTTTTAGCAGTAAATTACCTTTAAACCATTGCGTTTCACAGCTATTTGAACTTCCCTAAGGTAAACTTATTTTTCTGGATTTTATTTGTCCTTCAGGTAGTAAAGAGAAATTTATCATCTCAAAATTCATTCTCATATACCCATTAGTACTATATCCCTTAAACAAATTGCTTCTTTATCTGCTCCAAAATGCATGGCATGAATTGAACTTCTCTAAGTCTTCACCATAAATTCTTTGGGGTATTCCCCAAAAATTTCTCTTCACTTCTAGAACACAGGTTATTTAAACATTGAAAATATAATTTTCATATATCTCATTAGTATAGAACATTTCTTGAAGATACATTTCTGTAGTAAATAAAATTCTACATACAACTCAGGATAAAACATTCCAGATGAAGGTACAGTTTGTGTATGAACATTTGAATTAAGGGAGAAGTTGTTTAACTATGAGTATTGTGTGATGTGTTCTTTCAATTGTCACTATGAGCTACTTAGAAGTACACTTTTTGCTGAATATTTTACAACCTAAAAAGCACCTACTCACAAGAGCTTTTAATGTGGATTTCAACAGTCTTGTCACATCATTGATTACCAGGAAATTTATTATAAGGTGAAAGCAATCTAGAAATGCTGCATTACAGTAGCAGCATCAAAAACATGCCAGTACTTGAAATGACTATTTGCCTCATGATAAGATGACCTTCACTTACTGAAGAATGGAACAGAAATAAAAAGGTTAAATCAATTGCACAGGGTGAAGCCTACCCAAAAGTACGGCTTAAAAATTGAAAACTGGACTACATTTGTCCAATTTTTACAGTGCACTGGGGAAACAAAACCTCCGCAGACTAACTATGCTACAGTTGCGGGATGACACCAATCCAAAGATCCCTGCTCAGATAAATGAGATCTGCACTACACCAACTGAGCGCTACCAGTTTAATTTATTTCACTATATGTGGAAAACATATAAACACTCACAGATAGTCTTTGTTATGCAATGGTGAACAGTTGCACATTCTGGAAACACATTTGGGAATGAGACAAGATAGTTAAATAGCCCAGGTAGGAAGACAGGTTGGCTTTAGATAAGTCAAAGTCAGAGACTGACGTGGAGCTTTATGACTAGAGAGGCCACTGGCACCTTATGCCAACAATTTAATTTTAAAAATTTATACATAGCTATGACAATAGTCCCTTAGATGCAGAGGTGCACTCCATACTCAGACATCTGACAAGATGTAGAAGGCTGAGCCAGCTGCACTGGGAGCTGTGCTGCACAGGGGCCATGCTGCTGGGAGCTGGGCTGAATGTGCCCTGGGTGTATGGTGCCAGTCTCAAATGAATTACAGGGCCTGGGTCTTTGATCTTTGTAAGCAAGAAGAGTTTGAGTGTCATAAACTGGAATAGAAGTTTCTAACTATACTCATCTTGCTTTGGAAAAAAAATACTGGAAATCACTTAAGTGCTGTGTATCTGTTATTGTGACTTCTCTACCCGAAAATCCTTGTCTCCAGCTCTCTGCATGACCCTGTGGGTATTCTTCCCTAGCTCTGTACAAGCCCCACTGCATATTACTTCTCATCCCTGCATACGTGGTTACCTGAGCTGCACACAGACCCCCACAAATTCAAGCTCCTGTGCTATCTCTCATTCATTAATGCACTTTCATAGGTTAGCTTTCTCTTGCCTGGTCTGTTTTTACATACACCTGTCTGAGCCAGCACAGGATGCAAACAGAGCCTCCTTCGTTTTGGAACCCATTGCAGTTACACTTTTCACATCTTCACAGAACTAACACCTGAGGTAACAGGTACCTCTCTAAAGATAATTTGATCATATTTGCTCCTTTACTCTGACTACTCAAGACAAACAGGATTTCAGATAATGATTTTAGACCATAATGCTCTTTTTGTTCACTTACCATAGTCCCACACGTGAGAAATACACTGCAAGGGACCATACTCGTCCCTTAGATGCAATTCTCAGAAAGCTGTAAGTTGTTTTTATTTTTCGCATGGTTTGAATCTCTTCAGTTATATCATATTCAACATGCTACTCAGAAAAATAATACAAATTTAAATGAAAATTAAGAATAATAATAAAAAATACCTGTTTTGCTGCATAAGGATGAGGCAAACCACCAACAAATATGGATCCTGTTTCAAGCCAATAAGAACTGGACCAGAAATTTCTAGTTATCCTTGTATTTGAAGATAACTTCAGGACTGACATTTCTGCTTCACATGGTACCATGCCCTGCCTGCACAAATTCAGAAATAGGCACATTTTACCACCATATATTGTTTACTCTCTGTCTGACAAATTAATTAGGTCGTTATTAAACCAACAAGGAAAGAAAATCAAGTAAATAGCTGTTTTATATTATAGAACTATAAATATAAAAGAAGCTATTTAACAAGCTGTAAGTCGACACGTCTTTGGGGTTTGAAATTCCATTAAAATGAAACTATATTGTAAATCTGGGCAGTGTAATTGCTAAGAAAAGCCAAAGCACATAAATGACTGAATAAAAAGAGTTAGACAATTTTTAACAATAGCAAGAAGACTTTGTAATTTGAAAAAAATATATCTATTGAACTGAAATATTTTAAATATCCTTCTTTCTCATCACACACACAAAATACAAACCACAAAAGCAATTTAAAACAAGCTACATTTTAGAAAGTGCAGAGGTACTATAATAATCTGTAATACTTATCTTCAAAAGCATCATTCCTAAAGCTGATGTTGGTAATATTAGGCCCTGAAATTAATATATACATTCCCATTTCCCTCCTCCACTTACATACCATCCTAAAAGTGTTGCCATTTACAACGTGCCTAAATTCTCAACGACGAACAGAAGGTACCACGCAAACAATTTGGTTTCTTTCAATTTTTTTTTTAATGATTGAAAGGTCATTTGCATTCCAATAACCAACTGGCAGCAATCACTTTATCTTCATGTAAGAAAGGACAGTAAAGAAATATCAGAACTAAACCAGTAGCTCATGGAGGAATTTCTTCTAGCCTATCCTTTTCTCTGTACATGAAACAAATGAGACTTCAATCAGCTCTATATTTAAAGATATTCAAGTGCCTTTGTAATATGGGTGTCACAAAAAATCTATGTGAAAATAGTACATACAAAACAAACCAAAAAACCTAAAAAACCCAAACCAGAAAACCCCCACAAACCACAAACCAACAACCCACAGTTCTGTTAAAGCAATTTGGGTAGGATGCAGTAGGTAAAGTATGAATTCAGTTTATCTCTGGCAATGCAAAATTAACTTCTGAAAATTCTTTAAAAAAAGAGCATAAAAAGTCTTCTTAGATATTTTCTGTCATGTGGTAATATATGGATTCTCACATATTATAAAGTCCTCCATGTGTTTTTAGCTGTGAGAATGGAGAGTTAACATTAGTAACATTTGCAAAAAGTTCTCTATGTTTTTCATGTAATTCTGTTTTGAGATACTTTCAGAACAATATACAAACATAGTGATACGTATTTACAGAAAGGCCTATATTTGTGTATGCAAAGTGGCCTGTCCATCCTATGGCAAATAACTTCAGATAAAGAACAAAAAAATTTGGTTGGTGGCTAAAATCAAGAATGAAGAAGATAAATAATTTGGGGTTTTGATTCTGTGAACTGAAAGCTAACATCTTAATGGATCGATTCAGGGGTTTTTTTTGTTGTCCCCTCAATTTTTTTTGGAACTTGATAATAAATAGCTAACATGAATGCAAAAAAGGAGCTAAATGTATCTAGAATCAAGGAAATAAATGTTTTTCCTACCACGTTTTTTGGATATTATACAATGGCTGTACGTCTAAGCGCACACAGAAGGCTCTGCAGCACGCCGTTTTCATTAATGGCTTACAAAGGACATTTGCTGATAATGTGTGTAACTGGCACAATCATTCTCTGTAGCTCTATTTGAATGGTCAAGAAATTTTTACTAGTGCTTGAACCCAGCGTGATATCTTGGATATATCATTCTACAGAAAAGAGTCGCAATGAGACTTCAAATAAAAAAAAGATTTTGTAAATATCTAAAATTTCTTTCCCTGATAAAATGATATTGTAATTATGAATAAAAGCATAATAATAAGATAACAATACTTCAGAAATATTTTAAATCAAACTTGTTTTAGTGCAGCATAATTCTTAAGATGGAGTGGAAGAGGGTCAGGGAGGAACTGACAGGCTTTTCTTTTTAACTGTTTGACAGATGCGCTAAGTAAAGTACAGCTGCTCAAACAACTTCTCTTCTGTTTTTCTCTTAATTATTATTTCTTCTACATGTTTTGAGTTGTTAATGCTGTAACTAGTTTCATGACCATGTATGTACTTCTGTCACACAAACACCATATTGATGTAGTTCTTTTCACATTAGCTTTAGACATATTTTTAAGCTTGTCCTTAATAGTTTATATGATTGATATGTAAAAGTATTTTTGTGTGTATATATTAAAAAAATATTTTGAAATTAATTCCCACTATTTGGTGTCAGAAAACAAGTTAATACAATTCAAAGCATGAGCTGCCTTTGCCCCAAGCTTGTTAGAATGTCAGCCATGCACCTCTGATTGTGTTTGATTGAATCTAGCAGGGTCTGGCCAAATGAGAATAATGACTTTAAACCATAATTGTTTAGCGTTTGCTGATGATACAATCACTGGGTCATATATGCAGTCTATGAAATTTCCATCAGGCTTTTAAAATACTTTTTCTACCATCAGCACATTGGGTGCTTTAAAGGTCAAGTAAGACGACAGGGCTTTTTGCATAATTATAAATATGGAAATGCATACAGCAACTCCCAAGCACTTTTGCTGGGTTAGCTACCAGTAATTGTGCCTAAGTCCAAGCCAGCAGTAATAGTTCATAGTTTCCTCATTTATAATCACACAAATGTAGTGATTAAATATTGGCCTATTAATTATAACCTGAATTCTATCTAAACAGTACTAAATCCATCGCTCAATGCCTCGCAGGTTAGAAGGATGGAAAGGTCAGACAATAATTTGATAACTGTTGATATAACAGTCCCTAAACATGGCAATGTCAGTATGAAATCCAAGTCCTTTTATACAATGTGTTCACTTTCTGACATTTTTCAGTGATTATTAAATAACATTTTTAGGATTATCATAAAATAGGAAAATGGTAACAAAAAAAATGGTGGAAGAGGAGGACAGAAAGGGGGATGTTCAGAAAAAATATTGTGTCAGTCATGCTGTAAAGCCTTGCTGGGAATAAAAATTCTTTAACCTGTTTTTTTCTGATAGAAAAGGGAAATGTTTTGTTCGAGAAACAAGACTGAAACTTTCACCTGTCTCCAGAAATTTCACTTGAATGTGAAATTTTACATGCTAAACAACAATAAATAATTCACTGATACCATTGAACTGTTTAGGTTGTAATATTAGCATTCAGCCTATTAAACAAAAGCAACAAGATACTAGAAACATCCATTCCAAATATGATTTGTGAACCACTAGAAGTAAAGAAGTTTTATTATCATATATTATAAAAAAATTTCCTAATTTCCCCAATTTTATTGAAGACAATTGTTTAATTAAAGCTGACAACATATTTCACTTTAATTATATTTAATTATTATTTATAGATTTCTTAGCTTAAAAAAATACAACTTGTTTTTCACTTAGTATCTGTGGAGGTTTACATTTTCTGGTTTCATACTCAAACTGCTCCTTGCAGTAGAGTGTTTATTTTTGTAAAATTGCAACAAAATAATAAACTTACTGTCACTACAATCAAGAGATACTTTTTCTTAATGCACATTTTAAAGGTCAGATCAATTTTGACCTAGCACTGGTTTGGAAATCATTGAGGTTTTTCACAGGTATTTGAGGCAACTTTAGGAATGGAACATCTGGACCTCTCTACTCAGAGAGTTTTGCAGGTGTCAGCATTAGAGGTTTTCAAAATCTGACTGAATAAAGCCCTGAGCAACCTGTTCTAACCTTGTATGGCCCTGCTTTGAGAAGGAGGTTGGGCTAAAGACCTCCTGAAGTCCCTTCTGGCCTGAATCACCGTACAATTCTACAATCCTGAGACATCTTCCTTCAGCAAAGAAAACCCCTGCAATCCCATATGAATAACATTTACAGAATAGGGCAGAATCCCTTATTACCTGCAGTAGATTTACTTAGATAGAATATATACCAGTTCACTCAAAATCATTACGTTTTCACTCTGCAGTAAGATGCATAATTTTAGACTGCTTTCATCTGTTGGTGCTGATTTTGCTCTACTGAGACACCAGGTAACACACACACGTTCATGTTGCAGATAAACTAATTAGTCAACAACATACTATTTCTCATTCCCTCTGACAGCAGACTCATATTTCCTGGGCTGGAAGCTGATTTCTTGGTCTGGTCCTAGATTTAACTACGATTTAACGAAACAAGTAAGAACAATGAAGTTAATGATATAAATTAATAATACAAGGAGGGAAGGAAATAAACTTTGTTTCATATTCTAAGAAATAAATAAATAAATACAGAACCCCCTTTTCTTGTCACAGAAGTTACTCTTACACTACTACACTAAATAGGTCCACAACTTGAGTTCAAATCCTGGCATGGAGTCTCCCGTATTTTTACAAAGTCATCCTTGTTTGTTACAGTTACCATGGAAGTTAGGTATTACCTCCAATTCTGAAACTCATACAGCTCACTGGTTAGTGTGATTTCAAACTCACGTTACCAAACTATTTTACCATAAGTGTTTTTATAGGCATGACCTGAGACCTGCCAGTTGGCCTCAGTCCAGAGACCAGCCTTGAAGATTTTAGTTTAATTTATCACTGTAGATATAGCTAAAGAAAAAACAATTATCTATACCTCCGGCCCTGTCTTTCTTTGCAGTTTCTTGCTTCTAGTTTCTTGTTGTTCACATCACAGCAACTGTAGATACTACTTACGGAAATTAAACTTAGAAAACTATATGCACTTACTTAAACTTGATGTAGATGCAAGTAAAGTGTCACTTAGTGAAAAGCTTGTCTCAAATGAGAGTACTGTAGTTAAGTATTCAGACAGTAGAAAGTTTAGAGTTGGATCTAGACTTGCAACACTGTAATTTCAAGTGAAACTTAAAGACTGTTTTTGATAAGAAGATAGTTACATTGTGGGAAACCATATTTACATCGACTCTGCAAGTCAGAGTGTCTAGACCCTATCTGGGTTCTCCTTAATGTAAGTTCTATGCTTACGACATGTGGCCAAAGCAGCCATAGAACACTGAAGCCACTTTTAGTATCCATAAGTACCCACTGATGTTCCATAGAAAATAGTACAGAACAAAGTCTGATGTATTGTTACTGGCCTGTTATTAGAGTCCTATCTTACTGTTTTATGTTTCTGTCTTTGCGATAAGTTGTTTCAGAATACAAAGTAGAAAATTTTCATTCTTATAAGTGACACTAATGATCTCTTTTGAGATCCAAAGCAAAATAAAGCAGCTATGACAGAAACATTTTTAGCATTTTTTAAAGTTAAACAATCTGAGCAAGAAAACATCACTATACATAACAGACTTGTCATTTGCATGATTCTAAATTTTAATGTGTCTGCTTTGATGGTAGAGTTCTGAGAATGTGTAGAAAGTGATTTGAACCCAAGATGTGGCATAACTAAGTAAGCTTTTATCTTAAAGAGGCTGCAAGACAACAGTTTGTGTCAAACTAATTGTTGGTAATAAATCACTATTAACTGTTATTATGACCAATTTAGTATAATTAAATCCATTGCATTCAATGACATTGCCAGGAAAAGGTAGTTGCTTATTCTCTGTTGATTCATAAGAAGTTTGTGAAAAACAGCCCGTCTGGAAAATTAAAAAATATGTGCAACATCTTAAGCTTTGATTTCATAACAGGTTTTGATTTCAATTAAGATTTTTTTTTTAACATTGCATTGATGCAAAATAAAATAACATTATTTACCTGCAAAAAAGTGCACTAAGTTTTAAACTTTTGTTTAGAAGACTTGATCAGTGCAGGGTAGGGTTTTTCTCCTGTACTCAGACAGCTATGTAAGCAGAAGGTCTACTTTCACTACTCTCAATTTCTGAAAACTTAGTGCAAGATATGAAGATACTAATGTCGAGTTTCTCGGAACTTCTAGGTTTTGCCCATTTCCACTATCCCCTTCTCCTTGAAATCTTAGTTCTTGATGAATAAAGAAAGTAATTGCTGTAGTGTCTTCAGAATAAAAAAAGGTATTCTGCCATGTCTGGGAATGCAGGACTGAGATCTTCCCACACGGTTCAAAAGGAGTATCATCATGTAGCATCAGCAGTATAACCCCATAATTGTTTACTGATAGAAATCCTGTTTCTGAAAGAAAATTAAATTGATCATTTTAAGAAGACAAGCTTCAACCTAACATTTTAAAGAAATTCTGAAGTTAATGGAGGGCTGTGAATATGTACAGTAGATATTGTGGAGCTTGGATAATCTCACTGGCACTTCTTAAAGACTCTATATGAGCCCTGGAAACATTAGTGAATAGCCAAAAAAAGAAAGAAGAAGAATAAAGTGGTTTAAACGTGGAAAAAACAACCAAGACTTTTGAGGCCAAAAGTGTCCCTTTGAAAGCATTCCCTTTTGTTAGAGTGACTTATGCAAACAGACACTCTTGGGCTCATCCAGCCCATTGGGGGCTGTGACAGGGAATTCTCCCCCAGGCTTGAGAGACAGGCTTCTCCTAAGACACAGTTTGCTCCCAGTTCTGTTCCTTTGGTTGATTTGTTGTTGTCCCTGTCCTTTTATCCCTTCCCTGTTTTCCCATTTGCCTTTGTAACCTGGTCCCTCCTTATTGGCCCCTTTGCCCTGGTCCTGTCCCTGTCCCGCCTTGCAGCCTGATACCTCCTGAAACCCTTATATAAACCCAAAAGCCCTCCCCCATTTGGTCTTTGGGCTCTGGTTCCCTTCATGATGAGGTGATACAGGGAAGTAAAACCTCTCCTTGGAATACCATGCTAAACATCCTTCCTTGGCTCTTTTGTTGCCTGCAGNTCGCAGCACCCCTCATCTACCACACTGCAACAAGAAATGAGTCCGCTCTTTAACGATAGACTTTATTTAGCACACAAGATAACTAGATTCTTAAGATTACCTTTTTTAATAATGAAAATATAGCAATAAGTGTGATTAAATAAAAGCCTTGAAGGCAAATTTATTCTCTAACTTGAATAAGTTTTCTACCAGATACAGTTGGTCCTAAACAAAGTCTCCTTCCTTCCATGGCCTTACAAGGCTCATCTTAGTTCTTGCCACCTATAGCAGGCAGACTCTACTTTTTTTTTTCCAGGGTTTTCTCAGTCTGCGCTGTTGCTGCAGACTCTCTGCAAGCTCCATCCTGCCCTTCAGGGAGAAAAAGCTTATTTGCTTTCAGAAGAGGTGCAGTCTCCCTGCCTCCAGATAACTCTGACTGAAAGGGATTCATGTGGGATAAAGCAGAAAGCCAGCTTCCTTCTTACTAAGTGGGATTTACAGTGTACAGAATTCACACAGCACTGTCTGAGTAAACAAGACTGGTATACTGCTTGTCCTAGTCTTTGCATATCCTCCTTTATTCACTAGAGAAAAGGATGCTTGCATCAGCTTTCAAATACCCATGCTGCCTCATATCTGCTGAAGTACGATGACTTTAATAAAAATTTATGTCTTCAGGTTTCTGGATGCAAGGTGCAGTGCCTAACAGCATTTTTCTCCCACTACAGAACTGGTTAATTATTTTCATTTCTCTGTTTTCTGGGACATGTCTCAAATAACAGAGTGGTGAAAAGGTATCTAGCAGATAAAAAGATCTTTGAGGTGAGAGTGAATTACATCTCTTATATGTCTGCGCTGCTTGCTCAGTCCTGGGCATTACCTCAATACCTGAGACATAGGGTTAACAGGGTCAAAAGGGAATTTTTACCCACATCTTATTTTCAGCTTTTTACTGAAGTACTGGCTGGGGTTTTCGAGACAGAATGATCTGTATATATAAACTGCCCACCAGTGTTGTGGGTTTAGGAAGAGGTGACCAGAGTTAAGTGTATCTTAGGAAAATATTTAAGAAATAGAAGGGCTTGATCTTACCAAAAACTAAGTTTTTCATAGACTTCAAACAAAATATTGATCATTTAAGACATAGAAGAGGTCAAACTAGTGGTCCCATTGTGGTCAAATAAGTGTTCTGTTCTGGCCTGAAAATCTAAACCCAAGCAATTTTAGGAATTGTAGCTTCGATAAAAATGGTAGCTTATGTTACCTTATGCTGCTGTGTTCAAATCATGTCATATATTCATCCATAGAGAGGAAAAGAAGTTCTGTAAAATATTTTTTAAACCTACACTGTTTGTTTTTCACTAAGTGTCCTTTGTGATAGCTAGTATATTTACTCTTTATTACTATGCATATATTGTATAAAATATATCGGATGTGAAAACCTGAGTTCTTAAAATCACTTTGATTATGAAATCAAAGAGCTCAGTACGTTTAAGTGTATAAAAGGAAATACTGGATTGTGTGTATTATAATGTTAGGTCTGCTTTCCTAAAACCAATATCCATTCAGAACTAGGATACTGTTACATTTTATTACTTTTTATAAGGAAAAAGATTTAAAATGTACTAAAAAGGTCAGTTGATAATGTTACTACTTTATTTTTGAAAATAGCAATTTGATTTATTCTGGTAAGAAAATTCTGAATGTTCTGTGAAATTAATAATGTGAACAATAGAGTTAAGAACTATTGTATAGATCATATGGGATAAACAGGATTGAAATATTCTTAAACAGAGAACCAGCTAAAGACATGTCCTGAGGAAAAACCTCCAGCAAACACATAAATTGTTGAGACAATATCTCTAACAGATATGGCATTTAGTGATATGCAGCAGTCAGTAAGAGAGGCATGCTGTTTCTTTGTTTTTTTCTAATGAAGACAGACAAAGAAAGGCAATTTCTAGTAAGAAAAAAAATGAATAATTTCTGAATCTAGTAATAAAATAAACTTTTGTTTTTCACAATAAAGACACTTCAAAGAACGGTAGAACCATTAGTCGTGGTACAGTAGTTCTACTACTGAAGTTTAAGATGTTCCCGCTAGAAAAAAATAATTCATCCTAACTTGTATTTTAAAAATATCTAAGATTAATAGAAGATGACTGCAGTGATACACTGTACTTGAAACTTATTTCTGGTATTTGTGCACAAAAATGATCTTCAGCTACAGAAATCAGTGCTTATTCACAACTGGATACATCTAAATTCACACATGGTCTATCTCTTTTCTTAATAATTCTTCAGAAGCAGATGTAATAAATGCATTCTCAGTATTCAACCTATGTATGGATCAGTTTGCTTAGCTGTGTTTTTTAGTGAGATGCTGTTATTCCTCTCTAGCATCTACAAAGTCATTATTTCCACAGTGCTCTAAGCCTTTAAAACAGGAGAATTATCATAGAATAACAGAATCATTAAGGCTGGAAAAGACCTCTAAGATCACCAAGTCAAACCATTAACCTAATACTGCAAAGTTCATCACTAAATCATGTCCCTAGGTGCCATCTCTAAACTCTTCAAAAATACCTCCACTGATGGTGACTAAACCACTTCTTTGGGCAGCCTTTTCCAATGCTTAACAACCAATCCTGTGAAGAAATTTTTCCTAATATCCAATCTAAACTTCCCCTGGTGCAACTTGAGGCCATTTTCTCTTGTCTTGTTACTTGGGAGAAGGGATGGTCCCCCACCTGGCTACAATCTCCTTTCAGGTAGTTATAGAGAGCAACATGGTCTCCCCTAAACCTCCTTCCTTCCAGCTAAACAACCCCAGCTCCCTTAGTCACTACCTGAAATACTTGTGCTCCAGACCCTTCACCAGCTCCATTGCCCTTCTCTGGACACACTCCAACTCCTCAACGTCCTTCTTGAATTGATGGGCCCAGAACTGGACACAGGACTTGAGGTGTGGCCTCACCAGTGCTGAGTACAGAGGGACAATCCCTGTCCTGGTCCTGCTGGCCACATCATTGCTGATACAAGCCAAGATGCCATTGGCCTTCTTGGCCACCTGGGCACATGGTGGCTCATGTTCAGGCAGCATCTCCAGGTTCTTTTCCTCTGGAAGGCTTTCCAGCCACCACAAGCCTGTAGTAAGGCCTGGGGTTGTGACCAGCTCATGTCTTGGACAAAAAGTGTCAAATAAGGTGAAAACCATTATTGATTGAACACTTTTTCTTAAGAAGCACAGCAATTTATTTTTAAACACTTGACCACCAAAGAGAAAGATAAATTTAAATTATAAAATATTCATGAGATAAAGTAAAAAATAAAATTAGTCACAGGAGGGAATGTTATTGTCTTGGTTCCCCTTCTACTTGTCTGTGAAAGGATTAAAATCAAATTAAGTCTCTCTAAATGTATTGTGCATGTTAGCAAAATGAACTGGAAAACATATATTCTGACTATCAAGATTTCAAAACTTTTCCTCTATTTAGTGGTTTTTTATTCCTGTTTGGCTTCAGTTTCACAGTTCATAAATCAGAATCTCCTTTGATTCTGTTGCTTCAATTCAGCATAACCATTTCTGTGGTAATGTCATGCTCTGCTAGTGGGCAGTAAAAGTGTCACCATGTAACAGAAATCTTCAGCCCCTAGAAATTAGTTCTCCAATTTTTGAGCTACTTGCACCAATAGTCAATCTATGCTGTTACAAGGTCAGTATTTTTTCTTTTCACAATTATTTCATAATACCCTTTTTGGGGATATTGTTCATTTTTCCTGCTTACCTGTGTTATAGTTACCATAGGTATTTTATGTTAAATTTCTTTATCTATGTCAAAAATCCCCAAACCAAAATGAAAAAAGAATCCTTCCAATTTTCTTCATACTTCATGATCAACTCATTCCTATTTTCCACTTTACAAATCCAGGTCTTGACATCAGTATCAATATTTAAAACGTTTTAATTATTTTCATTCCTCATTAAATGAAAATGCCTCTATTTCTAAACTATATTTCCAAACCAGTTCGTTTTCATTGACTTAGCATCTCTACAATGTATAATGGACATTAAGTAGCAGATATAACCTACTTAGGACTTAAGATACAGTAAAATTTAGAAAATAGAAATGTCATTTTATTACCAGTGTTAATACATCATAAATAAATTGGACTAAGTATAATAACCTGTACTTTTTCCAAGTAAGCTCCATTGATCTGGGAAGTTTCAGGCTATATAAAAATTAGAAATTATTAAATAAGTCAGCACTTGTATTTCATTCACGCCTAGTTTTACACTAGGCACTTTAGGAAGGACTGAAAAAAGACCAACACAACTGTGTCTAAGAAAGTATGTTGTAAGGACCCTGTCAATAGCCAGTTTAGAGGTCCAGCAACTTCCTAAACCTTTTGTATTGGTAACAAATATAAAACAGACTTAACCCTGCTGTGTCCCTCTTAAGTACCTTAACTTCTTGCAGCTAATGCAAGTCCATTGACAGCTTTCTTGGGAGAGGCCAAGAAAATTAAAAGACCCTGAAGCTATTTTATATCAAGAATATATTTCTTACTGCATTTTATAAATATTGAATACACTTCTCTAATTAAGCAGCAGCAATTGCTAATAATATCTTTTGACTTACAGGATATGGCCCACTAAGCATGTTTTAATTAAGGATATGGCCCACTAAGCATGTTTTAATTAAGTAGAGTATATGACATTTACATGGTACATGAAACAACAGATGAAGGACTTCTTCACCCATTTGCTGCTGTGCTAAAAATGAAGGTCAGAGTTCGGCACCTCTGTGATAAAATAAAAATAGGAATTTACAATAAAAGTGAAATAAAAAGAACCAAAGACAAACAAAACAGAGAAGCATCTGCAGGATTTGCTAACCACTTTATCTCTCATCTGCTTATGTTACCTGCCTGAAAGCCCTAGGGAAAATATGAGGTTTGTAGCATGTTATGAAGGATAATAAATACAGCATACTTTGTACCATATGGATTATCTCAGATCCTCATAAAAAGCTGTCAAAACCAAGCAATATACAAGCTCCTGAGTGAGCATATGTTGCATTATGGCATGATTAGAAAGATCTTTTTATGACTAGAGGAATCAGAAAACTTTTACATCTCAAAAGCAAGACAATCAATCATCAAAAGTCCTACAGGTAGCTAGTGCGAAGCTCAAATTACAAACAATAGGAGTTAAAGGAGAGGAATAAGACACTCTGAAAAGCAATTGCCAGATTTTGCAGTCAGTTTCTAAACTGATGGAGCACCCACACCAGATTTCCAATCCTAATGATCTTGGACAATTAAAAAAATTTCAAAGTGAATAGGCTCATATTAAAGAAGGAAGTTGTACTCATGACATCTACTGCATAATCACTGCAAATTATAAGTGGACAGATTTGCGAAAGCAATTGACAATTGTGATCTGAGACTAAAATTAAAGTAAAATTAAGTAAAAGTAAAATTAAAGTAAAAATACTTTTCATGTAATTAAGGAAACTATTTTTATCAGTACTGAAATGGAGAACAGTGGATCAAGAAAAGGCAAATTTCTAATATTGCTGCTGCAGTTTGTTTTGTTTCTGCAATATATGTTATTTTATCAACTTGTTTTGATGACAAAGATTGAAGAAGAAAAATCTTAAAGCAGTTAATGGAGGCAGTTTTATAAAGGCTGGAATGAGAAGATTCTAGTTGAACATGTCCTGCATTGCCAGTAAGAAAACTCTATCTTCACTACAAAACCAAACATGAAAACCTTCCACTGCTTAAGTCTAACATTTCCTTCCCTTCATAATATCCTGCAGTAATCTAATCCTTGTGGGATATTGCCTATATCCATTTTTCACTGTAGCTTTTTCAGTTCCCTGGTAACATTCTTAAGAAAACCAAAACAATAGTCAGAAATGTGAGTGAAACACCTGCAATGAACTTTCATTAACAGACTTAGTACACAACTACAGTAGTTTACACATAAAATGGAACTCTCAGGCACTGCTCTGAGGCAAATCTAGTGTAGTGGTTTGGTTCGCATTTTACTCTGTGAGATAAGAATGGGGAGGAATGCAAAGCAGGTACCAAACTTTAAAGAATATAAAGAAGTTTATTAATAGAACTAAAAGAAAAAAAATAACAAGGAATTAAAACAAAAAACCCCCTTTTTCCTCCAGCCCCTCCCCCTTTTTATCCAACTCTCACAAGGAATGTCAATATAAACCTTTAGAACACTTCTCCTCTCTCCTTCCACTTATAAAGACACAAACTTACAATTATTTCAGTCAGTTTATCACTCTTTAACAGTCTTTCATCAGTTCATTTAGGGAGAGGAGTCTCTTTCATTCATGCTATGGAGCTTTTCCACAAGAACAATCTTCTCAAGGTATCAACGTCACAGCATAACAGCTGCCCGGGATGGGTTTCTGTTGGTATGTGTGAGTCCCTGTCCTCGATTACAGTTCTCCCCACAACTGTTTTCGAGGGCTCACTCCTAGCTAATGGGGTACCGGTTTAAGGATGAGCAGTTCCAAAGTAACGGTTCTCTTCATCTATCTCTAAGATCATTTTCATTTCTAGGAACAGAGATTTTCTTCTTCAACCCATCTATCCATTTTAATATAGGCACTTTCGCTTGTGGAACAGAGGTTTTCTTGCTCACCTCATCTATCCATTTTAGCACAGGCCCTTTTATTCATAGTTACAGTTAGAAAGCTCTTCCCCCCATGCTTATCATGAAATTACAAGGGAGTCCTTAACCATATTTTTACAAAAGAATTTCAGCTTACTAGCATCTCCTCTATCTCTTCTCTCTAGGCTTGAGCCCTTTCTCCTTCATTGATTTAGGTGCCATTAATCATGGTGTCTGTTCATGTGCCTTTGCCTTTCCCTTTCCCTATAACGTGGGAAAGGATTGGCATTTGCAGGTTTCATCTCTCTGAGGAAGGGACTTACAGCACTGAAGGAGTTAATCTTCCCATGTCCTTGCAGCTAGGGCTTATCTGTTTCTGCCAAGCCGGAGCTGGTGTAAAGTTTCATCTCGAAGGCCAGAGCAGAGAGGAGGGATGCATCTCGGCTGTGGGCTGTGGCCCGGCCCCGCCAGGGCCGAGACAGAGAAGGGTCATGGCCCTATTCCCCGCCGGCCGAGTGGGCCAGGCCCAGCCAGACCCAGCCTGGCCCGAAGGGCTGAGCTGGTCTGGCCCGAGTTACCTGGCTGGAGACCGGAAAAGCAAGAGACCCGATTCCTGCTTTGTCTGTCTTTAAATGATGGCTTTACAGAGGCGTAACAGCTTCTGATTGGCTTAATAGAGCTGTCAATATCCAAATTAATCACTTGATTGGCTCTATCAAGTTCTGGAGGAAGTTACAACAGCTCTTGCAAAAAACATCACTTCTGTAGCTGGTGGAATATCCTCTCTCCTCAACTAAAACTTCAAGTCATGCTAACCCATGCTATGGGTTGGTTTTAGCAGTCAATGCCATAAATTAAACTAATCTGATGCAAAAAGTTGTATCCTAACCCAAATTATCCCAGATTTTGATGCAAATACAGCCCTCATATTGTATCCAAATTTATTAAATTATTACGATTTCTGTAGTCACAATATTCTATCCTCATGAAAAATGTACTTCAGCAATGCTGCTATTTTACTTTCAGCATGAATATTGTGGTGAACTATGAGAACTGGATAAAGGACATTGTCTGACAGTAATATGCACGTTTATTTGCAAATATTAGACAGTGTGACATTTCTTTTATTCACAAGATGAATTATTTCTGAGGGATAAAGGAAAAAGTAAAATGTTCTCCTGTAAGTAAAAAAGGAAGATACTATCACTATCTAATTTTCACTGTATTTAAATTTGTATTAAACAACACTCACTACTTTTAAGTCTACTTCTTTAATTTAATATGATATGGCAGAGGCAGTATACTCTTTGAAGATGGTTTATCTTGAGTAGCTGAAATGCACTGCTTTTCCTGAATTGAAAAGACAAACCCCTTTCCATCACAGGACTACATCAAAAGAGCTCCAAACAATTAGGATTACATTAAATAATAAGAATTAACATTTTCTTTACAAAAAAAAAAATTGTTATCCACAATGTCTGTTCATAATACTTAACATATGCACAACAAAGAAAATCCTGTGTGCATATCCACTATGTTACAATATGCAGTATCTCCTATGTTCCCATTCAACTTTGTCAATTTCCCAGATACCATTGTTCAAAACTTAACTTACTTATCTCACTGAAAATCCGTTCTGAGAAGGTTAAATGCTTTCAAGCCTCTAAAAAAGTTGCTGAATAAGTTACAGCAATTTTTCACCGAAGTTATTTTAAGTTTTATTATGCTGTGTTACACTGCAGTTGAATAAATGAAATGGTAACTTTATAAAACAATTAAAACATATTTCAAGACTGATTCTATCAAACTTAACTGTCAACAATATATATTTAATTTTTAATAAAGGAAAAAACCATGTAACGCATATATATACAGGATATAGACTTTTTCATTAACTCAAGCACATGTGAAAATGCATGAGATGACAGTGAGAAGCAACTCAAAATCTTTCTGACATCTACATCACTAAGATTTTAAATCTTAAAATTGTAGAATCACAGAATTTTTTAGGTTGCAAAAGATCTTCAAGATAATCAAGATCAACTGTTAAACCAGCACTGCCAAGTCCAACACTAAATCATGCCCTAACTGCCATATCTACGTGACTTTTAAATATCTCCACCGATGGTTACTCAGCCTCTTCCCTATGCAGCCTCTTTCAGTGTTTTGCAAACCTTTCTGTGAAGATTTTTTTCCAAATGTCCAACCTAAACCTTTCCTGGTGCAACTTGAGGCCATTTCCTCTTGTCTGATTTCTTGTTAGCTGGTGGAAGAGACTGACCCCCACCTTGCTATAACATCCTTTCAGGGAGTTGTAGGAAACTATGAGCCTTTCAGCATTTTTTTCTCCCAGCTAAATAGCCCCAGCTCCCTTAGCCACTTCTCATAAGACTCACACAATTGGCCTTGATCCATTGATTCAGTCTGCCCAGATCCCTCTGCAGAGCCTTCTTACCACATGACTTGGTGTCATCTGCAGAATGTCATCTTAAAACAATGTCCAGAACTATTTCGAGTCTTATAAAGTGAGGAGAATGTTTAATTATTAATTGCTCAGTAACTAGCCTGAATTCCATAAACAGTATGCATTCCTTCTTTTTCAGCAGCAAAAATAAGTGTGGCCCATTTCCTGAGCTGTCCTGAAATAATTTCCTGCAAATGAAAGAAGGTAACTCTTTCTTCCTGTCTTTTTAGGCTCAAAAGGAAAAGCAAAATATAGAGATTAGGTTGGTTTTCTTTTGTCATGGGCTATTGTCATGGGCTGATTTACAGACCCAAGTCATTTTCTGCTTGATGGAGCAGGGGGAAAATGCATAGAATAAATGTACTTGTATCATGGTAATTAGTGGATCTCTGAGGGATGAAAATGACATGGCAGTTCGAATGCTTCAGCATCGGGGAAAGGCTGTTTTTTGTAAAGACTTCCACATTACTGAGGGTTCAGCTATTCATACTTTTGCTATCTTGAGGATCTTAAATCTTTCTAAAAATGAACAATAAAGGAATAACAATTGAATTCTAATGGATTTAAACTAAGTAACTAGAAACTTTATGTCTCCACTCCTTATCCCCTTTCTCTGTGTCACTTGGGATTTCTTTGTCTTCTTTGGCATCCTCTCTTAGTTGTCTTTAATGGACTTGCAGAGCACTTGAGTATTTAGTGTCTATTAATATAGAAGCTGCTTAATGATTTTATCATCTTTATATCTCTTCTCTAAATTTTTTTTTCCAATTTACTTTCTCTATTTTGATATGGAGAGGGAGTCACAACCAGGAAATAAACAGAACTCTGTATGTTATTAGATTTTAGAGAAACTTACTTTTATCAGTGTCATAGAGACTGTGTTCTATTTCTTCCTGATCACAGAGGCGCTTACACTTGCTTTTAGCTTCCATTAGCATGGTTTGGTTTATGGTGTTCCTTTCTGGGTGATAAGCACAACCACAGTGGATTACTGGCTTTTGCTCCTTACATTAATTTGTGTATGTTACTAAGTAGTCTGGACCTTGAGTATGGTTTAACTTGCTGGAAAAAAATTATGATAGCTATGGTAGCTGAAATGCAGTAACAAACTGTGGTTCTTCTCACTAAGTACTCACTGCCACATCTGAGGGAGCGAGGTACAGTATAATGGATACACACTCCACTACATTTCCCACGGAAGGAAAGAGACACAGTGTTGCCCTGCAAAAGTTCTTCATTTAACAATGTTTGAACAGATATAGCTATACAAACCCTATTCCAGTAAAAGGTTTTTGTTCCTTCTGCACTCCTCTACAAACTTTTTAAGGACTAACTTACTCCTGAGAGACAAGCAGACAGCTAGCTTGCTTTCTTCTTGCTGGACAAGACGACTGGACCTATTTTAAGCTATATAATAGGAACTAGGCACCCAAAGAGATTACTAGGTGCCTAACTTCCTTATAAAGTGAACCCAAAACTTTCATTTCCAAGGCTGTGGATTCTACAAGCACAGATATTTGGTCATTAGATATGTCTATGTAAAAAGAAAAACATGGAAAGCCTACCACATACCTCATTTTCTTTTCATTTTATTCTCTTTCAGTTGCAAGTATTGTTACTTCTACAGGAATTATATATCCTATTATGAGTTGCAAGTCAGTGACAGCAATGAAAGTCATGGTGCTGCTTCTGCCTATCTATTTATTTTCCAAGATTTTTCTATTAGTCACACTCTCATTGTTGGAAATTCAACTATTTCCTGGACTGAGTAGCTTGGACCTACTGCACAGCATCTTCCCTGACTGAATGTTTATGTCTGCCACAGTAAATGATTTCAATGTGAATAAATTTGTTTCCACTAAGAACATGAGGTATGTGATGAGCACTGTCCAACTGTAGTTATAAACATTCTTTCCAAGGATGGTTGTGGCCCAAACTATCATACCATGAATTTACTGCACAGGTTCAGGTACCATTCACAGTTAATGAGATATAATATCTGTGGAATTTACTAACTGTCGAACCTATAAGGTCTTTGAAACAGTTATAAAAACAGACAACAGTAACTTACCTAATTTGTACATTGTACCAGTGTCCATCATCCATTCTAGCAGTGGTAGTGATATTTTTGACTTCCGCTGCTTCATCACATAAATACTGGTACTATGGAGTGTGAAAAGGTTTTAATTACATTATTTTTAATAATTAAACAGTTGCAGTCTTAGAAACTTGAACTTTAAAATAATAAATTATTTCATGAAAACCTAAAGCATGTCATGTGTATCAAGGAAAATAAATGTTTCACTAGAAGTTCTGGATAAGGAAGCCTATTGTACCAGAAATATACAAGTACACATATATATCCTTCCTAGCCTGCATGAAAATGCTTTAATCTTTGTGTATTGTACAATCAGATATTATGGGTCTGATTTGCAAAGAAGTTGACCATCTGCAACCCATCTGAAATTAACACTGGCCACGGGTGAATTTTACTTACCATTTTATGGCTTCCTTACACTTCCAAACATGTAATGTAGCGTGCAGGCTTGAGCATTTTGGAGCACCATTTAATTTCCTACACTAATGTGAACAAGCACTTGATTTCATGGTTTGTCTCCTTGTAATTGTAGCTTGATTGTGAGCTTAGAACCATTTGTTCACTGGGCTTTAAATCTACATTTAATTGACCAGCTTTGTGAATGATTAAGTGAATTCAATTAGTTTTAACATGGCACACTGGGATCTCTGAATAGATTTGTGTCAATTAAAGTACTTTCATATTTTATGGTGCTTATGATATGTTAGAAAAATATTTTTCTGCATCATTACTTTACCATGAACACAAGTAAGATGAACTTAAAGCCGTCACCATTTTCTAAACCCTGGATAACTTCCTGCCGGTGACTAATCTCATTTTTTCTGGACAAAGATAGTCACAATATAAAAAAAGACAAAAAAAATCATAATATAACAAAATAAAGTAAAAGTTAATTTTCTTCCTTTTCTGTTTATCTTCAGTTTACATATTTGTTTATTATCGTCATGGTCTTTAAACATGAAGGCAAATATAATATGAATAGGCTGTTTCTAACAGACATTTCACAGTTCTTACAGAAGAATATAATTACAGGTACTGTGGGAAATTTTTAGCAGGAAAGTGGGAGATCCTTAATGAAAAAAGTAACTTTTTAAAAAATATCTTTTTACAGCCTCTTTAGTATCTGCCTATCCCTTCATAAAGCTCAAGCTTTATCTCTTCCTCAGAAAAGATGGAATAATTTGCAAATGGTAAAGATATACCATGATACACACTTTACTCCTTAAAGGTTACAAACAAATATATTCCTAGTTAGTCTGTCCAAAAAGCCAAAGAAATGTTGTTGTTTTTTTTTTTCTGATCCTGTGGAACTGTGATTTAAATAGTAGAGGAAGTAAAATGTTTCTACTCAGAGATACGTGGTAACAAAGATACTCTCTATTTCCTGACATGGTAAATTTTCCTATGACAATTCACTTGATTCCACAGTCTTCCTTATGACAATTTTAATGATGTTCCATGTGAGGAAGTTCAGTTAGTCTAGGTATAAAATGCAATAACCTAATTTGTACCACATGTAAAGACAAAACTTACATTCTTCATTTTCGTGTTTTAATGTGTACTCTTGTGAGTAATATTGATCATATTAGCCAAGAATTGGACATAACAGATAGCAAGTTTGACAACTATTTTTCTTTACATGCTGAAGACGTCAAGAATCTCTGTAGCTTTTTTTACCATATTCTACAGTAGAGAAAAGGAAAAAATATTAAAGTTGTTACCGATTCTAACTTTTTTTTACTTCTCCTTCAGTGGGAGATTTTGATGCCTTACCTTCAAAGTACCATTATTGATGACAAGCTGAATCAAAAAATGTTGTATTGTTTCTGGGCTCTGTTCAATATTTAGGAGAAGTCCATGAGGATTAGAGGTCTTAAATTCCAGCTGGATGAAGTTTTGCATGTTCAAATGTAAGCCTTGAAATTCCATGTAAGAGTTACCATAGTAGCGAGCATAACTAAAATCTGTGAATAGAATTTTGAGACATGTAAGGATATAAACACATTTTTCTTCTTCACACATGGCTTTCTTATTCTGGTAGGGGTAGCAAAGATATAGGATAATTTTTTACATCCATCAAGGATTCAGATATTGTTGCAGTGCATGTTGCCCTGGCCACAGCCCCCACACCAGGCAATTCCTGGTGGATGAGTGGCACTCAGAGCTCTGTACTCTGGCATCTCCTGCTCACTGGGAATCCCCATGCCCCCGCAGGATCTGCCTTTTGCATATTATTATAAGTTCAAGGTTTTACCCACCCAGTTTTACGTAAATCCTGATGTTTATGCATATCCCATATGGAATATGCATGACCTCTGGAAAATTCTCCTAAGTTCGATGTTCCATTTGTTCATTCAAACAGAAACCTCCCCTGAGAATTCCCCTTTGGATGTGGTCCCTGCCATTTCACAGTGTACAGGGCTCCATTCGTTGTAATCTCTATGTCCCTTTCTGGCACCCAGACAAAAGTGTTTGGAAAAGTGCAGGCTGGGTCTTTTGTCTGTATTTCTGAAGCAGTAAAGGAACCTTCATCTGACCCTTCTCGTCTCCTTCCTTTGTCTACGCAATCTTAACATTGGGTCTGTAGTCCTGCTCCCTGCAAGGGAGAGCCAGCGCTGGTTTGTAACTTTTTTAATGAATTTCTTGCTGTTTATTGTTGTAAACTCCCACTCCGGAACATCAAGATATGAGTCTGAAAACTGATGTTTTCTTCTGTCAAATGTTAATGCTGAGAGTTTATAAAACTAGACACAAAGGTTTCGGTCAAATTATATTAAGCAGGCATATAGATCAATGCCTGAAAGACTAGGCTACAAAGATGAAAGCACACATATCTAGCAGCTTTGGCTCAATATTGTTTTCAAAGTTAGGTGTTTTAATCGATGCTAGATGCAAAAATGAATGGGTTTGAAGTCTTTACAGAAACCACACAGTACAGAAAGGAAGGAAGACATTCTACAACCTAATCGTGAAATTGGCATCCTAATAAATACATCAAGTATTTTGTGGTGCTAGGGTGAAAGCTGAAAAGTTCCCTTGTGACTACATCTAGTTGTCTGATTCCCTTCCCTTCCCTTCCCTGAAACTTCCCTGAAACTTCTCTTCCCTTCCCTTCCCTTCCCTTCCCTGAAACTTCCCTTCCCTGAAACTTCCTTTCTTTCCCTTTCTTTCTCTTTCTTTCCCTTTCTTTGTTTCTTGTTCCCGCTCTTTTCTCTCCTCTCCATTTTTTGCTCCCTTTCCTTCCTTTTATTTTTTCTCCTTCTCTTTCTTTCCCTTTCCATCCTTTTCTTTCTCTTTCACTTACTGTGTTTTTACAAGGGAAGAATATTCAACATGCACATGGGTACCTATTCATACACAACTGCACTCTTGCACTTTGGTTTTTCTACTTGCCAGTATTTAAACTGAGATCACAACATTTATCTGCTCATAGGGACTTAAAAATGTGGGTCCTCTTCCATACATGTAACATGAGGAGTTAAGTATTTTGATTTTTGTAGAAGCAAGTATATGCTTTAGTCTCACAGCATACAATTATTTGTTTGATCAGCTTCATGAGACTGATAAAAATGTAAAGAAATATTAACAATTCACCCATCTCGTGAAAAATGTTGGTGCAACAATAGGAACCTGAATACAATGCACAACACATAAGTCAATTATTCCATTTCACTTTGATCAAATTTCATTGAATCATCCCTGCAGGGGTTTAGAGTATCTTTGAAGGTCACAGATCTGTTTTTATTTTCCAAAATAGGTAAAATTTTAATCTGTTGTGACAACAACTCCAATAGCAAATACCTCCCTATATATGCTTAAATTCTAAACAAAAATGGGATAAAACAAAAACTATTGATGTTGAACTTTTGTATATCACTGTAAGAGTATGCTGAATTTTATCCTTTCATGACTTTGCATAAACCTATCTACAAAGTCAGAGTCACTGTGGTCAAACCTAAAACAAAGCTCTTACGAAATTCTCAGTACTATATAAGAATCAGCAACATATGCATACATACAACACAGAGTAAAATAGACCAAAAATTTCAAGCAATACCAATCAATAACGAGTGCTGCAATAAAAGAGATTTAACAATTTTAAATGTATCTAATCATTAAAAGTTCTGTTTTGAACTATAAGCCTGTAGGTGTAAATTTCAGAAAATTTAATTTAAAAAAATTTGCACAGAAAGCTTTTTACATTTTATAGACAGGACAATTTCTCCAAGAAATGCTTTAGAGAATTATTGCCAATCCCTAACCCCTGTTTGTTTTCCTTCCTGAGATAGTCACTGAGCTCTACATCTTTCTCTCATTCTGTTTGCCCTGAACTGCCCCTGAATAGGTTTTGCTTATCCCAAGGAACCACTCAGTTATCCCTACACTCCTGAAATACTTATGTCTAACCATCTCCTTTTCTTGATCCACTTAGGAGATCAGCTTGTCTAAAAGATAGCAAAGTTGCACAGAACATCCCCTTCCGGCAGTCCTAAATCCTGCTGCTACCTTCCCAATATTTTGGAGGAGGGTTGTTTTTATTGTTGGGTTGTTTTTCTTTCCCATGTTGTTCAGCATATAATAAAGTTGACATGTCAGAACAGGTCAAAACTATGTCAGCTTTTCAGAGCTTTGCTAGCACAAGGCATCTGAGACCCTGGATCTCACAGAAGAGTAAAATCTGTAATCATGAGGAGAAAAAAATAAAAGGTAGGTATGGGAACAGTTTATTCGTGATTCCTGAAACTGTAATTTAACTCTGATAACTGAGGCCAGACTGAATTATCTACTAAAATTCAAGGAAGACCAAACAAGCACAAGCTAGTGGCATCTACCTTTAGCTTTCTATATGCAATTGTAGCAAACACACAGAGCACTGCAGACAAAACTTATTACTTTATTCTGACCAACATCCATTTCTTTTTATCTTCATATGGCAACAAATGATGATGCCTTGCAAGAAAATACACTCCACTAGTCCACGGATTTGAGGCCAGTTTGGCTTCTTCTGGGAAATACAATTGTGCTTCTAAACAGAAAACTTTTTAAACAAATCATCTGCAGTAAAATTGCTGCAATTGCTCTGTGTCCACAAATATGGAAAGAGTTAATGAGAGAAAGCACTGAGGAATATCTAGCAGGCTCCAGGTTTCTGTAAAACCCATAAAAACATGCTACTTGAATAACAAATAGGCTATCTACCTTCCCACAACAGCTATTAACATAAACCACTGGTGTGGTTTTACCTATTAAGATTCTCACATTGTTTGTAACAGTACACAATCTCTTTTTATAGAACATAAGCTTTGCTTATAATCCTTCTACTGCACTTGGATACAGTTTTTTCATTTGACCTCTAGAGCTGGCATCCTAGATTGCTTTTTGTCCTAACAGAGAGTACTCATCATCCAAGCCTTTAGAACACAAAAAAAAAAAANTGTATCTTATCTTTCCCTAAGAATGCCTAACATTTGCTCTCCTAAGAAACAGGCAAGCCTTTGGCCTATAAAATTCTCTCAGCTTTAGCTTTCTCCCCTGTGTACATACAGCTCTCCATGCTTTGGTGTTTATTGGACTTCATATTAATGTCAAAATGTTAAAAGGTTTGAGATTCAGCTGTAATGGTAAGCAGATACACAGGCAGGTCTGCAACCCAGCAAACAGGCAAGCGTCATTAACTCAACCCAACTGGTTTTCTCTATTCCAGTGAGTATCTGCTGCATCAGTTTCAGAACGGAGGCCTGCAAATGTAAAATTTTTTCAGAGCTGCACAATTATAAGTCTTGGTTTTTAAAGGCAGGTAGAGAGATAATAAAAACTTTTAATATGTTCACGAGCATGAGCTCCTGGTGATTGAGCTTTTGTCTCCATATATTTCTATGTCTAATGCACCCCCTGCAGTTTGCATGGACTCAGGCACAAAGAGGACTATAATAATGCTCTCCTTCTTTCTTCTGCTATTTTTTGTTATGTTACATCTTGGAACAAATTCATCCTGTTCAAGCTATTGGTCTTCCCTTTTTCATGAACATACATTTCACATCTTTTGTTATTCTTTTAATTAGAACTATCTAACAGCATTCAAAGAGAAGGCATTGTTGCCTATGGAAAGGACCTGTCATGAAAAATCAGAACAATTAATTTGCTATTTGAAATTTGTATTTATTTTTATTAAGAAGGAACACATTTCTTAACAGTATGAAACTGTGGCCATAAAAAACATTTATGTTTGTTTAAAACTGGATAATGTCAAAAGAAAAAAAACCACTAGAAATGCAAAACAAGAAAGTCAGAGCAAGGACTGTTTCACAGGGCTGTCTGCAGACCCCTTGAGCCCAGCAGCTGACTTCCAATGGCTGCCCATGGTCCAAGCTTACACAAGCCACTTGTTAGGAGCAGTGCTTCCTCTGGGACAGCCTGTCAGCTTCCACCATAAAAACTGCCATGGCTCCCTCAGCCAGGGTGTGCTCATGGTCCACACTAGGCATCCAGCTCTGCTACCACCTGCTGTGATCTTGGCTGTCAGAACCCAGTGTCCTGCCCCTCCAGTGGCCACACCAATGGCCATGCCATCTACTGCCCTGTGCTCCACGGTTCCCTCCCACCCCTGGCTGCTGCTTGTGGTGAGGTCTCTCTGTGTGCTCTGGCAGCAGCTCTGTGTAGGGACAAGACAAGGCAGCTGCCACCATCAGGGAAAATTTTGCACAAACGTGCAGAGAAGAAGCTGAGCCAGACTTTGAAAGGGAGTAGGTATGGCCAGAGGCCACATCCCCACAGGTAGGGATGGGTGGGCTCTCGAGACAGGAGAGGCTGGAAACTTGTGATCAACCACTAGACAGGCAGCTGGTCAGGGCATGGCTGAAGGCAAACAAGATTCTTCAGGAGACCCTCAGAGCCAGCTCAGCCCAGAGCTGGTATCTGCAGAAGGGGGCAAAGACAAGTGACACCATTACTGAAGACTCCCTTCTGCAAGGTATGGAGGCACCAATACACTAGTTGTGGGAGACTGCAGGAGACTGCTGGCTTGAAACATTTCAGGCACATGTATGGGGAAGGGAACAAGTTAGGTCCTGCCCCGGCAGGGCGATGCCCTGCTCCACACCCCCCACACCCCCAGGTTCTGTATGCCAGCCCCGCAGTGGGGCCAAACCCTGGCATATGGGAGGCAATGCTCCACACTATGATCCTGGAGCCTCTAACCCAGCTCCTAAGTGGCCAAATGACCAGAAGTCCCTCCTAAGGGAAGGGCCCAGGAAAGCTAATGGCTACATAAGGCAGAGCACAAGGCACACCCAGGTCTTGACCCTACCTCCTCTTGGAATTTCTCTCAGGTGAACGCAACTGGAAGCAGGAGTGGTAGCTATATTTGTTCTTTTCTACATCTCTCTTTCTTCTAATTCCTTCTTCTCAAAGTTTGAGTAACTTAAAGTCAGATGGGTTGGTTTGCAAAGTGGAATGGGCTTAGAGTTTGCAAAATTAATGCTTTGTGAAATGCTTTATGTTGATTTAATGTTGCTCTAAACTTTTGCCAAAGTTCCCAGATTTTCTGAAGTTTGCCAGTAAAGTTTTTATTTTTTCGCCCTCTTGTGAATATCTTGTCAATGTTTCTCCCTTGCACCTAACTCAGGTTTCAGAAAATAATCTTAACTGCTTTTAAGAGACTTGTCAAGCGAGCTCTGGGGCCTTACGCCAATCCAACCTGATGTCCTCAGAGGCTTGTCCGTCAGCTTGGCTGTCTGTCAGGGCCAGGATCTGGGATTCTACGTAGGTTCCAGCAGGTTTGCCCAACTTACAGGTGGTTAACCCTTGTTACTCTTCCCTGTGGGCACCAACAACACTGCAAGGGTTAGCCCAATGCACTAAGAGTGACTGCAGAGCACTAGGTGTGGGAGGAAGGAACAGGGGGCCCTCAGTCATGCCATCAAGGGGGAAAGTCTTACAAAGAGGTTATTGAGCCTCCAGTCAGGCTCTTTGTAGACATTATTAACAGAGGGATAAGAGAAAATATTGCTAAATTGAACTATCTTACCACAATAGAAACATACTTGCCATCCTAACTACAAAGAATTCATCTCCCTGTTTTTTTTGTTTTTTTTTTTGAAATTGCACAGAAAATAAAAGCAGGGTTAATGGATAATATTAGTCATATGATGTTTCTTTGTTACCACTTTTAGAAATTTCTGTTTCAGGTGGTAGGAGTGGGGTTTGTTTTTTTTTTCATTCTCCATGTACTGAAAGTATCTCAGCTTTCATTTTCCTTACATTTGTTTTCTCAAAAATCTAAATCCTTTAAAGTTTTTTTATTTAATGAGTCTTGTTAATCACTCTCTTTTGCGTTCTAAAAGAAGGTCACTCTTACCAGCAAGTCCTGAAGAACAGCCGTAGCAAAATAATTCATAAGTTTTATTCTTTACTCCCTTAAACACAATAATCCACTTCATATTTGTAATCACTATTAAAAGGCTCTTATTTGTTTTCAAATGAGTCTCATTTAATTCCATACATTTCATTTCGTCTTTTCAGCTGAAACACCTTAAAGGCAGAGCAGAACGATGTTCTCCAACCATTATTTCTATTTACAGTTGCAAAGCTATTTCACTGTGATGTGCTTCACCTTTGGTTCCACATAACAAACCCACAGTTACGGTGAACCCATGTTTTATGCTGTCACAGAAGTCTGTGCTGCATGACTAGCAGGGAATTATAGTTATGTTTTTCTCTCAAAGTTGCAATGTTCTCTAATATGGCGTGTTAGACAACAATAAAATGTGGTTAACATCCAGAACTGTTGCCAGTGAAGCCCACAAGTAGCTTTCAAGCAAAGAAAAACAACAGGTATGAATAAATGCTTTTTACTGTTACTTTTTCATGCTTACACAGAGTCACAGATTTGAGTAGCCTGCGAAATTCTTCTGAAAGGAAAACAAGACTGTTTTAGAGCTCCTATTATTTCACAATATCTTCACTTCTAGCCTAAACATACACATACACACATGCACAAACATACATAAAATTCAGGTGCCTTAATGGTATGGAACATCAGACCCTAAATCCCAGGAAGCTCCTTTTATTTTCCTGAAATTCTTGTATGTCTTCCTTTTCCTCACACATGCTTCAATCGTTCTATTGATCCAAGTTTTGATTCTTAACTCCTACATCTCCAACAGCCAATCTACAATGCTGTTAGTAATGAGGTTTGTACTCACCTTCCCTACTCACTTCATGAAGGGGACAGGAGGCTGCATTTTCTATTAATTTTGTTTTTCCCTCATTCTGTTCAAGAGTTACAGTTGGAAACAACAAGAAAACTATACATATAATATTTTTTTACACCATGAATTTCTCAGATTTTTTAAAAATAAAAATGCTGACTGCAAAGAACTGAAAATATCCTCCTTGATCTCAAGGAAAAGGGGGGCAGAGTCTTCTAGCAATAACCCATTTAAATTATAGGAGGCATCTGGAATGCAATTAGTGCAGGAAATTGTTTTATTATGGACAGAAAATTATTAATAGTTTCTAAAGCAGGATTCTGTTTCCTGCTGAAGTGTAGATTTTAAATTCAAATCTACTGCCTATGTCTATTAATTGCAGTAATAGCTTAGTGAGATTAACTGATACTTGTGCGACTGCTGCCTGCCAGTCCCAGAAGGGATTTTCCACCATGTGGCCTAGCTGATCAACATACAGAAAATGGAAAGAGATCTTACATTCATGGCAGTCAGAAGTGAATAGAAGAGATCCTCTCACTGAAGGCATAAAACATACGTGTATATATATATATATATCTCTCAGGAAAAACATCAGCAGTGTGTGGTTCTGCCTCAGCTAAAGACTGTGTTGTTTTCGTTTTTAAATGTACTATAAGAGACACAGAGAGGATCAAGTATCATTACAGCAGAAATAAGGAGCAGCTCTTACCTTGGGGTTAAATTGGCTTGCTCTCAGCAGAACTTCATACACCTTGCTAAAATCTTTCCCCCCTGCTGCCCTTTCTACAAAGTGCTGGCAGCTGGCACACAGCCAGCACCAAGCCCAGTGCCACTGCTTGCATGTTGATAACCTCCACGGCTAGAAAGCATTAGAGCCACTACTGGGAGAAAAGCAGTTCTATCCAAAAGAAACCAAGTTTTTTGCCCTTTACTCATAAACCAACATGTTGTTTTTCAGTCTCTTACAACTAGCCTTTGAACAAACAGAACTGAACTATTTTTAGCATATAATAACTATTTTAAAGATTACAAAAATATCAATGGTCAAAGCAAGAAGTGTTCATAATATAAATTTAAAATATTCTTTATAGTACTACAGGCTATTCCAAATGGAGTCACCTTTCCATTATTCAGAATAAAAAATACAGATTTGAATAGCAAGATAATCAAGATCTTGCAATGTATTGCAAGAATTGCACACTTAAACAGAAGTTTTTAAGCCTAAAATACAAGAAAAAATATATCAGTAATCATCCTTTACCCCTAATACCAAGTCAATAATATAAGCAAGATTATTTTCTCACTGGAAAAAAACCAAAAAACCCCATTGTGAAATCCAGAAAAAGACAATATTTCTGTCTGGCCAAATTCACTGGTATAAGGAATGGATTTATTGCAACTTGTTTCATGCTATTCTGTTTTTCTATTGCAGTCAAAAAATCACCATTAGGAAGGTGCATGGACTATGCAACCATGGGTATTGCCTTAAAGTGACACGCACAATAATGTTGTCTATTCTGTGCATTTAGTTGAGGAGGCATGCATGGTATCTAGCAGGAGTATAATGGAACTCTCTGTGAATAATTTGTTCTTGTTCCAAACCCAAATATTCAGAGATCCAACATTTTGCTTTAGCAATTCAGCTTGAATTTGCTTAAGATTATGCAGCTGTCGGAGAAATGAAATTCAGGTGATTTGCTAACAAGTATTTTCAGGAGTGTGCTTCTTCCTGTTGAAGGTTATTATAGAAATTCTTGTGAAGGCCTTAGATTCAAGTAATTCTTATCATGAAAACCACCTCTGTCAGTCACTGATGAAATACTGCAGCAAGATGGCAATGTAAGATTTGTGCACTAGCTATGCTTGTTCCTCGTAATTTATGATAATTCCTTTTACCTATTAATTGTGCACATGTCTCACTAAATTGACAGCTAAGTTTTATCTGTTCTACATTTATAAGTAAGTATGTTGTATTTACT
>WEIT01016515.1:40338-62449 GCA_013389985.1 Dryoscopus gambensis
CAGGACTACTGCTTTGAAAGGACTACTGCTTTGAAAGGACTACTTCATCTGGACTGCTACCACCACCCTGACTAACAGGGTGTCAGGTTGTATCTTGACTCTGTCAGTGTTCTTATACTATTGCATTTATTTTAATTTTCTTATTAAATTATAGTTCTGACTTGAGATTTCCCAGTGGTTTGTTTTCAAGTGAGTACAAAGGGGCAGATTTAAATTTCATGTCACACATACAAAACAGCAGTAGCTCTTCTTGCACTGATGGTGTGGTGTTGGCTCTTCCACAGTGAAGAGGAAACCAAAGTAATCTCTAGAAATTCTAAGGTATAAATGAGAGACCTAGTATTTAAAAGGATTTGTCTGCAAAGGGTCCTTAAGTTTTCTAAATAATCTGCCCAGTACTATTGTTCAGATGGATGTATTCAGATTTAATTCAGAAAGGTCGTAAAGTAATAGCCAAAGTAGAAACTGCCATACTAAAATTTATAGTTAATTCTACTTGGTCTGGAATTACTTACTTTAAGTGCAACTGCTGCATCTTAGAATACTTTAAGATGGAATTAAGAAGATGCCAAAAGACAGTATCTACACCTGATACTGTTTATCTCTAAGGTAAAAATGAAAAGAAACCTCAATTCCTATTTTGCGCTGAATATGATTACTTTTAGGTCCGTAATAGAAAAAAACCCCAAAGGTTTCACAGAATCACATGATGGATTGGGTTGGAACAGACCACAATGGGTCATCTGGTCCCATGTCCTCTCTCAAGCAGGGTTATCCTAGAGCACATGGCACCAGATTGTGTCTGGATGGTTCTTGAATATCTCCAGTGAGGGAGAAGGAAGTTATTCCTCTTATTCAGGTGGAACTTCCTGTGCATACAGTTTCTGCCCATGGCCTCTTCTTCTATTGCTTTGCACCACTGAGAAGAGCCTGGAAACATCCTCTTGACACCTTCCCTTCAGATTCTCTTGGACATTAATGAGGTCCACTCTGTCATCTCTTCTTGAGGCAGAACAGGCCCAACTTCCTCAGCGTTTCCTCATAAGGGACATGTCCCAGCCCCTTAATCATCCGCATAGCCTCTGCTTTGTTTCATATTTCAGCTCTTACCATAAGCGAAATGTCTTCCTTATATAAAGTAAACATTCTATCGTCACGTATTAGAGGTCTACAGTCATAGCTGCTGTTGTGATGTGCACCACTCATTTCTGCTGAATATTCTACCCAGGGGCTGCAACTTCAACTTCTCCACTAAGTTTTCCCATACAGATTTCATTATAAAACACAAATTAATTTAAAATATGAAAAAGCACCTGTTTCCCTGCTTAGCTTTTGCCCTGACTTTTGCCAGAGGTACAACACCACTCTGCTAATGTCCTTATTAATCAGTCATTCTCTTTCTCTGTTCTAGTATGTGGATCCAGACCACACTGTCATCCTGTTCCTCTCCAATGGAGAGGAATTCCCATTTCACTCAAACTCAAGAAAACTTTCTTAAAGAACAGAGAGAAAACTGCAAAGTTGCCATTACCAAAAGATTCTGGATCACTATCTTATCATGGTCAGCTGGGGAATGGCTTATGTCTACATAGAAAGTGTCATGCCGCAGCAGAGAGCAGGAATTTTTGTTTAGTTTTATAAATCTCTGTGCCTGCAACAGCAACACCACTAAAACTGTGGTCTGCTTTAGGAAGGTCCCCTTACTGTTATGAGTTTGAAAGAATCATGTCTGTAACTTCAGGTAATATATTTCCTATGCCTTCATCCTGTAAAGATAAAAATTAGATAACGATAAGCTGATTACAGAAAAATTGTTTAAAATTTATGTTTCCTAACTTTTATATAATTTTCTGATGATGACTGTTTATATTGTTGAAATGATATGAGGTAGGAGTAAATTCAGTGTATTTTTTACATCTCGTGCATAGCACTAAAACCAGTCTGTATATTTATCTTCTAACAAACAAAAATCTTTGTAAACAAGTTGAATGTAAAACACAAACTAATTTGCTTTAGACATCTCCAATATCCATGAAATGTAAACAATCAAGACAGAAATATTTGAGGAAGGACCAAGGTACAAATTTACAGTTTGTATAGGAGCTGGAAATAGTCTAATTTCACAGTCAAGCCTTTGCAGAATTCTTAGCTGTCGCTTTTCTGTTATTTAGTCTTCTGCATAATCTGGCAATATGCCAAGTACTTCCATCTAAATGTATTTGTTAACTTTCTCAGAAATTTAAAGTTCACCTCTGCTAAACCCATGGTTTACATGGCCTATATAAAATACAATTTAAGAGAAACAAGATTGTCCCCAATGCCTCCAAGTAAAGATTACACAGGAACATCAAACTACAAATACTGGCTTATGCTTACATACCACATAGCAACAGTCACTGAGAAATTCTTGGCAAACACTGAATTCTGACTGAATTCAAACACTGGATTTGACACAAAACCAAATCTGCAAACATGCATTATCTGGGAGCTAGAGAACATTATATTCACTTCTTTTGAAAGTTAGATGGGAATTGTCAGCAGATATCGATGATGATAGAAAGAACCCTAATTTACACCAGATAAAATTTGGAAAAAAATTTCTTTATTTGTTTATTGTAATTTTGGGTCAATGACATTTCATTCACTCAACTGTGCTTAAAATTCTCTTCCAAATCCTTATTGATTAATTAGGAATGTTAGGCGCATTAAATGCAAACAATTGAAACAAGTAATTTCAGACACAGAAAATATTAAAACTAAGAATAGCTGCATCTTATAGCTATTTGTATGATAGATATGATTTTCACCAAAAATATTAATGTGAAAATTGCTTGATTAAAGAGAAGCACAATAGTATTTCAGATTTATTGTTTTCAATTTTTAATATGCCAAAAGTAACAAAATAGTTGCAGTACACTTTATAACAAGAGCATGTGCTGTGCACACTTTGGAGGGGAACAGATATTAATGAAAACCAGAAAGACCCTAGAATACAAAAGCCTCATCCTGAAAATTGATATTAGCGCAGCACACAGAAATTTAGAGTGGAATCTATTGTATGGCAGTATAAAATGCTTGTATTACTTAGGATGGTCTTTACAGTGTTAGAGAAATATTGATTCTAACTGGTGATGCCACTCATCATGTCTTTATTAATTGGTTTGTAAAGGTCCTTTGTTTCTTTCTTTTTATAGGATGGGAAATTTATAGTCAATTTGGTTAACTTAAAATTTCAAGCTAGCTAATAATGACTAAGAAGTGAATTTCTTTATATTTAATTTCATAAATAAATACTGGAGAAATATTAAAAAAATGCAGAAGCAAATCAGAAATACTCTCCCACAATTATGAAGAAGAAATTAACCATCTAGCTTGTGGCTTTTACAGCCCACTCCTAAATTATTATTTTTCAATTTATTACTTTTAAATTATTTGATGCTATGTGAACCAAAACATAAAAAATTAATCTTATGTCTTTCAAATGTTCAAATTCAAGGTTTTAAATGAAATTAAAATCTCGATATTACCAATTGTTAGTATTAAAATGCACATTCTCCTGAAGAAAACTCTGTGGCTTATGTTTTCATGAGGTTCATTATAAAACTTTTCCTTCAGTGTAGTTTCAAATCTTATCAACTTTCTAAGGACAGAACCAAAAATGGCCTGATGTTTAAAACTTCACTGTTGTAAAGGTCTAACGAAGATCAGTTTCTCAGTGTACAGGAAATGTGTTAACATAGCAGTAAATTAATCAGCACATTGAGCTTTGTCTAAGGACTTAAAATTGTCTCCCTTATTCAAAGTAAAAAGCAGGTTTCTCCATCCATAAGGAGCAAGTCCTCTGCTCCTTAGGCTAAGTCCTCTGAAGGAATTAAAAGTATTTTAATTAAAAATTAAAAGCATTTTCTTCTCTTATATGTAGCAGGCATATTGAATACAGGACAACAATTCACACACATTTATAAGCAAGGTAGAGACACATATTACAAAATCTCTCTGCCTGGAGAAGTTTAGCCTGCAGCTCTCATCTTCCTTAGGCATGTCATGGATCATATATGTGTCTCAATAATCCCATTCTGCAGAAGTGAATGCAAAATCCCCTGGGACAGAGAGAAGGAGGGAGACGTGCAAGACATCTCACTATAGCCTAGTGAATAAGGCTGTCACCTGGCTAGAAACCTCAGAGGACCTGTGTATTGTTAGAGGATTTTGACTACAACTGTATCACCTATACAGAGAAGAATGGAATTTAGGTCATCTTTTAATACTAAGAAAATCTAGGTTATAAAAAGAATGTATCATTTTTGTATGGGGGCTGAAAAAACATCTGTAAGATAAAGGAGGGAAGATATATTTGCAAATGAAGTATGTGAAAGGCAGTGGTCATTCATATCAGTTGCATTATGCCTAGAAAGGCAAAAAGAAAAAAATAACACAGCTTTAGTGGCTTAAACCTCTTACTTAGACAAAAAAGTATAATCAGATATACTATGCTTCAAATAATCAAAACCACTGTAAAAATACCTGTCTAAAAATTCAGTTTACTAAATAATGAATATCCTTTTCTTCCTTTATATAATTCAGGGAATTATTGCTTAAACATCATCTCCTCTAAAGTGATCATGACCAAATCTCTATACGGTGTCTTTCTGCCCCTCAAAATGGGATCAAGAACTATGTAGTAATTGTGAAATTAAGCATTTTCAAGCAATGAACCAAAATCTGAAAATGAAGTAGGAACCTATCCAATGCTAGATAATAGAAATCGGGGAAGACAGTAGCTGGGATGCTAAGCCCTCCTCAGCTGCCAGGTATCTGATTAAGGATTGCATGCAAATCTGGCCACCTGGATGCTGAAGACCAGAATTTTATGCTGTGTGTTGACATGCACAATTGCACTTTCAAAGAAAGAAACAGGCATCATTATTCTCTTTTACAGCAGTTCCACAAAGGTGATGGTAGTGGCACTGTTCATCTTTTATGCTCCAAAGCAATTGTCATACTGTTCAGCCAGGGGGAGACCCAGATTAATTTTTTTTCTAGGTCTAGGACTCAGTATCTGTATCTTCTCTGTATTAGCAAATGTCCCACCTACTAGATAGAAAGCTAACCCAGAGGGCATTTTGTCCCTTTGAGTGGAAAAATTCATGAAAAATGTAAGTGAGGAGGAAAGTATAGATTTTGTAGCCTTAGATGAGGGCACTTAACTGAGAGAAGGGAGACACGGGATGGCTTAGATTTGCTTTATGGTGGATGGGGAGAGAGAAACTTCTCTAAAATGATTTACCTGAATAATTTTAGATGAATTTCTTGAGATGAATCACACCCTAAAATCATCTATTTCTCTGCATAGAGACAGATCTGGTGTCAGACTCCAGATCCTGCCATAGGCAAAAGAGAAAATAGCATTTATATGGGAAGTAGACATCATTGTTTTAAAACACTGTTTTAAAACATAAAATTGTTATGTAATAAAGTTTTCCTGTTATCTATCCCTTTTCTTAGCTATTATGCTCATCCTTCCTGTGTCCTGCTGGGCCCTGTGGTTGACTCTTCAGCCTTCCTCAGGAGTGACGGGGTGAGAGGTTGCAGGGGGTACAGTCAGCTGTCAACATCCTCAGGTCTTCACCAGAAAAAGTGTCACATTTTCTCCCGAGGCTTGGTCACTGCTTTGAGGTTTTTTTTAAATGTTTCCCTATGACAGCGCTTTTCCTTCTCCCAGACTGCCAGCTACAGCCTGACAGTGGCCTCCAGCCCCACAATAGCCTCATGCACACAAAGGGCTATGCATTGTCAGGCAGTGACAGGTGGGGGGTGCCACCCCTTCCCCAGTGGGGCCTCTCCAGAGCTGAAGCTGGAGCAGGGGAGGCAGCAGCCATTGGCCCCAGCACAGGGGTTAAAACAGTGACACCCTGATCAGGCCAGAGCGAGTCTAAGCCCCTAAACTGCCAGATCAGGGCAGACAGCATATTTACTGGGCTGCACTGATTACCTAGATCCCATATGGATATCATTAATCTCCAAGGTAAGTCATGATGACAACTAAAGTCTTGCTAAGGACTATGGACTCTTAATGATCTCTTAATGATCAAGTGTAAGATGAACAGTATCTAATGCAAATTTAGTCAGCAAAGCTGACTTTTCTGATTTGATTAATAATTACCTTAAATGTCCTTGAAAGCCAGGGAGAGAAAGAAAAGGAGCTGCCTGGGGCAATGTTGGCCCTAAAACTGGTAAAAAACATACAACTGCAAGGTTCTGAGAAGTATCTATTCGCTCGTGAAGAACAAGAGAGGCTCAGTTGAATTAAATCTTGACCTTCATCTTCCCTCATAGTTCCTCCAAATTCCCTAATGTCTCAGAGGAGGAAGCTTCAAATTCAAGGAATGTGAGATGACCTCAAATCCAATGAACTTTAGAAACAAGTACTATGGTTTTCCAGATAAAATAAAGAAGTAAGTTGTACTACTGCTTTTCTGGACACTGAAATAAAGAATGCAATACTCAGTTTATCTCATATATTCATTCAATACATTTCTCCAGATTTTATATCACTGATTTCCTCACCCCATTCTTTGCTGTTTATTTAAAAGCATGTCAAGAAACTTCACTCTATTAAATGTATACATTTTAAAGTTGCTAGTAATGCCAAGGTAACAAAAAAGGTCACTTCACTCCTGTAAGATATTTTAGTACATGTTCAGTTTCATCTAGAGATTAATAAAGAAAAAGGGATATGTTAAAGTTAATTCCAAGCTAGCAGAAAACCCAAGAAACCACATATTTTATATTTTGACTACACTGAGTTTAGTGTTGCAAATTGTCTTTCAGGTTTGTCAAATCGGTCCCAAGAACTGCTCAGAGGTTTGAGTATGATGAGTCCCAAACTTCAGATGTGTTGTGGTCTCAGATGTGATTCCTAGTAGAAACCTAATCTAAGTAAAAACACAGTCTGATTAATCAGTATCTCAGTTTGTGTAAGTTAATGTATCTGCTTTTCTACTGTCAAAAAAAGCAGCCTTCTATAACTGTTTAGTGTTGACTTTATGTATTTTACATCCTGTGAAGGGGAAGGGTACATACCAAACTAACTTTATAGAATTTTTCTCTATCCTCATCTATTGCTTGGTTCCTGACAGAAAGATAGTGTCTCAAAAATGTCATACATCTAAAATGTTAACAACATTAAATTTTGTCACAGAAGTCTTTCATGTATGCCTTCTGTTGCTCTTTGGACTTTTTTCCCACAGAGTGTCCAATATGGATAATCTTTAATGCTGAGGAAAACCATAATAAAGAACTACATTTAAGCTGATGAATGTTCTCACAATTAATTTTAAGACAAGAGAAAAAATGCAGTAGTAGTTCATATTGAATACATGTAATGAAATGGCTGTGGTTGCTTGGCAACCAGGATCAGACTTATGGGAGAACAATAAATACCTACAGCAATCTGTAGAGATTTTCCTATAACACAAAGAGGTACCTGATATTTTTTGACAGGTTCATTTACTCACTATGCAAGTTCTGTTTGTTTGTCTTTTAGTGATGAGAAGTTTGAATTTATCTGTTTAGATTACTGATAGTGTTATATTCACTTGATTTCTTCTTTTCAATCTGTAATGGCAAACAAGCAAACTTCAGGTGAATCTGTTAAGCAGATCCTCTGTCCAGCTTCCTATATGACTTTGAATGTTTTTTGGAACGCTTTCATTTGCTCATTCAAGAAGTAACTAACTTTGGCCACTGCTGCTGGGGAGACTTTTTCTGAATGGTGTCTCCTAACAGCAGTGTAAATGCTTCTGTTTGCTTTTACAGCACATTTCAGACATTGGTGTGTAAAATATACCCAAGTTCAAAACTTTCTGTTTTCTGCACTGTGAGGACCAAAGGCCATTGCAAGGTCCAGATCTGGAGATCTACAGGGAACTATAAACAAGAAGACCTGCATCATTATTAAGCTTAAACCAAGATATGAACTCACCTTCAGTATGAAGGGCTGGGGTACTTTGTGCCTGGTCTATGCAGCACACATTTTTGTAGCTTCTGATCTCCCCAGTATGAAAGAGCCCTGAGCTTTTCAGCTGCAAAATTTAATGGGAGTGGTAGACAGTGCTTCTCAGGCAATATCTATAGCTGTTCCCCAAGAACAGCAGCATGCCTTAAAGAGCTGATTCAAGAAGACTGTGACCTGAAACTTTTTCCTGACCTAGCACTCTACCATTAATACAGATACAACTTTTCCTGTAAAGTGAACTACTTCAGAGTTTTGGAAAAAGAAAAAAAAAAAACCCAAACCTCACTCTCAGCAAAAAATACAATATATTCACTTGGAATAACTGCTTTTCACTTGGAATAACTGCAAAGATGGTCCACTGGCTCCTGTGTTCCAGATGATGCAGTTAATGTGCTGATAAAGTATTCTCTTCCCTGAAGTAGCAGTAGATCATTTCATGACAGATTAACCTTGTAGCTGCTATTGGCTTTGTCAGGTGTGATGCAATTTTGCTTACATTTAGAGGTACCAACTTCACTGAAAATGTGGAGGGATTTTCTTTAAAGAAAACCTAACTCCCTCTAGACCAAGTTCTCCTCATCAGTGCAATGGATGCTCAACATATAAAGGTTAAAAAAAAGCAATCACGGTGCAAAATAAACTTTTTTTTTGTTGAAGTTCTTTTCTGTAATCAAATGAAGCCAACTCAGAGCGAGTGTCTCCCATAAAGTCCTCCCTCTGTTTTATCATTGGAAAGAGCTAATTATTCAGAGCCAGCAAGGATGATAAACCTACCATGGTACTCTGGTACCTGTAGCTAAACCCTAACTTTATTTTTCCTTTGTTTACAGAAGACTGTTGCTTATATAAATGCATTTGTTCTCTCACAGACCTCCCTTTCAATTTTCACCTTTAAGTTACTGTCTAAGGTTCAGATTACTGTGTTTTCAAGAAAGATCTTTGAAAAGGAAGGAGAATATAGCACCACAATCATGAGAAAAGGAGAATTAATTTAAAATCTACATCTCTAACTTTCTTTAAGAGAATTTCCTCAGCAAGTGAATGTTCCCATCCTGTAGACAGGCTATTTAATGATAAAGGACAAGAGTTTAAATAACACATTTCTTTCTCTTAGGCCCAAAGGCAAAACTCAGTAACTTACAAGACTAAAGATTCTTCAAAGGGATTAAAACCAGACACAAAAGCGCAATACACTGCAGAATAAGCAAGAGAATGTTTTATTATCTTTTTCTTCCACCTGACTGCAGTGGATGAGTACATCTAAGGTAATGTCATTTGATTCAGCTGTCTGTGGACAGCAGTATGAAACTAAAGGAAGCCATAAAACAGCAAGTAAAAGTTCTGAGTTTTCTAGTTATTCTGACTACCAGATACCCAGATACCCCACGTTTCATTAGTGTCTGAGTAAGATTCTGGTAGATATGCTTCAACATAGACCTTTCTTTTCTGTTTAATACACTTATAGCAAAAGTGTTTTCCATTAATGGGCATATAGAGATTGTGATAAATTCCTTATGGCTGTTTACAAGAACAGAGCTGTTGATGGGAATTCAAAGGGAAGTTCAGAATTAGTTTCTATGTACTAATTCCAAATAATACACTTAGTTTTTATTATCTCTCTGGAGTTCACTCTACTTTTGGTTCCTCATTTAACATAATATCACTGAGCTGTAATACTGTTCCACATATGAGAGGTTCAGCAATTTAACTGTTTTAGTGGTCTTAAAGTGATTATACCTATAGTGCAGAACTAGAAAAAGCCTTTTGATGCTTAACACCTATAAACCTGTCATAGTAGATCACAGAAAATCTATTATAGCAGTGAACACTTTCTGCTTCAAATTGAGATGAGCAGGCAAACCTTTTATGGCAATTTGAGAGGCATTTAATGGAGTGAATCGCTATTCAGAAGCTTTTTATACATGTATTAAGTCCAATAGAATACCTGAGCTTAAGAAGGTGACAAACATTAGCTAATAATTCTGTCACTTCATAGGTTGTACCAAGTGTTAAGGAAAATGGCATTGGAAGACTTAGCAGAAAATAAAACAAGCTATACAATAGCTACCACATGCTGTCATTTTAGAACATCACACTTAAATGACGTATTAGAACATTACAGTGCATCTCAAAAAAGGCAAGGAACTGGTTAGCTTTGGATTCATGGAGGTTGCACCTGGCCAGACCAGCAAGAACAGATTGACTGGCTCTGCTAGATCAACTGGAGAAGGAAGGCTTACAAGGCCGTGACCCCTTTTTGCTCAAAGCCAGTAGTCTAAGGGGTGCAAGTTCCATTTCATGCAGTAAATGAGATTGATCCATAGCAAGCGCTAATAGAATTAGAGATGTAAATTACCTGTCAATAACTAAAAGTACACCTGTCAGTTCATTTTTACCCCTTACCTTCAAAATTTATTTGAAAATACACCAAATGTGTTTTTAAAAAGGTGATAGTTCCCTGCGTAGTTTCTAAATGTGTAGCTAGCGTAAAACTAACAGTTCTTAGTTTACTTAACAGATCAGAATAACAGATATCTGTTCATAGTTTTGAATGAACTGTTAGTTGTCCTTTAGTTGCCATGGTTTTTCAAGGCATTGCACTTGGTGGACGTTCCACTTTTGGCTAGTACCTTTGTTGGGGATGTGATGAAACACTCTTTAAAACAGCAGTGTCCACTGGGCCTTGAGGTCACCTCAGTGGACAGCGATTTCACAAGCTCTGAGAGCTTTTTCACAAGAGAGAAGAAATATATTGGGGATAGGATCCAGCTCAAGATGTAAATGCCTAAATGAAAGTACAGACATTCTAAATTCTCACTATAATCAATACTAACCACATTTAAGACACCTGAAACTGTTAGCAACACCCTCATTTACTTTTCATAACTGAACTGAATCTCAGTCCATGAATCTCAGTCTACAAATTCTTTCCCTCTATTCCTAGACATCCTAAGAAAAATTGAAGAGGCCACTTAGTTTAGACTTTAAGTATAATTAAATACAAAACTGAAAGCCCTTTTAGCAGAATCCTATTTTCTATTTGGAATGTCTTGATTAAATGTTGATGGTGCAATATGTGGTCTCTGCTGATATACACAAGAATACTCTATAAACAGATTTTTAGAATAGAGAAATGAAAACCACAAGCATCTCAGTGAAGAGATATCTATGGAAATTGAGAGCTGTCAGCTTTCCTAGATATTCTCTAGTAATTCTCAGAGTTAAAATATCTTTTCACACTGAAATGGAAAACAGATTAAATCTCAATATAGGAGGTCTACAACTCTCATGCAAATGGATTGACTCTGCACTATGACTATAGCATCATGACTATAGCATCAAGAATGCCACTGATGTTTTAGAGCTACACAGGGCACTGAATCATCATCTCTGCTTATAACTTTCAGCTAAAATTGCAATTCATGCAGGGGTCTTGTAAGAAAACTCAGGTCTGCATAACAAAATAAAGAGAAGATATTTAATTTCTGGGACATTTAAATCCAACCTGGTATTCATTGTAAAAAAGTTTCCAGTTTCTATTTCCAAACCCCTATTTCAGAACCTTTCTAATCAGGTATGTTCTTAACAGAGACACATAATACAGAAAGTCTGAATTCTACTTGGAAGTGTTTAGTTTCTATATTTTGCTCATCTCAGTGATGATGTACCATTAAAATTCAGCATTTGTAATAACTGACATCTGGGGCTATCAATGTTCCCCCCTCAGTGTTTTTCTCAGTAACACATCCAAGCCAGGTCTATCATATGTCCGTACAATCTAACCCAAAATGTGTTCAGAATTTTCCATTTACATTGAAGAATCTCAGCAGTGTCCTATGATATCCTAGGCTCAATATCTTGTCTTACTAGATCTCTGATAGCATTCAGGAATAAATCTGTTCAATCAATCTACTTTAGTTGTTGGACAACCATAGTAGTTAAGTATTAGTTGACTACTATTTCCATAAATATATAGAACTTAATCAAACATATAGAACTAAAAGAATAGGCCCCAGTAAGTCTAAAATAAATTCTTCAGCTAAAAGAAAAGCTTCATGAACCTATCTGAGCTACTCTATCTACAGTTAGACAGGAATGGTATACAGAGCTAACATTCAGTCAACTGTCCCAGTTTCTGCCCGGGGCCTGTGGATCAGTGGTTTCATTTAATGGCACAAACTTGTTCTGTCTTAGTGAACAACTGTCAGCCTTAGTAAATACGTGATCAATACTTGGGGTAAATGAATGTAACTTCATGGAAGCCTGTGCGCAAAACAACATCAGAGAGATGAAACTACAGCCCAAGATGAATGTAGGCACAGAAAAAAATTAATCTCATAAAGGTGGCATTAGTTGAGGAATTTTCTGTTCTCAGTGTTAAGTAAGCTCAAGCAGGACTCTGCAATAGAGACAGACACCACTATTTGTCCATCGGTAAAAAGGGATGCTCAAAAAATGCACAGCAGGAAAAGCCCCACAACTGATAATTACAGCGCAATCCACATCCCATAGACTTGCACTATCCTTCTCACTTTTGCTAACGCTGTTTTCTGGCCCCCTTTTTCTTCTGTTTTACAACGCAAATTGTCCTTTACTACATTGAATGAGTTTGTAGAAAACATGCAGCAACAAGGCCCCTGATATAACTAGTTAATATCAGTGTTATAGAATATACTGCTTCGGGAGGTGTACTGGAAGGTTGATTGAATGAGTGTAACAGCAAGCTCTTAAAACTTCATCAGGATACAGTGTTGAAAACAACAATAAAGCACTGCTGCCAGTAGACTGTTTACACACCTCTCAGGTGCCATAAGAAACATGCAGGTGGAGAGGTTTCATGGTTGCAAAGTGTAATATTTCCCTACCCAAGCCCTACTGCTGGGGTTAAAATTAAATCTAAATTTTCCTCGATTGCTCAAACCATGGTGTTTCAATAATCCTATTACTCAGTAAATTGAAATACTTAGAAGCAACAGGTTGAGTTGCTTATAATTGTAATAGCATCAGCTTTCCTTTATTCATCACAGTTTGCATGTTGAATACAAATCTTTTGATAGTCACCCATCTACATGTATCAGAAAAACTAGAAAAATAAATCATGGTTTTGCAGTTGAGCAAAGGAATAAAAAATCAGCTTGGTTATCTCCCACACTATTAATGCTCTGAAAAAGGAATGTGTTGCAAAATTATCCTTGCATGTACACAACCTTCATTTTTATCAGACAAAGATGATTTTCTTGTGGAAATTAAATAATGCTTTAAACATGGTCATTATGATCACTATAGGTTGTGAGGAAAAGCATAGTTTTTGCAGTGAAGAAAGAGGAGGAAATCAAATTCTGTCACTGATATGCACATAATTTTTTTGTTGAACCTGAAGGATTTTTGTGAAGAATGATGTGCACATCCACAGGAGGGAAAAAAATCCATTTTACTTCAGTGTGATCGTCCAGCTGAGTAGTACCTTTTCCTTCATTACAGCATGCTTTAAAGTCATGTTGCCAAATGTCAGGTCATTTTCATGACCAGGATACAGAGTGAGGAACTGAAAAACCATTCCATTCTGTGAGAGACTGAAATGTCTATGCTTAATGACTCCAAGCTCCATTTGTGGAGGCGACAGGGTGCTTTTCTGAGGCCAGGTTTGCACCTGCAAGGGAAAGAGGTGAGTTTTTGGGTATGTAGCAGCAAGCCTCTGGTCCACATATGACAGAGGGGTGAACACCCACCACCAGAGGCTACAAGCTGGGCTTTGAGGCAGATGAACAGCAGATCCTGCGAGGTGGGTGGGATAGTGCTTTTCATTCTCTCTCACACCCCATTCCCCTCCTTGGGGAAGGTCATATTCACACAGAACATTCACATTCACATGCAGGCCTGATGTTGTTCATCCCTTCTAATGTGACATAACAGGCTCACCTGAGCTGACCTGAAAGGCAGTTTTCATGTCTTAGAAGATGTTGTAACCCATCAGAGATGCCCAAAGGGCCCCCAGACTAATTTCTGAAGCTTTCCACCAGAGGACTGAAAAATCCTTCCTTCCCCCAAGGGTGGTACCTGGGTGCTCCCACTGAGCCTGAGTGTATATTAACCCACGCAATTCTATATTTCATGGGCTTCCCCTACCCTCCACAGATCAAGACTGCGATCTTCACATCGACAAGACTACGATCATCACTTCTCAACAACCAAGTCTCATCATAGATCCATGGGTGGTGGTATTTTTCTACTCTTATCCTCTCTTTCTCTCTTTTCCCTCATACATTTTCTTAAGTGGTATTTTTATGCTTTTATGTTGCTATATTACTATAGATAATAATAACCAAAATGGCTACATACCCGCTCTTTATTGCAACTAAATTGTTCTAAAGTAAACCTTGCATATATATATACATATATATATATATATATATATACACACACACATGTATTTACAAACACTGATCATTCAGTGTCCTTTCACTCTAATCCACCCCAAGGGAGCTATTAACAACAACTTGTGTTACGCTCGCCTTCTGGGGCTGGTCATAACACCATCCTTCTTGGAAATCCCTCTTTCCTTTTCCTGTCCTAAGTTTGCTGATCTCTTATATGTGCTGACATATTTACTGCCAGCTCTGTGGGGAAACGGACCATGTTTCCATGTGTTTGTAAAATGCCAGTCTCACTTAAGAAACTGCACAGGTTACAGGAAAAAAAAGTCACTGTGTCGTGTCAGTTAATTGAGTTGTATCCTCGAAGTTTCACACTGTAAGACAGTTGCAGCTGGAACCTAAAGCAAGCAGCTACAGAAGCCAAAATATATGGGAGAGGGATTTAGAAGGAGGAGAAAATGTGCACTCTACTACAGTGCACCCTGTTTCAAAGTTTTTTGGGTTTGTTTTCATTTTTTTTCTACTAAAAAACCCTACAACTAATCAAACAAACCCCAAATAGCTAAACAAACAACAAAACAAGTTTCTACAGAGATCAGGGTTATAATTTATCTTTTATTAAACCTTTCACTATGGTATGTCTACTTCTAGTCTGACTCTTTTCTCTTAGCAATTTTCATCTTCTACTTAAATATTCAACATCTTAAGCTATATAAATCCATTCCCTCAGCTAAATGCTGGAATTATTGCATCTCCATCTTTCCATGGTTTACAGAAATTTGCAAATCACAGCTCTGTCTAATCTAGCCCCCCACCTTATGCAACTGTGTCATGATTACAACACACTGTAAAAATCCCAAAGACCTGCTTAGGAATCTACAGGGACTCTTTTATCCAGCCCCTGGACATCTCACCAAGCTTACAGATTTACCCATCATCTGTAAGTCTTGCAAAATGACTGCTTTTTCCAAGTCTGAGTCTGCAAAATTTTCCCACAGAAATTTCTATTCCTATTTTTCCCTACTAAATATTTTTTCTCTTTCCTAAGCCTGATTGGTTCAGGAACTTTTTGCTTGACTGTAGCTGTATCACAGTTACAGGAGACAATGAGGCAGGAGATATTACAGACACTCATAAATCCCATGATTGTATCCTTGAGGGAAGAAATGATAGCAGCAATCACATGAGAGGCACTACATTTTATGTCTTTCTTAAATTCAGCAAACCCTGAGAAGTTAAACACAGGTAGTTTCAGCATTCTTGATCTAACTTGCAACTGAAATAACTCTGAAAACAGGAGCATGTCATTCAGGGGGAATGCTGTATGCTTACAGAAGTCCCCGCAATCACTGTAATGTCAAAAAAGCTGTGTATCCCCAAAAGCGTACCCTTTACACACACACACCGAGATAGGCATGCCTGCACCTTGAAAAACTCAGGCCCTTCTTGACAACAAAGATGAACCTCAGCATCCCACTTTTTACATTTTATTTATGGCACAAGGTCAGATCACTTGCTTCCCTTGCTTTTGTAAGGTGACAAAGGCTAACAGCTGGGAGAATCTATTCCGCCTGACCAGTCCTTGTAATGTACTAATGGATTACAGAAAGCACTGCAAAAAACCAAGTGTGTATTAGAGAAATCTGAGTAGGACTTACATTATTGATATGAAAAATCTGCAATATTGGCATCATTTCCTTTTTAATTGTGGCGGGAAAACTTAGCAAAACACCACAGGTGATGCTTTTGTCAAGACAAATGCACAAATAGCTTATAAGAGTTCTTGGGAAAAGTTCTGGATTTTTTTTAGTTTTATTTTCTAGTTTTAAAAGGAAGATCTTATGGGAAACAGTTTTCTCTGGCAAGATAAGACATAGCCAAATGCATCTTACAACCTATTTACATTTAAAATCTATTTACATTTTAAAAGGTTGAGTTTCTGTGAATAAATAAATAAGAACAAATCCTTTGTAATGCAAAATGAGCTTTTAACAGCTAACTTAATCTGGAGATGAAACAAGCATCAGCAGAGAAACAAATCTTTGCATAAAGGTTCAAAATTAATGTATTAATCAGGTTATGAAAGAAAATTGACGCAATTAAATGTAATAAATGGACATAAATAAAAAGAGTGAAGAATGAAAGGTAAACATGGTTTAGCATGAAGAAAACAGGTAATAAAATGCAACATAATAATGTAAAGCTGTTGCAATTCAGACTATAAGAAAAACATGGCTATTGTGAAATCAATTTTTCTGATATTATCAGAACAGCTGAAGTGGACATGGAGGTAAATGCACTTATAAATTGCATGTAAAAAAGTGTACTGTTTAATATATTTTTAAGTGTCTAACCTAAAAGCTTAAGAATTTAATATAATTTAGCTTTAAGCCTATGCTATCTTATCTAGACTAAAATAAAATAAAAAAATTGTGAATGCAAAACATGCAAGTACACGCTACACATGTACTTTCAGATTGCTGAAACAATATACATGTTAAATTTCACTAATCTGGAAACAGATTTATTAACTCTACAGTCATTTGTAAGCAAGTGTCTTTGAAGCAGTGCCATGTTTTCTAATTCTGTCCATACAAATTCTTTCTTCAGAATGTATGTATATACACATATAGCTCCACTATATCACATCACAGGGTTTATCCAGAGCTGACACATGCACATAAGTGCTTCTAGTGTAACAAGAAGCTGATTTTACCTAAAAAGTCAGAATTCTGGAATATGTTGTATCAATTGTTTTGAATACAAAGACATGATTTCAAAATTTGCTATTACAAACTCTATTGGATACATAACTAATTCTCTCTTTACAGAAGTACGGCTCTGAATGTTTTGGGATTAACATGTAGAATACAGATTATTCCCAAAGAAAACCTGGCTGGGAGTACCACGATGTAAAGCACCCTAGTACACATTACTTCTCTTGGAGTCTGACAATCTTTTAATGATTTTATAATAGATCAGGTATAATTTCATCCAGAATGAATTTCATTAATTGTGGAAGTTTATTAAATGCTCTGAATAGTTACTAATATATCCTCTGGAAAATAATAACAAAAAAGTGGATATATCAGTTTCAGCCATATTTCCAAACAAAAGGCTTGGGGTTTTTTTAAGATCTCATACTATGCGCAGCTTTATCAGCTCTGGAATGCACATGTTACTCAATTTAGTACATATATGCATAGAAAACTTAATTTCTCCTCCTCTTAATGCTTATTACTTTGTTTCAAATTTTTCTCAAATATACTCAAAAATACTTACATGAAATCTCCTCACAGATGTATAGAAGGCGGCAAAGCAGTATCATAGCCTTGCCTTGACCAGGAGTACAATGCCAACAGAGGTCAAATTTTGGAACCCTGTTCAAAAGAACACTAGGGAAGGGACACAAGTACAATGAGCCTCAGCATGTGCCATGGACAACTGACACGAAAACAGTAGCAGAAACTGGAAGAAGCAGAAGCTGGAAAGATGCATCGTGACAGTATTCTACAGTGCTTTGACTGACAGCCTGTGCTAAAATCTGTCTGTGAAAACACCACATAGCCCCCTTGACATCCCAGTGATTAGAGAGGTAAGCTATAATAAATTACAAAGATGAGAGAGAAACATTTTCATGTGGATGCAGAGGGCCTGAGGCACAACAGTTTTGTGTTTGTGCCAAGCTGCTGGCTGGAGCCCAGTGCTGACAGCGGCCAGAGCTGTGGACTCCGGAGCTCAATAATGCCTGCCCATCACAGCAGGAGGAATGGGTCTCAGTTAATGGTGTATCTGTGTATGTGCACAACATTTTCCTTTCTATGTCCCCTTACTAAATCCAGTGTCTAAGTGGCATGCTGTGTTGTTCCCTTCTTCTCTCCTTGTGGCAAAGGGGTTCCATGTTTTCTATCTTGTAATTTTTTTTTTCCCAAAGGTGGGAGAAAATAACTATTTACATATAAAATATCCAGAGGAATTAAGAACAGGAACTTGTCTACTTCAGTCCTCTTGTGCTGTATCACATATAAGCTCCCACAAAGCAAGAATAATTAAGAATATGATGTTCCGAAAACTTCTGGACATCCTGAAAGTTAGACAGAAAAATTGCTTTGTCCTCTGCCTGGAGAAAACAGAGCTCTGGGAAGACTTTGTTGTGGCTTTTCAATTCTTAAAGGGGGCTTCTAAGAAAGACTGGGACAAACTTTTTAATAGGGCCTGTAGCAATTGGACAAGGGGTAATGGTTTTAAACTAAAGATGGCAGACTCAGACTAGATACAAGGAAGAAATTTTTTTACAATGACAGTGGTGAAACACTGTAACATATTTTCCAGAGAAGTGGTAGATGCCCCATCACTGGAAACATTCAAAATCGGGCTGAATGGAGCTCTAAGCATTCTGATCTAGTGGAAGGTGTCCCTGCTCATTGCAGGGAGGTTGGACTAGATAACCTTTAAAGATTCTTTCCAAGCCAGACTGGTTCTATGACTCTATTCTGTTCTGAACCTAGCACTGTGACTTCAATAATGGAACCAGGTATCACGTAGCACGGCCATCCGTACAAGAAGTACTGATTTCCGCTATATCAACAGTACTTACAAAAATAGTCACAGACTCATCAACTGCCATGAAAAAAAGATCAGAAAGATTTTTTTATAGGTAGTGCTTTCCTTTCAAGCACTTTCCTTTGATAAGGAGATATGCAATAACAAGTTATTGTATTGTCTGCTTCTATTACCAGATCTCAAAGCTCTTTGCTGGCAAGATCTAATATATTAGGCACACATTCTATAGACAGAGAAATGGACACATGCTAAAATTACTTTTATGAAGTCAACACACCAGAAGCAGGAACTGAAAACAGAAACAAGAAGGAAACAATTGATGTTTTCACTGAAAAATGATTGATATGATCTTTTCTGAGAACCTTAGTAAGGCAGCTGAATTATTGGCTTGTACACCATAGGACTTCACTTGACAGTCCTCAGATATCATCATTTCTATGTGGATCCATTCATCCACTCCTCTTTTCCCTAGGAAGCATGACAAATCTGAGTGTATTCAATCATGCCGCTAACCTAGCCACCAACACAACTCATGAGACTTAAACCAGAATTTTTTTAAATGAAGCAAATAAAATAAAATGACTGCACTGTCAGACACCATGAATTGATATTTATTACCTGCCCAATTCTTGTGGAATAGACTTTATTGCATAGTTTTACTCTTTTTTAAATACAGTTTTTATGGAAATCTAATTTCTCCATGGGTTGTGAAAATGTCTAGGAAAAAAGTTATCAATTTTTGAAATGCACAGTTATATTTTTATGAAGAAACAAACAAACAAACAACCCCCCTCCAAACTTTTTTATTTTATGTTTTTTGTAAATTATGTACTTAAAAAAGAAAATACCATAAGTGTATTTTCTTAATTTAGATATCAAATATGCATGAAAGATCAGTAAAAGTAGGACTATTTGTGTTTGTTAGTAGGAAGGGGTTTCTGATTAAAATGAATTAAATTAATGCAAAAAAAAATGCAGCTAATCCATAAACAGTATTTAAAGACAAGCCTAGCAGTAAAGTAATGCAGATTAATCAGGAGTTAGTGAAAAGAATTAGGAACTGAGTGAATCACACAAGGTCTTATTAACAAATCTGTTGATTACAGTTCAGTATAATGAGAAATCTTGTGAATTAGTAATGATTTAAAATTTGTACCCATACTAAATAGTTAAAAACCAGAATTGACCATCAAATGAACTTTAGTCTCTTTTCAATTTTTTCTCCATATAGACTGCAGCTGAAGAGAGAGTGACAGTTATAGCACTGAACTACAAAATAATCAAGAACTAATTAATCATTCCTGTGGTAGGTCTGTTGTGCTACAGATATCACAAAATTAAAAATAAAGAAAATGTGTTCACAGGTAGGATTTCCCCCCGTCAAATATAATGTGTAGCTTATACCCTTGAGGGGTAAAGGTAAATTTGTAAATCTTTGAGGGGAAAAAATAGTTGGTTAATAATATTAAATTATTTAATACAGTAACAAATGAGCTTTCTATAACTTATGAGGAAATATTAATATCTAAAATGAAAGAGGGTTGGGGAGAATGGAAGCAGCTAAAACAACAAACACTTTTCTCAAATTAATCAAGTGTTTGCTACATTAATTTTTTCATTACTTTAATTTTCAGCTGCTCGGATCTTGCACTTGAGGTGGACTCTACAGCTGTATTTGCACTCCCCAGCTGGCATATCATGTCCAGGAAACAAAATATAGGAAGATCCTGTGGGTGTCCAATAATATCAGACTCATAAACAGCTATTTTGAAATTCAGATTCTGTTACTACAAGGAAAAATTCCTATGCATTTCATATTCTCCTTATCAGATATTTTTACCCATACCTTTTAATAATATGTTCTTTGGATTGTAAATGTCATGAAAATCATAGGCATTTATAGTCTTAAGAAAAAAAAATTAAAAAAATAAAAAAGAGAACATAGATAAAGCTTCTATATATCAAATGTCTTAACTTCCAGGCTCCTTTTTACTTGAAGACAAGGAGAGAGAACATGGACGAATACCTATATATAGCTTTGCAGCCTTTACTGATGGTTAACAGTAAGCATGAGAAATGAAGGTTTAAATAGGTTGCCAGGCATCCTAATGTATCAGAAATTTGTCATCTGTTATCAAATTCATCAGCTGGCTACTGTAACATCTTTAGACCAGCCACAAAGGATGCCATTAGTCCCTACTGCTAACATTATTCTCATGGATCCTGGTGTTTCATGGAACAAAGGTTTGTAGTAACTTTTCACATGTATGAAAGCATGCTTAGCATTCTTAATTGGTCCTGACACAAGCAGTATTTTTGTTTTATACAATTGAGCAACAGATGCCTTACTCAGTGTAAAGCTTTCATCAAATTATCTACCAGTGAAAGCTGACAAGCTGATTGAAAGTGTCAGTGAAAGGGGGAGGTAATATATAACAACACAATTTTCATTGCACAAAGCAATACTTTTAGCCTTTGCAATTTGTACTGAAACTCATTATTCTTCTCCATTATGGGTAAAGGGGAAACTCTGTAAGTGTCCAAGTCTGTGACTTCTCTAATTTTAAATCTAGCTCAAATGACTGTTTTCTGCAGGGAGATGACTAAATGATATACAACCACTCACGAGGCATTTGTCTCCTGTTCACATTCATGGAAAGCTATCAAGAATTAAACTCTGTGCAGCCATTACACTGGTAAGAATATTAACGCTAGGGGTGTGCTACATTAGATGCAACATAATGAAGGATGTTGTTGCATTGCATTCAGTCTAGAATTGGTGTCACAAGACAGATGCCCGTGTCACAAACTCAGAGAGCTACAACACCATAATTCGGTACCTGCTCTTGGTTGAACATTTCTTGACACAACATAATCACTTGCCATCCCTTTAGCTTCCTTTTGGGAATCCAAACAGGCTGATGGTTTTTTTAATCACAGCAGGATTTTACTGAACTGCCTGGACATACCTGTGCACAAAATGATCTAACAGTATTCATAACAGATGAGAAAACTATACTAGCAGCTGATGGGAAGATGTAAAATCATTTGAAAAGTGTAAGATTTCTTTTTTTTTATAATATTAAACTAAAGTAGCCAAGTGGTAAATTCAAACTAGTAAAATCAAATCATTGATAGAATCACAGAACATCCTGAG
>WEIT01016520.1:1412-31448 GCA_013389985.1 Dryoscopus gambensis
ATACAAATTGGGGCTCCATTTCCTTTGATCTTTGAGTGAGTAGCATCACTGTGGGGCATCTTTTTGGCTCTAGTGTTCCTATTCCTTTCCATGTCCAAAAACTTACCTCCAGGTGCATGGTGGAGGCTTGGGGTCTGTTGCAGCAACACACCACAAAGTTAAACATAGAAGAGCTGCTCAAGCACATGTATGAAATCTGTCAGGAGATGGGGCTCATGGAGGATTTGCTGAAGCTGCCCTTCACAGACACGGAAAAAGTGAGTTTGCAGAAGAAACAAAAAAATCTTAATCATCTCTTTGGCAAGAGAAGAGGCAGAACTGTAATAGGTGTTTGAAATGTGTTGTTTTTCACAGGAGTGTTTGGAGAAGTTTTTACAGACCAATGCTGGTGTTCAAAATCATGAATTCCTTTTAGTCCACCATCTGCAGCGTGCCAACTACATCCCAGCACTCCAGCTGAATCAGTCCATGAAGGCCAGTCTGACGGTAAGGGTAGATATCCTGCTGTGTGAAATTATGAATTAAATGTTACACACCATGGATGACTCCAGTTAGAAAAGTTTGTTTGTATCTGAGGAATAAATATGTATCTTGTCTTTTCATTCAGTTTCTTGGATCCGTCTGTTATGTATGGTTTAGACTATGGAAGTTGCTGGTGTTAATGTGTCTGTGGAATGAAGAGTATGTTGTATGTCGTGTCTTCCATCTTGCTTTTACCTGAGAGCAGTCTAGATGCTCCGCAGGTAGAATTTGTCTTGTGGGTTTTAGTTGTGAGTCTTGGAGTTGTTTAGGGTTTTTACCTTTTGGTTTTTTAACTTGTCTTCCTTGCACTTTGCTAAAACTGAAATCGGTGAAATTGATGTGTGCTCTTGGGTGGAACTTGCTGTGTGCAGTGGATGTGTTCTCCTGTAGCTGTGGGGCACATTCAGGCCCTAATTAGAACAAGCAGACATAGTTCTGTGCAGTAAACTTCTGTAGATTGTTAACTTCTTTCTTCACACATTTCCTTTGTCAGAATGATCGTGATCCTCGCCTGAGAGAGAGAGCAGTTGCCAGAAATTCCCTATTAGACCAATATGGCAAGGTCCTTCCCACAGTTCAAAGGAAGCTGGCTATAGAGAGAGCCAAGCCGTACCGTTTGCCTTCATCGGTCTTAAGAGAAGGTGATTTTAGAGAAGTGAAAAAATCATGGGTGGATGTACAGCCACCCATCACTGTGATTACACAAGGCTGATTTTTTCCCCTCTTGCTTTACAGTACCAAGGCCAAAGCCTTTATCAACAGTAACCAAGCAGGCTAATGCAGGAAATGTGCATACAAGAGCAACTTTCATCAGTAAAGTGTTGTCCAAAATTGGAGAAGTATGGCTAGGAAATGAGCAGAAAACAAATACCTTACAATATGATAGGTAAGCAGCATTTTAAAAAAGTTATTCTTGAGCTACGTGTTTGGAGAGCGAGGGAGGAGGAGGTGGAGAGAGTGAGTGAGTGAGTGGGAGGGAGAGAGAAAGAGAATTCTATTTGAATTGTGTTAGTATTTTGGTGGGAAGGTGCACATGAATATAGCTTTGTTTTGCCTTTTTGCACACGTAGTGTATAACATAGTATATAACGTTTATGAACCAATTCATTGTAAGTAGTGTTTGGAGAGTTTTTCTGCTATGATAATCATCTCTATACAAATACATGTAGTTACATAATGGCAAATGTGTTTACAGTGTTTAAGACAGCTGAAACTCGAGCTGTTTGTCACTGCCATGAAGCTGTTGGTGTACTGACTTATAGACTTGTTTGTGTGATCACATAGTAATCTTTTACCTCTTCCTGCTTGGTTATTTAAAAATAAGCAGAATCTTTACAAAGAGTGGAGAAGAGGCTTGTAATTGTCAGGTGATTATCCTACATGGGGATATGGTCAAATAAAGTTGAATTCTGCTATAGCTGGACTTCAAAGGAATGAAAATCAGTTACCTTTTCTTCTTCCTTCTAGTCCTAGAACTACAGAGCCAGCAGTCAGTACCCATCCTCTCCCTGCTGCAGAGCTGCCTGATGCGTTTCTTGGGACACCTATTACAAAACTTTCTCAAAAATGTTCACGGTATAGTGGAGCTATAGACTTTATGTTTCAAAAAGGTGTTACCATGTAAATACACGTGCATGAGTGTATACTTTTTTGGTTTACCAAGGATTCTGTTGCATTTAGTTTTGTATCTCAAAGAAAAAGTCAACTTAGGGGCAAAATTAAGTGGAGAATTTGACATGATCCCTGCTTTGAAATGTAGATGAGTTTTCTGCACTGCTGAGAATTGGGTCACTTGTGCAACTTGAAATTGGGGTATTCTTACGTCAGAGGCAGGGATTTAGGAAATTAAATATGAAATGTAAAGATATAATGAAAAAATGCCCCAAAGTGTCTGTCACTTGTTTGTGGGACTTATAGATCACCCCCAGCAGTGAGGTTGTATTTCTTGTTCATCCAGTGTTTTTGTTCTGCATCATCTGAGATGATCACAGCATGATATTTTTCATTTATTTATGTTCCTAGTTTAATTTGTGTATTTTAACAGGTTGCTGGATTTGGTGGTTCGTCCTGTTCCTTCCCGCTCTGTGGCACAGGATGAGAGCTGGCAGTCCCCATGCAGAGCTTCTACTTCTGCCGTGGCCTCCAGCCCCCTGAGAGCAAATACACATCACTCCAGCGCCCAAAAGAATCTTCCAAGAGCATCAGCGCTGAATTTACTGGAAACTCCTCTCGTGGTCAAGGTTTGTGTTTTAATAAGTCAATAACAACCAACCAAACAGAAAACTTCTGAGGTTTGTTTTCAGTGAAATCACCAAAGTATTTAGCAGAAGTACTTCTGCATTGAAATTTTCAGTATGCACGTGGTTATTGTATACACAGTCCTTTTGGAAGCAGTAAGCTTCCAAACAGTTTTTAAGCAGGAAACATTAGTTCTCAGCTGATTGCGGTGGACAGCTTGTCCCACAGCTTTGTGAAATAAATTTATTGTATGGAGCAATTCCATCTTTGCTCTTTTTTCTTATGGAGTACCATCCATACCAATGAACTAGCTTCATCCTCCTGTTTTGAAACCCTTTCAATACTGTAAAATAATCTGAGTTAAGAACACTTGAATGCTTCTACATGAAGATATGTAGGTATTTTTACAGCAGTGTCACTTCCTCTTGTGTGCTGCTGATTAATTAGTAAAAAAAAGGCTGTGACTGTTGCTTTTCAGAATTGCTGTCAAATGCAGCAACTGAAAACGCTGCAGTGCAGAGGAAAGTTGAAGTTGTGTGCCCTTTATAAGAGCAGTGTAGAAATTGCAAAAATTACTGGGATAAGAGATAACCTTGCAGAAAACAAGATGTCGTATCCTTATTTCTTGAAAAGTAATTTTGAAAAACAACTTCTGTTTTGTTGGCATTACAAAGACAAACCAAGGGAAATATAAAAAGCATGCTTTTTTATCTTTAAAATGTTGGTATTTTTGGAAAAAACAGTGCAGAGGCAAAACCTTCTGCTCCTATAAACCCAGTTTGTAATTTAAGCTAATTTAATTTTTGTAATGTAAGTACAGTCTTCCGTTTTGAAGATTGAACTGGTTTTAAATTAAATGTTCTTGTTTCTTTTCCTAGAGAGCTAAAGTTTTGGCCACATCTTCTGGTTTTCCTGGGTTTACTCCTCAGTCTATTCTCAGGTCCAGCCTTCGCACTACACCCCTAGCAACCCCCTCTGCGTCCCCAGGACGATCGGTTACTCCTCCTCTACGAGCAAAGGAACCTAGAATATCTTTCAGGGAAGAGAGCTCGAATGCAAAGTGGACTGTTGGGGTAAGCTGGGCTGCAGTTAGTGAATTTTGCATATAATGCTGTGATTTAATTTAGACTTTGAAGTTTGCCAAAACTCCTTATACTGAGAATCTCGATTGCAAACCAGAATGGCAGAATTTGGTCAAAAAAAAGATTGTGTTATGCTAGACCTTCTGTAGCATTATGTTCCTGCAGGAACATATTCATAACATCAGGGACCTTGGTGGCTTTTATTCAGATGTTGTTAGGACCTCTGGTTGTTCAGAATGTTAGTTCAACTTTCAGCTGTAGCTTTTCAAATGGTAATGTTGCAGGAAGGTAAGGAATATAGATGGAGCCTCTTGTTTGGGTTTGTTAAATTTTGCAAATTGAACATCTGGGACAGCAACAAAAGTCATAAAGCTTCTTTGACATTCAACCTGTCTTTTTGCAGTGTTTGGTTTCCTTAAATGATTATAAAAAGAGACTCCTGACAAAAAGAGCAGTAGTGTTTTCTGTTCTCTGAGCCCTAAAGTTCTCGGGTTTGCTTCTTGCCTTGCACCAGGGATAGCATCCGTGTAGTTTTCAAATGCAGTGGGTCCAATGTGACCAGCTGTGGTCCCTTCGGCTCCTGCAGTTGTGTAGCTGGATTCTGTGGTTCAGCCCATCAAGCAGTTGCTGGCATAACGTACCCAAATCAGGGGCACAACACGGGGCATGTGCTGCTATTCCATGTGTGAGTAGCTCATGTATGTTACAAGGAGCTACTCAATTGTAACAAGAGGTGCTCTGTCCTGTATGAAATTCTTACTAATAGTGGCACTATGGCCATATTCATTTACTTGTTCCGTGCCACAGGCATAGTTGAACACCAGCGTATTTTAGTAGTGCATATGTGTTGAAAGGACAAACATAAAATAGAGAAATCTTGAGTTAGGATTTTATTAGGCAAAGCTTTGTCTTCCTGAAAACACACTAGTAAGCCCAGTGAAGAGCCTTGAGATGACATTATGAGCAAGACTGACTTCATCTTAATTCTTCAATGTCCTGGAAACTCAGTAAGCAATCTAAAGTGTGATTAATTTTTACACTCAGTCTTAAATCTAAGATAGTACTAGAATGAGAAGTTATTTTTTATTGCCTCTCTAAGAGGACATGTGTAACTTAGAAATACCAGTATTTGTTGGGGTTTTTTGTTTTGCTTTTACAAAAAGCAGACTCATGTTGCCAATCTGAACTTTTGTTTTAGGTGATAGAAGATGATAAAGCACTGTTTGGAGCTTCATCTGAGCATCATCATCATGGCTTGATGGAGGATGCTTGGTGTGAAAGTAGAGAGAAACCAACTCTGTTTACTCTGAGCAGTCCTGGGGGTGATCGTGCTGAATTGCAGGAGTCTTCAGAGAGCATACCTGGAGATGATTTGGAGAAGATGGATGTCAGCAAAGAAAATAGTAACTTCTCTGTCAGATCAGACCAGACTACTTTGGAGTATCATGATGCAAAATCACCTGGTGATTTTGAAGATGATGTCATCTTTATAGCTGCTAAACCAGCTAATTCTTCCACTGAAGAAGCTGCTGATGTTCTAGAATCAGAGAAGGAGGAAGAAAGTGAAATGGTCGAAGATAAACCTTTCCAGATGAAACAACCAGATCCTTCAGAACAAAGAAAAGAAGCAGGTCTGTTTCATCCTGTGATAACCTAAGTTTCTGAAGTTTGCAAATGTCTTCAAAAGATTAAATTACTGATGAGTGCAGCAGTTTAATGATGAGTTTTCACAAGTGCCCTATGCTTTTAAAATTACCTCCGTGTTTAAAGTCCTTTTTTAGGTGTTCTGGACCTATGAATGTATACTTTCCTTGGCTGGCATTTTCTTGTGTGTAGTGGCAGCTGAAAGGCATCAGTGATTTTGTGGGAGTTTTGAGAGGGATACATGTTTAAAACTTAGGCTTCTGGTTATGTTTTCGAGGTACTTCTATAGTTTGCAGGTTTCTTTATTCTTTACATTGTTTGACTGCTGTTATGCATCAGGCTTCTCGTTCTACTAGAAAGAAGAACTCAGACCTTCCGTGCATTTGAAGTCTTGGTAGCATTATTTTGCTCAATGCCTGTCCTGGATGACATGCATAAACTTTAAACTCATACAAGCAATTTAAAAGAAGTGATGTTGAGCACAACATCCATCTCTTCATTTTTGTAGGATTTGTGGAAGAATCAAATGCTACATGTCATACCCTTCCTGAGGAGGATAAATTGGTGTTTGAAGCTGCTGAGGCTGCTACTTCTGGGGCTGGAAATGAAGGGTGAGCTTATGAAGTAGATACATCTTTGGGTTCACCCAGCATACAGCTGCTGGCTTTTCTGTGTTAGAAAACTAGATAAAGCCGGGGATTAGTTCTTTCTTGTGTTCTTATATATAAGAGCCTGTATATTCCATTCTGTATGTGAGCAAAAGTAATCTGGCATGAATGTAATGCACATTGACTAACTGTCAATTTGAGTCTTTTTTCTCAAATCATTGCAGACCCCAAAGTATGATGATAAAAACTCCATTCAGCAGTCTGTGTAGACCTTGTTACAGTTCGAGAGTTACTAAGCAGATACTGTGAACATAAGGCCTGTTTTTTTCTGAAACCTGTGTAGTTAAAAATTAATTCTGAGATTCCTGTAACTTCAGTGGGTTTATTTTGGAGTTTGAATGTTTTTGGCAGTATTTTTTACACTTAATTTCTGTTTTCTTTATGTGCTCAATTAGCATCTATTTGTTTTGGAAAGGGAAGCCATTTTCTCACCAGATACTTTAAAAGCTGCAACTGCTTAGTGATAAAGACAGAATGTCAGCAATGAGAGAACCCTTAATTTCAAGCAGTGACTTTCACCTGTACAGACATTTGTTCAGGTGATTCTGAACTCTGTTACTGTAGTTGCCCTCTTTCTACAGAAGACAAATAATAAATTATTCTGTAATACACATCTGTTATGTTATTATCTAGTGTTAGATAGCTGGAAAGAATGTTAAGTACTTGATTCGTTGCATAAAGTGAGTTACAAAGTGAATTACAAATTAAGTCACAAATTGAATATGTTGATAGAGGAATTTCTAATTTTTCTTGTATTTTTTTCTGGTTTGACACTTGAAGATTTTACAGTGAGAAAGGAACTTGTAATGCTCCTAAAGGTTTGTTTTCAAGCTTTATAATGAATTTCTCTCTTTCTGTTCATGAAGTGAAACAACCTACCAGGAGTCCGAAATGACCGCTTCATCAGAAGAAAAAGCCATACTGGTTGCAACAAATCCACAGCTCTCTGAATCCCCAGAGGCAGACAGTGAATGTATGTTGGAAATGTTCTGTGTGTTAAGGTAGCAGAGCCCCTCAAGTGAAATGTGTAGTTTGCCATACCACTAATAGGTGTCTCAGATTGAAATAGTAGTAGCATATTACTGCTAACTTTCATTAAACTATAGAGAGAATACACTTCTTCAAGAAAGTCCTTGTAGAAAGTGCGTAGTGAATCTTCTCGTTCTTGATCAAAATATTGAGGTGTTGCTAGAACTTAAAGTATTATAAGGAGAGACCAGTATTTATTTTAATGTTGTACACCACTACCAATTTGTGTGCCATGGGATCTGCTGCTTGATTTACTATTTTAAAAGGTGATGCATCCTCAGTATTCAGACTGAAGAAACTACCTACCATGCCTTTCCAGGCACATTTTCCTCTTTTTTTCCCCTCTCTGGACTTGACAGCTGATTTTCTCCTCCTCCTTTCTTGCTGTGGGGCTGCATCCATTACCAGATCTGTAGTTGTTGCAGTTTAAACCCAGTCGACAACTAAGCCTCACACAGCTGCTCACTCATTTGCCCTGAGTGAACGGGGGAGAGAATCAAAGAGCTGAAGGTGAGAAAACTCATGGGTTGAGATAAAGACAGCTTAATAGGGAAAGCAAAAGTCTTGCATGCAAGTCAGGCAAAACAAGGAATTCATTCACCACTTCCCATTGTTCAGCCATCTCCAGGACAGCAGGAAGATGGGTCATGGGAAGACAAACACCATAACTCCAAATGTCTCCTGCTTCTTCCTTCTTTGCCCTGCCTTTTATACTGAACATGGCACCGTATTTTATGGGATGTCAGGTGGGGTCAGCTGTCCTGGCTGTGTCCCATTCCATCTTCTTGCGCACCCCTGACCCATTCACTGCTGGCATGGTGTGAGAAGCAGAAAAGGCCTTGGCTCTGTGTAGGCACCGCTCAGCAGTAACTAAAACTTCCCCATTACCAGCACTGCCTTCAGCACAAATCCAGAATACAGCAGTACCAGCTACTATGAAGAAAATTAGCTATCCCAGCCCAAAGCAGCTCAATAGTTTCAGCTTTTGGAGAAAGCCCAATATATGTGGCAGGATGGAGAACCATATTGTTGGCTCTTGCTACCTGTGTTACTTCTTTTTGCTTAAACTTGCGTCATTTATGTAACAGTTGATGTAAAATTACATAAATCTCTTCTAGCTGTGATAAGTATCCTTGACAGTGAGGACATGGTCAGTACTCCATCTGAAAATCACCTTGAGGGCAAGTGTGGGGATTTACATGAAGAATGTAAACCTGAAGCAGCTGAAGTTGAAGAAGTCCCTGTTTCTAACAATCCTCCTAAAACTGAGGAAATTAATGTAAGTAAACTATTTTCCCATCCTCTACAAAATAGGAAACAGTTTGCAAATTGAGGACAGACAGTTAGGAGACACTCAAAAACATGTCAATTTCTCAAGCTGGTTAACACAAGTTAAAACCTCGATGTTATAAGGGCAGACATGCTTTTCTCTTCTGCATTTTCTGTTCCTATAACATGAATGGAATCTGTCAAGACGTAGGCCTTTGAGAGCAAACAAAACCAAAATAAATGCCTAAACTATTTTTTAAAATAGATAGGCAATTATTTTGTTTACTTGAATTCAAACTTTTTTATTTGACTTTAAAAAATAGTTTTAATGTTAAAAGATAATAAGAAAGTTACAGGAGTGCACCTTTTTTGTACTGGGAGCCATTTACCAAATGACAAAAAGATGTGAGAACCAAACTCAGAATTATTTAGGTGCTTAGGTCCTTTACTGTTTGGTCCTTCTTAACACAAACAGAATTCCCAGTAATGAGCTCATGTTGGTGTCAAGATACTTCTTCAAGAGATGGCGGTATTTAGAAAGTATGTGTTATCTCATGCAGTCCAAGTGACTCCTTAAAGTGCAGTGTTGAGTTGTGATACCTGGCCAGCTGAGTGTTGGATGTAATACCTGGCCAGTCTGACTAAGTGCTGCAGTCACAACTATCACGACTGAAGCTTTAAGCGTTGGGAACCCAATTGTATTTTACCCTGTCAGAGGCAGAGTGGGTCAGTCTGGCTGTGCAGCAGTGCAGAGGGCGCTGCACTGTGATGGTCACTGGTGCTTGCATACACACCTTGTGTTGGAAAACTGCTCCCTGGTCATGGGCAGTGGCAAACAGTCAGTTCTCAACAGAAATAGCAGAAACAGTCTGTGAATTGCATGCAGGGACTGCTCTGATCTCTGTGCCTTAAACACATAAACTCTAATCTGTCGTACAAAATCACACTGTTTCACATTCAGGGGTGATCTTAAGGAAACTGTCCTCATTTTCATCAGCTCAGTGTGAAATTAGTCTGTTTGGTAATGAGTAAAGTATTAACTGTGGGTTTTTTAACTTTAGGTTATAGAAGATACCTCAGAACCAGCACCTGAAGCATCACCATATAGTGAACTTGATCCATCAAGCGATCTTCATTATAGCTATGAAAATATAGAGCAACAGTTTGCATGTGATTTGCCTGATAATAAAGATAATGAATGTGATGCAGCTGAGGGAGATGGAGACCTTTTTCTGTCTCAGAGTAATTTTACCTTAGTTTTGGAAGGAGAAGAAGGGGAAGCAGAGATGGGAGACCCTACATCAGTAGATGCTTCTAAACCAGATGAGACAGCAACAGAAGAAAAGCCTGTGACCAATTTAGGAAATAGTGAAAGCCAGGAACATGTTACAAACTCAGTGTCCACTGTAACTGGTGATCAGGAATCTCAAAATACTGCAGAGTCACTCCCGTATGTGCCTGAACCTATTAAGGTTGCCATTGCTGAGAACTTACTGGATGTAATTAAAGACACAAGAAGTAAAGAATTTACATCTGAAGTTGTAGAACAATCTATTCATGAAACCATAGGTAAAAAGGTAACTAGGTTCCAGAAGGCAAAAGCTCCCTTAACACCTGTGCTGGAAGCAGTGGGAGAGGAAACCAGCAGACATTATGGCATTGCTCCAAGAACACGCACAAGGGGACAGCTGGGTAGAAGTCCAAGTGTTCTGTCAGCAGGCGCTCAGCAGCTGCTGAAGACAGACAGCCCAGCTCTGCTTGGACTGTCTCCTCGGAGAAGTACCCGGCGAACAAAAGGAGCGCCTGAGACTCCCAGTCTCCAAACGGAGGAAAATGCTCAAGAGGAGCAAATACCTGTGACGCCTGTTACTCCTAGGAGAGGTAGGAAACCTAAAGTGTCAAATTCAGAAAAAACAGAAAGCAGCCATTCTGATGGACAAACCTTGTCTGACAGTACACGGCCTGTTACACCCAGAAGAGGACTAAGGAGAGCAAAGGAAGCTGCACCTGAACTCCAAGAAGAGGCTAATGAGGAAACGCCTCTTGCTGAAGGCAGCATTATTGCTTCTTTTGCTTCCAAAAGGACTAAAGGAGGAAAAAGTTCAGCTGGAAATCCAGAAACTGGCAAGACTGACGCTGATCATCAGGTAAAAACAGCAGTCAGTCCCAGTAGAAGTGCAAGAAAATTGAAAAGCTTTAATTTACAGTTCACTGAAGATACCATCAAGGATCAGCAGGTGCAGCTTAGTGACCAACTCCTTTTACCTGTGCCGAGTAAAAGAGGCAGAAGAAGAAAGATTAGTTCATCAGAAGTTTCAGAAAATTCTGATCTTGATTTGTCTAAATCATCGCTTCCTCAAACAGAATTTAAACTTCCTGTCACACCTAGAAGAAGTGCTAGGAAGGCGGCACAAAACCTCTTGGCAGACCCAGAGTCTACCTCTACTCAGGAAGACATACATTCAGGTGGGAAAGTAGAAGTCCTTGATACTCCTAAGAGAAGACCTAGAAGAGTGCCACTTGAGAATCCAGAAAAAGGGGATACTCATGAGCAAACACATGGAGAGCCAAGTGAGGAGCCAGCCACACCCAGGACTACAGTAAGGACAGGGCGTCGGGGCAGGAAGAGGCGATCAGTGTCCGAGGAGACCTCCCAAGGACCTGGTGGCAGTCCTTTGCTGCTTGAAGACATAAACCCCTCAGGGCATGATCAGACATCAAGAGCTCTGACAGATCGTGTTACGAGAACCAGATCCCGCAGAACTGCCATCCATCAGAAACTGTCTGCTGAGGAAAATGAGGCTTTCCTTTTCTCTCCTCCTCTCACAAAGCTGACAAAGAAATTTGAAGGTAGGTGCATAATGTTTATGTGCAAAACAGGGCATATTCCTCTTTTTTAAACTACAGGAAACAAACCATGAGGATGGCTTTAAGTATTGTAAAGAATGCAAGCGTGCAAAAGAAAAAATTTGCCAAGAGGCATTTCATCTTTTGGCTGAACACTGTGTCACTGTCTGCTTAGTTCTAGTAGAAATAGATTATAAGGCCGACCTAAGCAGTGAAATGGAATTTAAGCTGTATTTTTGTGAGGAACTTAATTTCTATCAGATTTTGAAAACCAGAGATTATTTGTGAATATGTGATCACCATCCCTTCCCCCCCAACAGAGAAATAAAGGATTTGTGCTTCCAAATTCTGTTCAGTTCTCAAGTTCAGATGAGCTGCATCTTGCAACAAACTATACAGCTGTTTAATTATGTGATTATTTTTCATGGGTGTATACTTTGTCAGTGAAATCAGTGTAGACTGATTAAAGGCTCACAGGAGTCTTTTAATTAGAGTACATGAGAAATTTTTTTGAGATGTGTAAGGACTGCTGATGCCCCTGGAGTATAATATTTTTGATTCTGCAAGTGCAGGTAAAATCACTACACTGGCTTAGTTTTGTTTCACTATTTATGGTAAAAGAAAAGATCCCAAGAGACACTTACTAGGGGAAAAATGCCTTTGCATGAGGTATTCATAAAGCTGATTGGACCTTTATTTCGGGAAGTTGTTGTGCTCTTATTTGTCAGCTGTAATTTAATATTATTGGCCTTCATGTATAACTTACATCTGCTAACAATGCATTGTCGTTACAGCTGGAAAAACAGACCATCCTGTGCAGTTTAAGGATTTAGACCCGGATTTGTCTTCTCAATTTGTCTTTTCACCCCCTCTTTTGAGGTCAAGGAGAAAAAATGTAGCTAGCATTTCCCGAATTGTGAAAGAAGCAGTAAGTAAAAACTTCAGTTGTCCCATGTTCTTGATTCTAATTCTGTACCATTTTTTGAGATCATGCTTTGCAATGCTTTGCCTTTTTCATTGGAAGCATATCTAAAAAGAGCTTTAAATGAATCAGCTAAAATTTTGTTTTTCTTCATGAAAACTAGCTACAAAAGTCAGTTTTGAATCTATGTAAATCAGGAATTGATAAATACTGGTTTGCCTTTAAGAAAAGGCACAGTGGCTTTCTTTAAACTTACTTAGTATATCATCTGTTAATTTCAGAATTTGAAGTTTTGGAATGGTAAAATAATTTGATGTGGAAGGTTTGTTTTTGCAAATGCTTTTGGAAATAACTTTGGCATGAATTCTCGATGAAAAAAAACACTATTATTCTGTAGAAGTGTAAGAACGTGTTCATGAGTAACATTTTTGTTGCCTTAACATAGGAGGTTCCAGCTAAAGAGGAAGAGGATACCAAATCCATAGAGTCTGGGGGAAAGCAAAAAGTGAAGAGAGGTAGAACTCCAAAATCAAAAATGCAGAAAGCAAGCAAGTATGAAATAAATTTTGAACAGTTATTTGCACTTCTTAATGTGATGATGATTCAGCTGTTAGGCACCTAACTACTTCTTCCTCACTTGGCTGTGCAGGCCTTCTCTCACTCTATCAGCCTGTCCAGCTTGCTGGTCTCATAGGCACCTTTTCCTCCTTTAAGAGTTTGGTTTTCTAATGGAAGCAGAAGAGGGAGGGGATAGAAAAGGGCAGCTGGATACAAACTGCAGTGGTGACATTGCAATGCTCTTACATTGTCTTATTTTGCCTTGTGAAACCCCACTCTTCAGTTTAGTTTCTCGTACAAGGCGGGAAGTGGCAGGACAATGAGTAAAGGGAATAAAACCAAACCAAACCTTATTTATGTGCCTTTTTTGCCTTAATTCTATCTACAAAGAAGCCCATGCATTTTTCATTGGAACTGATTTTGTAATTCCATGTCAGTTTTTTCCTCGATTAAATACTGTTAGTAATGAAAAATTGATTTGATGCCTATCCTTCTTTTTAGAACCACAAAAGAAAGTTCTTGGTCACCTCCACCAGTGGAAATAAAATTCATCTCTCCTTTTGGAAGTCCAGTGGATGGAACAAAAACCAAACAGAAAGAAACTACAGATGCAGCAGGGAAGACCCTAAGAAAGAACAAAAAAAGACTGTCTAATTTTCCAAAGCCAGTTGTGCGCCGGAAGATGCTGTAACTGTTTTTTTTAAGTTTATAATATACACCACTGTTTGTAAAGTCATCAAAATTGTGTGAATTAGTAAACAGAAGAAAAATCATCTAATTTGGAAGAGATAATTTATATAAATTATTGTAAAATTTCATAAAAAAATGGTCTTCAGTAAGTAACTCCATATGGAGTGTGATTTCCTCAGTCAATGCAGTTTTCTATTTTATATTAAGACTTCATACATTTATATAATATGTAAATACAGCTTATTTTAGGAATGTTAAATAAAAATGTATACTTCCCAATGTGCTTACTGTCTGATAGCTTTTTGAGAGAATATTGGGTTGAATGACCTGTATTGCTCAGAACTTTTAATGTTGGTTTGCGGGAGTTACAGACTCAAAAGTGATTCCAAAAGGTTTTTAAAAGTTTGTTTAGAATTCCTGTAACAAGTAAACATTTTAAACATACTAGTTTTAATTTTTAAATTATGTTTGACCTTCTGGGACAAATAATTGGACTTAAAATACAAACTGGTAATTCCTTACATTCACGGTTAAGTTGTACTGTACTGAAGTCAGAATGTAAACAATTGTGTTTTAAGCTGTGCAATATTTTTTTTTGTATTTGTCTTAAACTTTGGGAAAGCTGCTCTTTAGTTCATAAAACCAGATCACACCTCAGATGTGTCATTATTTCTTAAAATTTGTTGTCAGCAAGAAGTTAACTGTACAGATGGTGTGATGCTTACACTAGCATATCAGATTTAAAGGGATACTACCCAGATACTTTGAAATTTGAGCCAAAATTATTTTCATAATATGACAGCTACTATAATTGAAATACTTATTGTCTGTAAACATGCTTTGCAGTATTTGAAGCCTGCATATCACAGAACTGAAAACCTGATGGTGAAGCTAATATAATAGTCTGGAAAAGGTACAAAAATGTACAGAAATCTTAGTTACAAACTGTATTTTTGAATAATTATTTCATTAACAGTCTTGGGTTAAGGAGTATATGTCCCTATAAAGTTTCAATTTGTATAAATAAAGTCACAAACCTATTCTTTTAAAAGCAGACATGGAAGTACTATTTTGATGTGCAGTCTTTTAGACAATGGATTATTTTTCTGTATGGTAATTTATATATGGATGCAACTTTGAAGACTACAGAATGGTGGAACCTGATATTAAACTTTTCAATTAGTAAAAACTACTACAGTTATTTTAAGACATAATTTATTTATTAACTAATAGCCTGTACATAGTGAATGAATGTATTAATAACAGACTAAGCTTGTGAAAGAAGATTGTTCTGGGGCTGTGATTTTTCTGTCTCAGAACAGATCATTCTAGAGAAGCAATTGCATGCACTTGGATATTTTTCTCTTTAGGGAAGTATTCATGACTGAATGAAAGCTTAAAAAAAATCAAATGTTTAAAATGTGAAAGTGGCAGTTTGATTGAGACCTTTGATTCAAGTTAGTGATTATTTTCTTTGTGTATTTTGTACTTGAATGACTTTAAATATGGTCAAAGAGGAAAAAGGAGGGAAGTTCTAGCAATATTTTTTTATATTCACATTGCACAGAAGTACAGTGAATAGCTCAGAAAAATGGGGTAAAAGGTCAAATTTTCAAAATTGGAATAGAATACAGATGGCAAATCTGATTTTTTTTGTAGTGTGCAAGAGTATTTGTAAAATAGTCTGATTATTGTCAAATGGAACCAACTGATGAAATGCTAGTAAAGATAGCTTAATAGGGTTTTAACACATTTCTGTCATTTATACTTATATATCTGTATATATTTTGGTATGAAAATTAATTAGAACAAATGAAAATATAGCATTAGCTGATTTTATTAATTTTTAGTGTCTATTTTATTTACACCTCAGCTATAATATCCTCATTTGGCTGTGCTTAGGAAGAAAGCAAGCAATAGTAATAAAAGACAATTGGCATTAGATTTAATAACTTCCTAAAAGTTTCCAATTTTCTAGTAATTTTTTACTTAAAAGGACTTTTAATTACATGTTAAAATGGTTTTTTTCCCCTTTTTTTGTAACTTTGATTCAGTGCATAGTTCTCCAGTGCTGACCAGTTTCCCCGAGGAGCAGTTTAAAAAGGAATGTGAGCAAAATGTGTAACATGGAGTGGGAGCTGAGAAATTTGAAGGACATAAGAGGAAATGGAAGCAAAACCAGACACTGTGACTTTCTGTTTAGAGCCTGAGAAAAGGAAGAAGCTGGCAAACACTTTAAATAGAAGCAAGTGTTAAGGTGCCAACTCGGTCATCCTCAGTCAAGGATGGGTTTATAGAAGTGGAGAAAATAGATTTTATGTGGGTGCTCTGTGTGTAGGCTTGCTACACATGTGTGAAGGATGAGTGGAAAAGATGATTTGCAGCTGTTCGCACATGTATCAGAGAGGGAGAGAATTGTAGTGCCAGAGAAGGGCAGGAAGGGCCTGTGAGAGGAGAAGGTGGGATGCATCGTGGTGGTGGATGGATGCAGAAGGCTGTAAGGGCATAGAGCTGCAATTTTCTTGCAAACGAGATGGAAATTTCACAGGAGCCACAGCTCATCACTAAACAGAACATTCTCAAGTTTTTTTATAGGAAAGTAATTGCTTGAAGGGTGTATGTTTTTATCCCCTAAAGAAATGCTAGAATTCTTCCAGAGTGTATTAACGTATCTGCTTTAATCCAGTGTTGGATGGCCAAAAGCTGAAGCTGGATTGTGCATCTGTACCTTTGGGGTGTAAGCCCAGAGAAAATTCCACTGGAAGGTTGACCGCCTTGGGACAGCAGAATCTTACCTTTCAGAAAGAATAAAATGGGGTGTAATGGCAGGTTTTATTTTCAGGAAACACATAGGAGGAGATATTAGTGAAGGGAGTATGAATAATTGGACTGTTGTTAAAAGGTATTTTCTAAAGAAAACAGGTGTTACAGTGGAAATGGTTCTCTTGAGTTACCTCAGAGAGTTAACACAAATACGCCTAAGAATTTTTTTTCAAATGTTTATTAGCTAAGGCTGATGAAAGTATTAATTCCAGGCTATAACACAAAGGAGATTTAAAAGTATTTTACTTTCAATAGCCATTCAGTGCTTGAAGCACTAATTGATTCACGTTGACTTTGTTTATTTGCCTTAATATTTGTACATGTCCAGTGTGCAAGTAAGGGCACAGATAACTATTTTAATCCCCTATCAGAACTTCCTCTTATGGAAGACTACTCTCAGGGTTGTCAGTGCAATAAATTTATTTGCTGCAATTTCATTACTTCCCATATAACTAATATATAGCAAAGTTGTTGCTTTCTGGTGGGGAAAAAAGAAGCTACAGGCAGAAACCAATCCATAGGTTCTCATGAGTAGTTAGACAATGCTTGCCACCACTTAGTCTAGGCCAATCTGAAAATACTGAAATAATAGAACTTTAGGCAATAGGACAGTGTTTGTTTCTTTTTGTTCATACTTTTGTCTTCTGTGCAAGCTTCCAGGTTTCTGTTCCAGGAATGCTTTTTTCACCAAAGTAGTCAAGATAATGAGTCTCTTTGATATGCTTGAAGATAAACGTTCTGTGGTTCCTGTTGAATTAAAGCTGCTCCTAAAATAAAATGCATTTTCCAGCACTGGGCTGTGTGGATGACCAATATGTGAGGTAGAGGGAAAAATGCAAGTTATGGTTACTGACATGCCCGTTTGTTCAGGTCAGTTCCTCCTTGGCTGTGTCGTGGCTCAAGAGCAGGCTCATCCCACGGCAGTCATTGATGTGCTGTGCAGAGCTTGGTTTAAATCTGAACTGAAACGTCAATTACTAGTGAATGACTGCTTGCCTGTACTTTGACACTACAACTGGGATTGTAATAACAGTGAGAGAAGGATGCAGGAGGTGGGTGTGTGATTTCTGTAAAACCAACAGCGCAAGCATATATGACCCCAGGACACCATGGCAAAGGAAAACCTTTGCTTTTGCTCTGACCTGTTGCAGCTTCTGACCATGCTGTCTTCCTTAAAGGACAACAACAGTGTGCTCATCTCAGCAGGACCCAACAGTTACACAGGCCAGGTAAAATTTTATTCAAAGAAGCAACTAAAATAATTTTTTGCTAATACACTGTTGTAGAATGGTCAGGGTTTTTTCTCTCTTCTTACTAACATTCATTTAAGTGTAATGCACATGTCTGGTGGTGATTGGAAGTGCTATGTTTTGTTACCTCCATTTCTGTCATCCTGGAACTCAGTGCTGCTTTCAAGCATGTTTACAAATCTTGCTTCCTAAAATGAACTGTTAGTGGGGACACTCCTACTGGAGAGCAGAGCTTGCACACCTGTGAAGAGGATGCACTTGGTTGTTTATTTTAGAGAGGAGTCTTGTGTGGTCTTGGGCAAGGAGTGCTGAAGGACGCCTGGCCAGGCTATAATGCAGCACTGCTGGCATAGTCAGACCAGCCCAGGGAAGAGCTACTTGATGATCAGTTACGGTGCAAGCAGAGGCCTGGCACCTCTTGTGTGCAAAGAGCTCTTCAAAATCGCACAACACTGGAAAAAGAACAAGTAATATGGGATTTGCACAGAGTGTCATTTATTTCCAAGATCTTTCCAGGTTGTGCTATAAAAGACACTGTTACTTTCAAATTGGCAAAAATAGTTGCTCCATATACTCAGTTTCTGAGAGTACAAGACATAGTGAACCCTATAAAATAGTGTTGAACAAAATGTTGATGTATTAGAGAGAGATTTACAGATAAACCTTAAAATAATTTGTCAAAGGTGTCATTAATTGATCCCTAACAGAACTAAAAATTAGTTTTTAGTAACCCTGTGGCTCGAACAATGATCTTTAATCTCCTTTTTGCTTCCTAACTTCACTCTTGAACAGGGTATTCATGTGAGAATCTTTCCAGCACCTCAGTAAAGAAAATGAATGCTTTCTTCTGTACACCTTTATAGGGAACAGAACTTTTATTGTGCTGTCTCTTCTATGCACAAGGCATGATATTTTTAGTCTTTAGCTTTTGTAGCTGATGGATGCTCCTGGTCTATCACCATCCTTCTGTGCGTGTGGTCCAGTGGATTCTAGTACAACAGTGAAAACACACTCCTTCCCATCTCGCTTGCCATTATCAACATGGAAATGAAAAAAAAAAAAAAGTTCATTTAAGTTAGTGAATTTATTATTGCCAAGCTGAACACTTGATGTCAGTGCCTGCCCAAGTAGTGGCAGGATGTTACAAATCTGCTGACCCAGGGCATCTTCCTTCCTGCCCCAGGAGCCTGCCCTGGTGCACTCCATACGTTGCAGTGTTACTGTCCCAGACCCACGGATATGGGTGCTGCTTTCCACATGGCAGGTTCAGCCAGTAACGAGGCTGAACGCGCACCATGCACAGGCAAGAGCATGTGTGGCTCTGCAGGCTGCTGGAGACAGGGCTGTGCCTCTAACACCTGCCATCACGCACTGTGGCAGCTCTCCATAATCCTCCCTCGCCTGTAGGTTCCCGCCCCGCCATGTCTACAGAGCCCCAGAAGATCAGCACAACTTCAAGCCTGCCAATTGCCTGGGCTGCCTCTCTGTCCTCTGGCTGACATACTGAATCTTCCCAGAGACAGGTTTTCCTCCTGTTCACTGGCTAGCCCACCTTAAGTCTGCTATCAATTTATGTGTGCCCATCTGGCTAGGGAAAAATGCAACCACCCTTGGACACATGTGCCCCGTAAGTGTGGTCTCCAGCTCAGCTTCTGGCACTGAGACCATCACTGCCCCACTCGTTGACACTGCAGATCTGGACCGAGGCCACCTGGGACCTGACTTTGGTTGCTGACACTCACACAATGACCTGCAGTCCCACCAGTTGCTGGCACTGGGACCCTGGTATGATCTGAACACCATAATGTAGCACATGTTCTCACACAGAATCACAAACTAAGCTGAGCTGGAAGGGTCCCACATGGATCATCGAGGTCCAGCTCCTGGCCCTGCACAGCACCATCCCCAAGAGTCACACCATGTGCCCAAGTGCATTGTCCAAACATTTCTTGACCTCTGTCAGGCTTGGTGCTTTGACCACTTCCCTGGGAAGCCTGTTCCACTGTCCAACCACCCTCTGAGTGAAGAATCTTTTCCTAATATCCAACCTAAATCTCCCCTGACACAGCTTCAGGCCTTTCCCTCTGGTCCTGTCACTGGTCACCACAGAGAAGTGACCAGTGCCTGCCCCTCCTCTTCCCCTCACAAGGAAGCTGTAACTGCAATCCAGTCTCCCCTCAGTCTCCTCTTCTTCCAGCTGAGCAGACCAAGAGACCTCAGCCACTGCTCCATACAGCTGCCCCCCTAGGCCCTTCACCATCTTTGTTATAAATGCATATTGTACTGTTGGCCTTTTGCAGGGATGATGAATATTATATAGTGTTAAGATGAATATTATATAGTGTTAGAAATGCTTTTGCTGTAGCAAAGAGTTCAGCAAGTATGTTTCAACTACCTGAACGGGTAAGATAACCTCCAAGAGGACAGAGGATGGGGCCCACAAAACTACTATCAACACCCTGTGTGAAGAACAAAAGAGGCCCACAAGCTACTAGAAGTTCTCTCGGTAAAGGACGAAGAGGCCAAGGCTATTGTCAGTTCTCTTCGTAAAGGACGAAGAGGCCTGGAGCCTGTTATCAACACTATGCGTGAAGTATAAGCTGTTATCAATGCTCACTGTCTGGGGAATTAAGAAACCCAAGCCCAGAAAATCAGGAGGAATAAAACCGCAAGGCCAGGAAATGTGCATGCTCTAAAAAGGCGGACCCAAGGAGTGGCCATGCAGAAGAGTTCCTAGAAAAGTTTGAATATGCATAAAGAATAGACAGTAAAAACTGTTTAAAAAAGGAGACTGCCCCAGGTCTCAGGTGTGCTCTTGGCTGGGAGCCAAGAGTACCCAGTGCTGTAACTTTTGCTTTATTGTTCATGTCTCTTATTGTCTTTTTATTAAAACTTTTACATTCTCACAGGAAAGTGAACCTCATTTTTCACACTCTTCGTTGCCCTCCTTTGGATGGTCTGCAACAGTTTAATGTCCTTCTTACGGTGCGGCTCCCAAACCTGCAGGGTACCCGGCTGCCGGTGATGGATACATTGTTTCGGGAAGCAGCCAGCACGAGCTCTCCTCAGGGCAGGCCTGGCCGGTGGAGGCCGCACTGCGCCCTGCACCAGCCTGACAACAACACGGCTGCTGCTTAGCCGGGCAGGGCCGTGGCTGCGGGAGGCCGTGGGGCATGACAGCCAAGGACTGCCTGACTTGCTGCTCTGGGAATTAAGGTGTCGGATACAGTTTTGGAGAAAGAGTGGTGACACGCCTTCGGTGGTGTGACACTGTTTTACTGGTGTGGTGGAGAGAATAGAATCCTTAAATTGTTAGGAGAGAGTCACCAAACACCAGGCCCTGCTGCATGGGTTGCAGGTGTTTCTGCAGTTGATCTTGTCAGGTTGCTGGTTGTAAAGGCCTGTTGGAGAATTCCATGTTCCAAATCCATCTGGATACAACCTTGGGCAGCCTGCTGTAGGTGATGGCTTGAGCAGCAGGGCAGTTGGACAAGATGACTGCCAGCAGTTCCGGAAGACCTTTCTAGAACTTTGTTATGAAGCCAAGATTCTAGAACTTGCGCTGGGAGGGACAAGCAGTGAAATACCACACTGCCGAGTTCTGTACTGAGACCCTTGGCACCTATGTCTCTCTATCCGGGTAAAGTGAGCAATATAGAGACAAGATTGGCACAGCACAGACTTTAGGAACTTCTGCTTGCTTGGCTACCTTAGACAGGCTGCCACTCTTGGATGAAAGTAGAGTTGTATCAGACAAGAACCACAGCTGATAGCTGGGTAAATTTGCTCTAATGTCCAATTCTGATCTGTGTTAGTTTTGGTTGTTTTCTCACTTAAAGGGAAATCAAACCTTTGGTCTGCGTCTGATACAGAATCTTAGCTGTTGGGGGCTGTTGGGATAGAGTGCTGAAATCCTTTCTACTTCTCACTTTCTGCTGTAGGTTTGTGCTTCCTGGAGAGCACTTTTTAAAATATGATTTTTCTGAGATCACATCTTGCTAACCTGTATGAGTAGACTTGAACTCAGTGTGTTGTTCTCTTCCCTGTTATTTATCTTGTCCGTACCTATGTGTCACTTTTTGTTGATCTCATAGGCATCAGAAAAGCACAAGATACTCCTTTTGCTCTGCTGTGAGATGAAGAACTGTCCTAAGTGCCATTTTGTTTAAAGCAGAAAGCTACAGATGATGTACAGGGGATTTATCACTGCATACTGATGAAGCTTGGGTCAGTCTCAAAGGTATTTATGGCTGTCATGGGACTATATTTGCATTTTTTTCTTTATTTGCATTGAAGAATGCGAGACCTAACGGCTCAGGTAACGAGCAGTCTGCTGCAGTTTCCAGAGGTGACTGTTGAGGCACTTGGGGAGGCTGAGACCACCCTAGACTCTGTGTTGTGTGGGAAGTTCTCTGGAGGTGAGCATTTTCCTTTAAATTTGCTTCTGGTATAAAGTTGTTATTGCCTGAAGCACAGGGTCATAGAATCAGGTTTGTTTTGTTAAGATGCATCAGATTCTGATAGCACAAACAGGATGTTTTAACAATTAGAAATGCTAATATTAAACCATTCTTAAACACAGAAATTGCAACAGCCTGCTCCAATATTGCGCTATTAAAATAATTTAGCTGACCATGCTGAGTCAATGAGCCTTCCTCAGTTTTGAATGAAGTAGAAGGCAGTTTTCAAAGAAGAAATTGTGTTGTTTTGGGATGTACTTCTTTGTACCAGCTCAAGCACTGCCCACATATTTCCAGGGTATTTAATAGGATGCAGATGAGGACCCAGTGAGAGTTGCTGAAAGCAGCTAAGCAGATTAGCTAGTTGACTTTCTAGGTGATCTGAAAGTAGGGCTGGATGCCTGTCTGGACGTCTGGGCTCGTGTTAAGACCAGGTAGAGTCTTATGTACCTAACTGTAAGTGCAGTATGGACCTAATCCTTGATTTGAGCTTGAAGTTCCTCAGTAAAGAAACAAGTGTTAAATTCTTCAGTGAAACAACACTTGTTAAAGTGTTGAAGTTGAAATTTACGCATGCCATGCCCATTTGAAGATAATTTCCTGTCCAAATCCCTGCCCAGAGTAGTCATGTGTCAAGTCAAATTCTTAACCTGGAAACGAATTGGTTTAGATGGGCTGTATTTGAAGTATGCTTTGAGACTTGTGTTCCTGTACATATTTAGGTGTTTTCTGGCAAAACCAAGGCAAGTATGGTGTACAGACTAGAGTTCAGTCTAATGTAATCTTTATCCCAAACAGTCACTGTTCTTGAGTGCAGGAATGACAAGTACAAATGCAAAATAATGGGGTTAATTAATGTTAAGATGTATTGGTTGAGGATTGCAACGAGTGATTTAAAATAATTGTCCAGCAGTAGGTAGTTTGGTCTTCCTCCCTTTGGTGCCTTTGAGGGAAAGGCGCAGCGGCTTTGCTGTTGTTTCAGTTCTTGTGGTGGGGATTTGTTTGGTGATGTTTCTTTTCCCTTGCAGGCAGAAGCGGCCTGGCGTGGCTGGCGTGTGGCCCTCAGCTGGAGGTGGTGAACTCTGTGACAGGAGAGCGGCTCTCTGCGTATCGCTTCAGCGGAGTGAACGAGCAGCCTCCCGCTGTTCGCGTGGTGAAGGAGTTCTCTTGGCAGAAGAGGACCGGACTCCTGGTTGGGTTGGAGGAAGCAGAGGGAAGTGTTCTCTGTCTGTATGACCTTGGGACCTCAAGAGTGGTTAAAGCAGTTGCTCTTCCAGGAAAGGTATGTATCTTTTAGTTGGAGAAATGAAACTGTTGTGTTGTTTGGTGCTTCATAATCCTGTTTGAAGAAAATCTTTAAAATGTCTCTTTGTAGCCTGTATGTTTTCTATATTACATTAACACATTGTCAATTCAGAATACCCAGCCAAGAGAACCGTTTTCTCAGCACCCCTTCCTGCATTTTTGTCATTTCTGTTTTAAGGCTTTAAGGAGCACCATGTTCCTGGTATTATTTTCCAGGTGGATTTATAATGATTGGATATTTCTGAACTGTCATGTGGTATTTTCCCAGATTTTCCGGGTTTCTATGAGGCAGAAGGGCAGCATTCAGATTCAGTGAGCTGAGAAAAGTTTTCTTTGTTCTTTCCCAGAATGAGTTGGCAGTACACTAGGAGAATAGGAAAAAGCAGTGCGTAACATAGTGGAAAAATATGTCATTTCAGGAGCTTCTACATGGAAAATTGAAGTAACCAGGGAACATTTTTGGAAGACTCTATGCAAAACTAGAAAATTAATTAAAACTAGAAGATTAATTTAGATCCAGTTGTATAATCTGGAAAAAAAAATCTTAGAAAAGTTAGAAGCAGCAACACTTGAACTTCAGCTAATTGCACAGCAAGTTGTGTTCTGTATTTCCTCATCACACTCACCAAGACTTGGAGCGCAAGAATCCGAGTAATCAAAATACTTTTGTTAGTCCTTTGAGCAGCAGAGATTAGAGATTTAATTTCAATGATAGGAATTCTGAAAGAAAATAAAGATGCCTGATTTTACTACTAGTACCTGTAAGGTTGGAGTTCTTGTGACCAACGTGAAAGGCAAATTGTGTAGCAGATGGCCAGGCAGTGCAGTCATAAGCAAGTGCTTGATATGGAAGAGGAGAAAACTTCAGGAGGCCTATGAGTTTGGGTATTTTCCCTCACTTCTGTGGGCAAATAACCTACGTAAAAAGATGGACTACCTTGTGATGCTCACTTCTTTGCTCTGTTTTCAGACCAAGCTTTGTTGTTGATGTAAAGCTGTCTGTTTTCATGGTGCTGCATTTGAAAGAGGCCAAACGATAGCCCCTGTTCTTGTGTTGTCTGGCTTTAGTGCAGGAGCCTTGGTGTGCTTGGGTCTCTGCCAGAGCAGTCAGTATTGTCATGGGTGTGCTGTGGGTGCTGAAGGCTCTGTCTTCACCTTGTCCTGAGGTCGTGGGGACTGCTTGGCCTGTCAGGGAGCAGAGAGAGCTCCTGCCTCAGGCTGAGCAAATTCTCGTTTGTTGGTGTTGGTTTAGGCTGCCTTCTGCAGTTTTCCGTTTCCATCTGTAAGAGTGCTGGCGTGCATTTCAAGTTTTTGTTGGATATTGTCAGTCAAAGTGAGGACCAGCATAGATTTTACTAAGCCAGCATTTCCCTCCAACCATTCTAGGAATGTTTCATTCCCATGGAAATCTTACCCTGTATTTGCTTTCTTGTTTCTGATGTGCTAATGCTGGCTTCACTTCTGACTGAATTGAGGTTCCCTTCTGAGTGATGACTCTTGAGCTTGCCAAAGAGCTTTGATGCTGACCTGCAGTGTCCCGCAGGTGACCGCCATCGAACCCATCAGCAACGACGGCGGAGCCAGTGTGAGCACCCGGCACCTGCATCAGAGTCTGCGATGGCTCTTTGGAGTGGCAGCGGTGGCTACAGACGTTGGCCATGTCCTTCTGGTTGACCTTTGTTTGGATGATTTATCTTGCAGTCAGAATGAAGTAGAAGCATCGGGTAAGCTGCAGTTTTTAAACTTGAATTTAGAAGAAAGTTTGTTTCCTTTGGAAAACCAGCATGTATCCCAGTGAAGATCCCAGCGTGCTGACTGACTGTTGACATTTCTGACATTGCTGATTGCAGATGGCAGTTTGGCATTGTATGGTCCTGAACTGATCAAAAAATGGGAGTAGCTTAATACTCCTCCTGATGTTAAGAACTGCTGCCCACATCTGTTTGTCCCTATGATTCTTGCCAGTGGGATGTAGGAATTTTTCCATCTGAGTCAGTGTGGCTGATAGGAAGTTGTGTCGGAGGTACCATATTTCTTGGGAGTGTTCTCTTGTTTCCATTCATGACTTGGGGCAAGCTTTAGGCTTGTGTTTTCAAATGAATCTGGTTTATCAAAACCCCTGCATTTGGGTGAATGAATACTGCAATTTATGTTTTCAGAGTGCACACACTGTTTTGGGTGTTGTAAGAGTGGCTTCAGGAGTTCATGTCCCTTCAAGTAGCTTCATCATGAGGCCCAAAAAAAGAATTTGTCTAGAAAGGTTGCAGTTGTCCCCAGTTTTGAAATAGGAGTGAGAACACCTGTCCTATGGGAGAGTCCTCCTGTTCGCTGAATAGGTGCCGAAACAGAAATAGCAAGGAAGGTGTTGCAGAAATGGTTGTTTTGCCTGGGACGGTAGAATTAGATTGTACACGTTGTATAATCACATCAGCTTCAAATGCAACTGAAGTGGCATAATACATTCATTTCTTGCCTGCTTTTATGTGTGTAGATCTAGAAGTTGTCACTAGAATTCCTGCTGAAGTTCCACAAAGAAGAGAAGCTGTGACCAGAGAAGGGAGGCATCTCTGTTTTCAGTTACGAAGTCCTTCAGGAACAGCAGTATCAACCCTGTGCTACATAAGCAGAAGCAACCAGCTCGTCGTGGGTTTTTCTGATGGCTACTTGTCCCTGGGGAACATGAAAACTTTGAAGAAGGCGTAAGTAGTCCTTGCTACTTGGTCACACTTGGAGGTGCAGTGGTCTCAGTTTTCCTGCTTCAGGAAGCATATCAATTTCAAGAGACCTTTTTCCATGAGTGGGATGTTTGGTATAACCTTGTAGTGTTCAGAAATAGTCTTCTGAAATAATTATTAACTCATACATGGATTAAATGCAGCACCTTCTCCACAGTTGACTGGGATTGTTTTCTTACTGTGCCTGTGGATTGAGGACTTGTGGAAAGCATTGGGACATGTCAGACCGTAGGGATGTGATAGATCTGATTTTTATAAGTCAGTTTTTTCTGACCAGTAGTATTCAGTGAAACCAGGCAATATGTGTGTTTCGATGAGACAGGTTTTAGAAATTATTTTTCAGAACCAGTTACTGCAATTAGGGCATCCACTGAAAGGCCTCAGTACGTGAATAATATGATTTTGGTGATTATATTTTTTAAGTGACTAGGAGGAAACTAGTGAGACATGCTAATTCAATAGCTGATCTGTGCCTGAAAGCATATTTTTTTCCTACATTTCCGTCTTGATGGAAGTAGGGGCTTGACTCATTCCAAGGCATGGATGTACATGAACCAAATTTTCTTTGGAAGCCTTGGAGATGAGAATAGGAAGCAAGTAAATTTATAAACAATAGAAAAATTAAGAGATTATTTAGAATCTGCTGAAGAGCAATCTCACCTTTAATAGTTGGCCAAATTCAGATAGCAAATCTACAGCGACTCACTAAAAATTACTGATACATAAATAGACAGTGGAGGCATAATTAGGTGTCAGGAAAAGATTGTGAAGATACAACTAAAGTTCAGAAGTCTGAAAGAAAAAGTTTGTTACAATGTCCAAGTAAAGAAATGAGAAGCTCTTTCTGTTTGGTGCTGTTTTAAATATGTTCAGATTTACTGCATTTTAAGTTCAATATTGAAGTAGGCTTCAACAGTAGGAACAGGCTTTTCCCCAGCAGCTGAACTAATAATTTCTGTTCCTCCTCTGTAGGAAGAGGAGGACATAAACAGAGGTTATTGCTTTGATGGACAGAAATCTCCTCACCTTGACTGCTGCATAAAAAATAGTCACTTGCTTGACTCGATTATTTGTTTGTTTGTTTGTTTTTTACAAACCTGTAGGCACTACACTCAGCTTGGAGGAGGAAGGATTCCTGTCTGTGCTCTTACTTTTCAAGAGCCTGAGAGTGATCTTCAAAATTTTTGCTACTTGTGGGCTGTTCAGTCTACACAACAAAGGTAAATAAAAATTACCATAAGCTACTGATTTTGCTAATTTTTTTTAATATTTGATCACATACAGCTGTCCCCAAAGGAGGGCAATGACAGTATTGCTGGTTGCTTCGTTAGAGCTTCAAACGTCTTTGGAGTCCTTGTGTGCCAGTTCAGCCTCCCTGGCAGAAAATGAACAGTGTTCAGCAAACAAATCAATGGTTTCCAGCTGGGATAAGGAATAAGTCAGAGTGTGGAAGGTTGCAGTGCATGCAAGAGAGGGACTGGAACTTTTGTGGGAAGGGGACAAACATGACTTCCTCTCTCAGCATCAGCAAGCTACTTAGCCCAGCTGTTCACAGAGTGGCAGTCTTCTTGAGCTTAACTTCAAAGCAGTTTTCATGGAGAACTCTTGACTGTGAAAAGCTATTTCCAACAATTTTAGGTCCATACAATATATTAAAGCTTTCCTGTGGTACAGTTAGCATTTGCCCCTGAAGGTGTTAGTGTCAAAATTTCCTGCTTTGTGTTTTACTGGCTAAATGTGACCAATTATCTTGTTTTGGTAAGCAGTGTTTTTCTTTTCAGCAAGAGCGCGCTCTTAAGTAAGTTTCAGCCTAGATCTAATAAAATGATATTGAGGATTGTAAAGCAGCTTTGTAATCAAATCTCCTCATTTATACTTTTTTTCAGGGAAGGGAATGCTGTGAGTTTACATCTGTTGCAGTTGGCATTTGGTGACAGGAAACGCCTGGCATCAGGACAAGTCATGTATGAGGTAAGACAGGCCTGTATGTGAGAGATGAAAAGATAATGTTTCCCCGACTATCAGTTAAGTTGGCTCTTTGTATATGCGTGAAAGCTGAAATTTCTAGTCATTAAAATGAATGCCTGATGAGTTTATGGAATTATAGTGCTTTATCTTATGGAACTGTCCTTTGGTATGGTGGACATCTTATTCAGGACAGCATCTTTTATTAAAATTGATTTTATTTTTAGTCATTTTATAAGAAAGATGAGATTCTTTGCTTAGGCTTCGTGTTAGTTTTTCGAAGAGATGGTTTTGATTTTTCTTAGCTACTGGGCATGTGTATCTGTTATTTCCAAAATTCCTGAATAAAATAGAATGGAATGTGCATGCTTCAGGACAAATTTTGCCAGTTTTTCTTTTCAGTAATGAAAGACTTTTTAATCTGTTTATTTATTTTAGACACTTTTGGTATTTATTTGTAGCATTTCCTGGAACCATTAAGAGAAAGCTTGTCTCTTCCCAGATTAGATGAATTAAATATATAGAATGAGAGAGTGTTGTTTCATGCCTGTTCATTTTAGATCTCTGAAAGTTTAGGAAACTTGTTTTTTGTTTGGTAGTGGTTTTGCTGGTTTTTTTGTTTGGTGTTTTGTTGGGCTTTTTTAATTGTAGAGCTGCTATTTGTCCACGATGCATGCACATTCACATGTTGTATTGGTATACAGGTTGAATAAAGGCTATACTGGAAAGGCAATATTTCAGTTAATGCTTACTTAGAAAGTGGTGGTGGCACAGGTTCAGGGCCATCCTTTCTGGATTTCTGTTTCTGTGTATCTCAAAGCAGTTTGCTTACTCTGTAGTAGTTTGAAATCTTAAACACACTGTCCATTTTCATCCCACATCCTCTCGATAAGGAATTGAGGGGTATTTCACACATTAGTTGCCTACAAGATTAGAGGAGGAGCTGATAAGAGCTTAGGTGGTTTGAAAGAAGATTGTTAATCTCTAGGAGGTTCTTACCATTACTAGAGAGATGAGTGTTCACTCTACTGATGTGCCTATTGATAACGTCTCATGACAGACCTTTAGCTGCTGTAATGTCAGGTTCTGTAATCAAAACATGGAGCAAAGACTGTGTGCAGATGTGTTGCATTGTTTCAGGTGTTTCTCTGTAAGTGTATATTCAGGTAAAGACACCTTGATGATGCAAGGAATCCTGCAAAATATGTTTAGATGTAGACTGATGTAAGGGAAATGCTAAACTTTGAAAAAGTGCAAAAGCCTTTACAGCCAAACTTGCCCATTATGACTTGACACTTAATTCTCTTGCATATCAGATGCAGTTCCTATTGATGGGAAACATACAGTATAATAAGCATGTCAGATATTTGCATTATTTCATATTTATGTATAAGATACATTGTTATTTCAAAATGACCTTTCCTCTCTTCTTCATTTTTTTCCCCCAGGGTTTTAAATACTGTGTCAAACTCTTCAGTTTAGATATCAGTGGTGAAATCTTTCCCTTGAGAGGGCAGACCAGGAATACTAAATTCCTCAGCTTTCAGACCATAGAAAAATTTCGCAACCATGCTGACAGAGAGGATAGCGTTAATGAAGGTTTGTTCTGATGTCCCTGTTTGGTTCTTCTAAACTACATGGTGTGGGAATCNACCAGCAATACTAAATTACTCAGCTGTCAGACCATAGAAAAATTTCGCAACCATGCTGACAGAGAGGATAGCATTAATGAAGGTTTGTTCTGATGTCCCTGTTTGGTTATTCTAAACTACATGGTGTGGGAATCTAAGCAATGAATGCAGTTTTGTACCTAGTCTTAAATATCTATCTAGCCAAGTTTGCTGGGCTTATTTAAAAAAAACCTGGCTGCTTAAGTTATGCGAGAATTCTTATCCATTCTTATCCCTCTGAACATCATCCCTTAAGGGAAAAAGTAGGGTTTATTTTATGTTTGCGGGGTTGCTAGGGCAGTGCATGGGGTCATCTGTAAAATGCTGGTCAGTCAGTTTGTTCTGCCAGTTGTCTTCAT
>WEIT01016521.1:2047-138066 GCA_013389985.1 Dryoscopus gambensis
TGATTGCATCTCACTGGCAGGAGGATTTACGTGATATTTAGTAGCTCTTTTTTGTAACTTCATGCCAGTATTCCAAGCCATGTTTTGTGCCATTTTACTTATTCTTCATAGTCTTTGTAATTTGGAACCTGCATGCACACACTGGTTCCATCTGTATATTTTCATTCCTTTCTGCTTTCTTCAAGCTGTTTTTTTAGTCTGCTTTTTTTTGCACAACATTTTCTTGTTTTCATCCTTTAAGCTCAATTCTCCAAATCTTGGTGTCCATACCACCGTTCCCACATGCATGATTTGTTGGACTTAGTCTGAGGGTCATCTGTTAAATGCGGTTGTTATTTGTTTGGGTTTATCCTCTGTAATCCGATGCATTTATGTAGGAAGACCAAGTTTTTGATGTCTGAAAAACTCAAATCGTATTTCTTTATTTATGACAACTCCTTTAAATAACATTTGAGCAATGCTACTTTCCAAGCTTCTTCGTCACTTTCAATATGTTATGTTTCTTTTGCAGTTAGAGACTTAATTCCTGTTTCATGACTTTCCTGGGTCTTACAAGCTTTGAACTTCTGACAACCGAAGGCACTAAATTATTTTTATTTGTTCCCTTTTCATGTGCAGTTTTTCCTAGTTCAGTGTAATTAGTAACTTTCATTAGTGTGATACATATGCTTATTGAAAGTGTAAACAAAACTGGACCCAAGGCTTATTCTTGGAAAAACCATTTTTCTGCAATATCAGTTTAGAGCATTTTACCATTACTATTTTTTCCCGTATCTAATTTACATGTTAACTTTTTAATGGTTAACTCATACAATTTTTGTGTATGTTAGCCTATGCTGATGATTTTGGTTTTACTAACTAATTTAATGGGAGAATTTTCAGTCCTTCTGTATGTTGAAAGTTGGTCCGCTAGGTTTAAATACCCTCACTTTTAATTTACTTCACTGGGCTGTTTGCTTTCACAAAATTTGATTCAGTTTACCAGGACAGAATGATTTGGAGTATCTTGGAAGAACTTCTAGATATATTGTGTCCCTCTTACAAAATCCTTGTGTCTGCATTTATTTTTGGGCCTCAAAGAGAAAAGTTCCACATAAAAGATTTACTACTTTTATCTTGTTCATCTTTATTTTGATAAAATATGTTCTTTAGCAAGAAGCCTGCTGAAGTATTTGCTATATACTGTAGGCTATTTTTTTAGGACATGTATTTTGAAATAATATTACATTAAAGCAGTCCCATGTAATTTGGTTGAGAAAATGTGAGGTGTTCACCATACAGCTTTGTGACTAGGTCATACAACACTGTTTTTTAGTTGTAAATTTAAAGTAACCAGAAACTTGTCCATTTGAATAAATGTGTGAGAGATAAAGGACTTAGTTACACCACCTTTTCAGTACATTTATTGGATCACAGATGTGTCCTCTTTCCCTGCATCCCTAGGGTAACAGTGTAATTTTGGGGAGCAGCAATTTCTGTAAACTCATGTGTTCTTTGAGCAGTGTTTGATGGGCAGAAGTGTGGAAACAAACAATTGAAAAGCAGGCATAGCATCAGATAATTAAGTCTCAATTTTATTAATGCCTTTCAAGATGTGTATTTGGAAACATTTGCAGGCTGTGGCTTGGCAGTGTGTTTGCAGACTGTCCCAGGCATCCAAGAGCCTGTGTGATGCCTGTTGGAAGTTCCTAGTCAACCTGAGTTGCATTAGGGAAGAAAATACAGCCATTGTGGTTGTCCTATGCTGAAATTTGTGGCTGTTTAGTGGAAGTTGGTTTGGACTACACTGTTAGAAATGAAGAAATCAGAGTATGACAGTTAACCTCTTCCATGTGGTAAATTAGTTTGTATAAAATGTGGCAATCTTTGACATGACAATATGAGTTTTCTTGGGCAGCTGCTGTTCATGAGCATCGTAGAGATGCTTAGCATAGTTGTTGCTATTGAGTGACAGAGAGGATGAAAAGATGTCCCTGAAAAAAATGCTTAGATGTTTCAGGAAGCTCCTTTTTTCCATAAGGACATGAAGGTATTGAGAATATTTTATCTAAATCTGATAATGTGTTTATTTGAAGAGAGTTACAATAAGTGAACACTTTCATCATCAGGGTGTTTAAGCTTAGAGACAAACACAGTTACAGAAATAATTTACCTGTAAACTGCCAGTGAAAGCCTCTGCCATGTTCCTACTGAGCAGCAGAGAAACTGATGGACAGCAGTGTTGATCCATCCAGTTATGTCAGCGGTGTTTTACAAAAAATCACCCCTCTTGTAAAAGATTGTGTTGCATACAACAGAGCAAATGAACAAATTCCTGGGGAGGGTGGGGAAGGACTAAGATGAATCTTGTGTAAATAGTCCTTGTTCAGGCAAACGCTCTTGTTTAGCTGGTGGGAATGTTCCCAGGAGGGAGGATAGTTGGAATTATGACCTTTAAAAAAATGTCTCTGCCTGTGCTAATGAACATACCTGTGCAGGTTATCTATTCTTTTGATATCTGCTTTTTATCTTCCCACTTAAATCTTCCTTTAGGTTACATTTTCTCAGAATCTTAAAATCTCATCTGCAGTGAGCTCTTATTGCAGGGTAAATTTCATAAAGGGCTATTGATTTTTGCCTTGGAGTAGTTTTTTGAACGGTGGTAGGGTTTCAGCTTCAGCCTTACCCCTCTCACCACCAAAAAGCTGATTTGTACCTCCTTACACCCAGTTCATTTAATTCTAGTTGGTTATCTCTTACCCTGCCTTCTGACTTAGTTTTGCTGCTCTGTAGTCAGTTGTGAAAGCTTATGAATTGCTGTATCATTTAAGATGATTTTAGAATCTGGATTCCACTACAGAAGGCATAAATCCACTTGAATAGTACAATTTGTGGGTCTCATCTGCTCTGTTGTCAGGAGAGACTTGTTAGATTACAAAATCCCAACTATGGCTGAGCTAAAAAGGCATTTAATAATAATATATTCTTAGCACAACTTCTTCCTGCTTAAGCATAGATTGTGGTATTGTGTGTGAAACTAGTTTTGCCCTGCTCATGCTGCCAAGCCATGCTGTGATCCTGGGAGATCACACCAGTGTTTAAATGATGCCCCGTGCATGTGTTTCTAAGCTGCTCAAAGGCCTGTGCTGACATGGTCTTCAAGGCCAGTCTTCTTCCATTCCAAGTTTGAATTGCAGGCTCCCAAAATTACTTCCTGGCTATTTTGAGAAGCCCTTGGTCCTCACACCAAAGTATTAGACTGGGGTGTTGGGAAAAGATTTGTGCAGCTGGAATTGTACTATTCTGAAAGGGAAAGGATAATTTGTTGCCAAGCCAAATATTGTCATTATTTTGGGATTACTTGTGAAAAGCAGCCAAAAACATTGTATAAGGGATAAATGATGGACTTCAAGCTAATATTTTTCCATTAAGAATTTATTTTTTTATGCTTCCTGTCATCAAGATATAGTGCTTTTGAATGTAGCTTGTTTACAGGTGTATGGCTCCTTGAATTGTTTCCTTGCAATCAGACATTTGCAAATATGCATCAGTTTTGAAAACTGTCTCATATGTGTTAGCACTTCTTTTGGAAATGCAAACTGAGCATGTTAGCTGATGATTTCTTGTACCTTTATAGTCCAAGCAGACTGAAAAGCAGTCTTGTGCTGTGTTTTCCTTGAATAGTGCATCTGAAAAAACTTGTAGAAGGAACTCCCTGATGAGATGACTTTTGTTGCTGTAAGGTTCTCTGTTGATATTTCTCAACTTTGCATTGTATTTTGCATAATTATCTTCAGTTGACTGTCAGGTTAAAAAAGACAAATTTCTTTGTTATATGGACTGTAGCTTGGATTTTTGTGTTGTTGTTGTTGCTTATATTAATATAATTTTTTCTTTTCTACTAGAGCTTAGAGATACCTGACAGCTCTCTTTAGGAGAAGTTACTACAGGTGATAACCACTAACACATTAGTAATTACAGTGGCTCCCCTTCTGTTTTGGGTCACTTCCATGGCAGATAGTTGATATGAAAAGGCTACTGTGGCTGATATATAAACAGCTAAAGGAAATTAAGATTCCCCTTCAGAACTATGCTGAGGTTATGATTTTATACACCGGTTTTGAATGACTACTTTGAAACAATGTTGGGCTTCAAGTGTCTTGTAGAATTTTGAATCCAAATGAGAAATACCTACTTGTTGAGTAGTAGTCTGCTTGTTGGTTTTTTGTGTATGGCTCAGTACGAGGCTGTGTCAGAATTGCAGTACCACCAAAATTACCTTGTTTAAATGCAACTGTTGTACAAAAGTGAATGTTATTTTCAGTGAGAAATTCTGTCTTCTAATTTATAAAGGAAATAGTTTTCTTGGGAGTAAGCATCCATAAATGTAATATATTTCATGATTTTGAAAAGGCTTATTAATCATGGGACACAAGAAAAATGAAAGTGTTTCATTCTCCAAAGATTTGTCTAGCATTTATTATTACAAGTATAAATTTTTGCTTTAAATGGAAATGCTTCTTCAAAAACTTAGTGTTAAACTTTGTACTAAAACTCAGTAGTTTAAAATGCTGGATAAATATCTAAAATGGCAAAGATAGAAAATTCAGATGGAGATTATTTTGAAATATGCCAGTGTAATTTTGAGCTTCTCAAGTGCAGCCCTGAATTTTCTCTTTTTCACTGCAATTCATATTTTGTGAAACTTCTTGGATAGGTTATATTTAAAGCTACATTCACTTGCCTGAGAAAGTCAAATAAATATTTTGTCATTTAAAATTATATAGATCTGCTTATGTTAGTGTGCCATTTGAAACGAGACCCCATTGAGGTAACCATGCAGGTATTTGTGTTGGTATGACAGTAGTGAAGTGGGTATCTGTGTACTGTACCTGCATTCTGTGCTGAGCAAAATCACACGGACTTCCAGAAATAAGCAATGGTTTTTAAGAGCAGCTTTATTTAATGTTGCAGCAGCAAGTGTCATTTGTACCATATAATTATGTAAATTGGGTGCTAATAAATACTATTTTTCAACATTTTGCATTGTGTTCATAATTCTGCATTTTATTGCAAGATGTGTGTGGTTTTGGAGTGAATGCTAGGCGGGGGAAGTGCATGAAGACTAAGACAAGTAGACTTGTTTGGAGGGGCTTGAGGTAACTCCATGTGAAATTCCTGCAGAACTGTGCAGCGTGTTACTGTTCACAGGAGTGCCTTGGTTTTTCTGTTCTCTGTGTGTCTTGGTTTCATGCTGCTCCACCAGCTTGGCTCTGTGGACACCCCACATCTCTCCATGTGCTGAGGCATGTGGTCCCTCTGTGGGCGTGAATATGGGGTGAGCAGACATGCAGAGTGGGTGCAGTTGTGCAGGAGCTGGTCTGTCAGCGGGCGTTGTTCCCAACCAGACACGTGGCTCTTCCTGAGGACGACGTTCATTCAGCGTAAAAATAAATGCGTGGTTCTGCCCTTCGGGAGAGGATGAGGGAGAGCAAACCACACATCACAAATGGCAGCTGCGTTGCTACAGGAAGGTGCTCAGAACAGCACTCTGAAGGGCTGGCAGGAGAACCTACACAGAACTGGGCAGAACAAGTTGTTGTCAGTAAGTCCATCCTGGTTTTTCTGAGCTTGTAGGTGGGATAAGTGAAGTTCTCATCATTTATTGGTAGGTGTAAAATACCGTGATTTGGTCCTAGTCATCTTCCTGCCTCATAGGAAAGGAGGAATCTCTTTATGAATTGGCAGTACAATCTCATTCATGCCAGTGTGAATGTCTCTAGAAGATACCTGAGGTAGGGGGAAAGAAGATTTAGTGAATAATGTACAAGTGACCCTCACATGTGGGAGGCCTTCCTAACATTCTTATGGGTTTGCCTATGAACAAGACATGGCCCCATGATGATTTGCGTGTGAGAAAAGTGACTATACTTAGTGATACAGTGGAACTTCTACAATTTCTTGTGCTTAAAAAGAAGTAATTTCTATGACTGCTGGAATTCTTGAACTGCATTGTCATAGTTCTCATTAGAAATCAGAGAAGGGGTTAAACTGGTGTTAAGAAAAATAACACATTTCTTGCCATTCAGTAAGACTGACACAGTTGATTGTGAGCAGTGTTGCTGATGCAGTGCTAAAACCCTCATCCTCCTTCCTCCTCCAGTTTAACAAGGAAAAAAGATTATTTTGAGGATGTTGAAGCATTCAGCTGCATAGATGTACATTTGTAATGTTTTCAATATGTAGGTGACTTAGCAGATGTAAATGGCCTGGTACTGTCTAAGATGTCTCAAAATGAGATGGGAATGGAAAAAAGAAGGGATCAAGTTGTTCAAGGGATCAGTGTTGCTCATGGACAGAAAAAAATAGCTAGCAGAATGATAGTGATTTTGTTCAATCATGAAGTAATTTAAGGTATGTACCACAGAAAAGTGACTTAAATTTGGTGTCTAGGTAATATTTCTGATACTACTTACTGCTTGCTTTGAGTTTCTAAGTAGATAATGTGGATAATTTTCTGTGGGGTTATAGGTAGGGCATTAAATCCCTAAATATGTTTAGATTGGGTTGATCCTGTCTGGATGCTTAACTGCAGAGCTTTTCCTGGTTACTAGTGTGGTTCCCCTTGTGTGCTGGAGAGCCATGGGGGAAGGAGCGTGAGGAGGAAGGAGAAGCTTGTCTGCCCACCTGTCAGCAGCAGCCATGGAGAAACTCTCCTCTTGCTGAACCAGCAAAGCAGCAGCAGCTGAGGAGCAGGAGATGCACACTGCGGGTGATGCCTTCTGTGCAGGGTGGCCCAGTGACAGCAGAAATGCTGAGTGTCTCACTCTGGGGAAACAGGACTTTGAGTTACCTCTCTCTGAAGAGATGGCTGAACTCTTAATTGAATTTGGTGGCTCACTGAAAATGTGAGTTGCTAGTGCTGGAGTTGGCAAGAGATGCTGAAACTGAGCTCTTCCAAGGCTTCCAGAGATGGGCGTCAGTAGGTATTTCCAGGTGGGTGTTCTGCATTGGGATTGCTGAGCACTGATAAGCCACCAGCCCAACTGAGTGCAAAGATGTTTATTTCTTAGGGAGAGGGTGATCAGACAACACCCTCTAGAGTGTGTATGCAGTGACTGGTTCAGACAGCTGCCATCTCTTCGGGATGCCTCTGCCAGAAGCAGGTTGCACTGCCCTGGTCAGATACCTGAAACTAAGTGGCCCAGCATCAAGTGACTGGACATCTAGATCCTCTTTTGATTCAGTCCCGCATCTAGAAAGTGTGTAGAGCCTGTGTTATTTTTTTCAGCTTCCAAAGGAAGTCTGGTTCCAAAAAGGACATGATCTTGCAGACTTTGCAAAGTACATGTGATTTTGATGCCCTTCAGTCGTTAGACTTTTATTCAGTGACTGATTCCTCTGACAGGTAATTTTGTGGTAGCTCACTCTAAGGATCTTTTTCATCTGAGCATGGAAAAGGACAACATTGAAGTACCTGGGGCTTTGCCAACCTTGCTAGGTCTTCCATAATGTAGTAATAACCTCAGCTGTGTTTCAGAAACTAAAATGGCATGGGCTCTATTTGCTGTTTATTTTTTAACCCCAGATGAGATGACATGCACTGAATGTGCCTTTAGGACAATTTTATTGCAAAAGATATAGAACCTTATGTTGATAAGCTCAAAATAGCTTGTATATGTTACAAAAGGAGTTGTGCTGCTTTCTTTAAACAAATATACCTCTTTGAACATTTATCTATATATGTAAGTTATCTTGGTTTTTTTAATAAAACAGTATTTAGAGACTTTAGTAGGCAGCAAGTAATTTGATTGCTATGAAAGGTGTAAGGGTTAAGAGGAGTGTGTTCTCTGATTGCTTCTCTTAATGGAAGGGTGTATTCTTAAAAGTTTTGAGGCTTCCGCTTAAGTTTACGATGTTTATGAATAGGACATCTAAGTTTAGATGAGAGTTGGATTAAATCACTTTCATGCTTTGAGTTTCGACAATTTCAGGATGGTCCCAAGAAGTGAAAAAAAATGCACACTGGGAAACAAGCACCATAGTTGTTCTGCAAACTTAAGATAAACCATTTGAACAACAACAAACCCTGAAGTGACCTTTATAAATGCTTGACCAAAGATAGCTGTGCAACTCTCCTGTGAAAGAGCATTTGAAAGCTTAATGTCATTGCTTGAAGTTTAAGCTTTAGGAACAAATTACATCCCATATCCATATATCCCTTATGCACATCCTAAAGAACATCTGCTCTAGCTCTTCCTAATGTCTTGGCCGTCACTGCTGTGCTTTTGGCAGAGCACAAGAGAAACACTGGGGAGTCTCTGCAGGGTACCAATCTTTGGTGCTGCAAGAGTACGTTCAGTATGGAGAACAATATGTGGTGGTGAGCTGCTGCATTAAAAATTAAAGCACGGTATTAGGAGTAACTGTAAATTAAGATTTAGGCCTTTTTCTCAGGTAGCCCCAGATCAAGCCCCAAACAAACAGGTTCTCAGACAGTAAATCTGGTGTCTGAAGTCCCCAGTAAATTCAGTTTAAGGGTTTGAGTTTTGTCCAGCCCATGTAATGTCCCTTGTTGACAGAGAAAGATGTGTTCAGCAGAATGGTAGTGAGGAGCTGGGTCAGGAGGTGGGGGATATCAGCAGTTGCTCTGCTCATACCTAACTCTCTATCCTTAACCATTTTTTCAAGCCAAGAAGCTATTGCTGTGAAGTGAAGCAGCACAGATTAGTGGTAAAAACTCTGCATACAAATATATTTGTGGAAGCTGACAGTGTCCTCTGCTTTCGGTCTGGGTAGTGGTTGAATTGATGATACGTGGTTAAAACCGGAACAGTGTTTCTTCTAAGGGGAAGCCATGAACTTTCACTGTGTAAAACCACTGTTTCATCCAAAATTGGTTTTGATAACCTCTTGAGCGGACCCCAGCCTGGCTTATGTTACCACACCAGGGGGATCATCCAGAATCTGCTGGTTTTATTAATTTGCATTATGCTTAGTTGACAGGTTTTGAGCTCTTTCAGTCATATTTTCAAGCATAACAATTTAAAAAATTGTGTTACTTTTGCTGATAAAATGTGTCTCCCTTATGGCAATTCAGTTAAAATTTATCTGGCTAATAAATATCTTGGCTCATGGTTATTAACACTATAGATGCTATTAAAAGCCTGATTTGCAAGTAATATGGCAAATTTGAGTTTTAATTTCTTTCCATTTCCTGTTAGTTCCACAAGCCTGGCACAGCATGGCTTTGATTGCCGTAAGGGGTGTGAACACTCATGTTTTTATTGGCTCCTTTGATAACTTTGCTTAATGAACATATTTTCTTAAATGATGCTGGATGGAACATAACCAGCAACTGCTGCTTCTAAAATAAAGTGCAGTTCTTTTGGTCCTCCTAGTGTGTCACTCCTCCCCCACTGACTAGTGACATGGGTAGTTCTCCACTTACGAAACCACTGTGTGTTCTGACTGATCCAGGGCTGTGGTAGGTACATTTTGAAATCAATCCATAAAAGAGAAGTCAATCCTAAATTTGAGGAAGAGTGTCTGTAACTGCTTGAAATTCTGCTTTTCCCAGTGTATAATACAGAACTGAAGATAATTCCCTCTTAAATCCTGTTAATGGCCCTTGAATAGCTTTCCTCATACTAGAGACTGCTGTTCTGAGTGGTGGTTTAATGACAGTGGTGGGTCTTAAATGCTTTTCTGATTGTGAGCAACTTAAACCCACAATTTTTCTCGAAGATTCTCCTGTGTCCTCACAGCACTCCTGTGGTCCTGCAGGCCTTGAACCCCCCAAGGCTGAAGGATGAAACTGAGGCGGAAAGACACTTCTCAAGATCAACCATTAATGCAGTGTTGTAGGAGACTAGATTCCAGTTCCTGCATGTTGGCCACAATGTAGATTTGAGGCTTTGCTGGGGTTGGCAAAGGATTATAGGGTGCCGGGGCTTGACCCTTTCCTCTCACATGCTTTCCAGTTTCTCAGGGTTTGGATAAATCCCAGTGCTTGATTTTATACTAGCTGTAGCTTAACTTACTGACAAGACAGCAGTACGGAGAGAGTACCTGCTTTTAAGAAGGTACTCAAATTGAGTTGTGTCCCCCCTCCAAAAGAAGCATCTGGTATTTGAGCCCTGATCTGTGTGTCATGTGATGGGCAGTGCCACATGACGTGTTTCTACCACAGCAGCTCAGCAGCGTGGCCACGCCCTGAAGGGACCTGGCCGCTCCAGGGAGCAGGTGCCGCATTTTAAGGCGCTTGTGTATGTCCAAAGGTGAGAACTGGCCAAGCTGGGGCTCTGTGCTGGAAGCAGCTCTTCAAACAGCTGCAGTTATTTCCTCCATGTTTACTGCCTCCTTTGCTATCCATCCAAATCAGAGTTTCTGATGTCTGCAAGGAAAACAAAATAAAAATCAACAGTCTACACAGAGCATTATCATGCATAGGGACAGAGCTGCAATCAACCTTGCTGACTGGAAAGTGCCAGAGGGAAACACCTCCAGTGTTTCTTGAACTGAGGGCTGGCATTATTCCTGTGGCACTTGGTGTGCCTTCAGCACAGTGCCCAAGGGTCCTGCCTTGGTTGAGTCTGTCAGTTCCGTGGCTGGGAATTAAACTCTGTGCAAATATTTTGGATGAGCTGATTAACATAGCGGTAGAGGTTGTCAAATTCATCCACAAAGAAGGAATGCTCCTTAGCAGGGTCTGATGCAATGGCTTCCAGTTCATCTGGGGCTGCCCAAGCAACTCCAACAGAATAAGCAATGACTCCTGGAAAGAAATCCGAAGTTTAGAGTAAGCATAGAAATTTTCATTGCATTAAATCTTATTTAAGTCTGATACTGCAAATGTAGTTCCCAGGCCACAAAAAAATGGGGAGTGAGCTGCAGTGCTCTCTGTATAAAATGGGTATTTTTAAATTGGAGGAAAGCTCTAGCTTGTGCTTTGGAAGTACCTTTTGCCAACAGCAAAAAGATTTAAACAACAGGGAAGCTTTTGCTCTGAGTCTAAACAACAGGCCCCTGAACAACAGGATCTTGTTCCAGTGCAAATGTGTTGGAAGATATGTGCCTATCTTCACTAGAAAGCCAAAGGAGTCCTGTGTTGCTAAGACAGCAAAAATCCCTTGAGCTCTAGACACAGATGCATTTGTGATGATTTGTAAGTTTTTTTCCTAAAGTTCCTTATTCAGCTATTAAACAGATGCTGATCTTGTTGGTCCCTCAGTGAGACCCCAGGGACAAGCACTACTCTTCCTTCATAAGATTTCATCCAGTGCTTTCAAATCATAGAAAACTGCATTTATTTGACCTGGATGAGTGCTGAGGCATGAGGGGAGAGCAGGCATTGATAGACCTTACCATTTTGGTGAGCTGCCATGGCTGGCATGCTGACATCATCGTAAGACCTGCCATCTGTGATGAGAATCATGATCTTCCTTTTGTTGGGTTTGGACTTGCTGAAAAGCTGTGCTGAGGCGTAGCTGATGGCTGCTCCCGTGCTGGTGCCCCCACTCCAGTAACTGATCCTTTTGATAGCGTTCAGCACGTCCTGCTTTGTGCTGTGCTTGTCAAAGCTGAACTCCAGCCTCTGCTCGTAGGTATACTGCACCGCTCCGATGCGCGTGTCGGTGTCCGAAATCTCGAACTCCTTGCTGATGTTGGCTACAAACTGGAGGACTGTGCGGAAATTGCTGGTGCCAACACTGCTGGAGCCGTCGATTACGAAGCCGATGTCGGCGGAATTGAGGCACGTCTTGCTGCAAGCCAGCCGGTCGGTGTCACACACTCGCTTCACCAAGGGCTGCACCACCTTGTGGAGGCTGAACCAGCTGGGCACGTTGATGGAATAGAACCCACTTGTCCTGCACACTGCCTGCGAGGCAACACAAGGATAAATGCGATGGAAATTCAGTCTGCCTGTTTCTTCTGGGAGATGAAGCTAATTGTAAATATAGGCTCCTGGAAAGAGCAATGCTGGAGTCTGAAATGGCCTCTCCTGCAATCACCATCTGCTTCCCTGGGAAATGATGTCAGTGTAACATCACAGATAGTTGTGTAATGTGACAGTTTTTCCTGCCTTTTTTTTTAGAGCTGTGGGATGGAGCTGATATTATAGTACTGAGAGAACTGTAATAAGCAAGTTTGCCACCTGTCAGGGGTTTTTACGTGAGCTAGATTGTTCACGGGAAAAGCATCCACATTACAGAGCTGCTCTTAGCGTGGCTCCCATGGACATTGCAGGAGCCTGTGTGTTTGCCAGGTGGCAACTTCAGCTCCCATCATTCAGAACAACAAGGGAAGTTTTGCCTGCTTACAAACCCTACTACCTTGAAGTGAAACCTGGGGCTTAAGCTGAGGATAACTTGGTTCATACTCCTCTAAGCAGAAAAACCCAGGCTCATTGTGTTTGCTCTGCCAAATGGTAAAAAAAAAAAAAAAAAGGAAGTTAATTTTTTTTTTTTAAGTCGATACTCATAAGGGCCAGATCTGCAGGAGGATTCTGTAGGGTTAGTGGGAGTCAGGTGAGCATGGGTAGGAAGTAGGGCTGGCACAGTAGAGGACAAGAAGACATGGGAGAAGTCAGGTGATGGAGGAGGGGAGTGATGCAAACAGGCTGGATCAAATCATCTTTGGCTTTAGTGCCTTTTAAATGCCAATTCCTCAGTTCTGTGGGTGAGAATATTTTGTCCATAGCAGCAGAAACAAATAACTGAAAAATAACCATCAAGAATGGAAAGAGAATGTTCGAGTTATCTAGTATAGCTGAAAAAGTAGGCCGTGCCTATGTTGGGACTGTGCCAACCTTCGCTTGTGCGGGACCTGTTTGTAAATACAACATTGACATTAGGTTGACAGGGCTCCTCACCCTTTCCCTAGTGGGAGATGCACACCAGGAGGTTACTAGAAAAAACAATTCCAAATTGCTTTTGTACTTTGTCACACTGCTGTGTATTTGGAAAACCACTTGTCTCAGTGCAACTACAGGTGTGTGCCAAGGTTTAGTCAGTCAAAAGCCACTTGCTCGATGATGCATCTCAAACCAGAACTTTACTGACTTCATCCCCTTTCTGATCTGAGCATTAGTGCCTGGTTTTTGTACAGAAAAACTCAAGACAGTATGTACAAGAAGGAAAAGAAATAACCATAAGTGGTTGGAAGGAAAGGGAAATGGCCTGAATTGTGTTGGAAAATTGAGGTTGGGAAATTTAGGTGGAGCCAAGCTCCTGATCAGACTCAGCCCACTAAGTACCTTGTCCACAAAGTTCGGTTCAATAACATTCTGCTTTTCACTTTGAGCAGCTGCTTCAACAGTGACAAAGAAAATGTTGATCCCTGATTCTCTGGCCAGCCTGGAGGCCTCTTCCACTCGGTCGGTCGGCCACCCATCCACCATCACTACAACCACATTGGGTGCTCCACCTCGGTTTCCATTAGCATCCAAAAAGAAGTTTTTGTTAACAAATGAAAGTGCCTTCCCTGTAATAGAAGAGGAGTTGAGGAGGAGTTACGGATTTGGAAGCACTCTGTCTGATAATACCCCATGAAACAGTAGGCAGAGAGCTGACTCAAGTGTTGGAGGCTGCTGAGAGGTGGGGAAAGCAGTTTCTGTGGCTGTGTGAGCAGGAGGGGAGGCCACTGCTACTGGTGCCAGTGCTTCCTGAGCCCTCCTGCACTGAATCCTCTCCCTGTGCCCGAGAGAGGCTGGGGGTGATGAGCTGGGTCAGCAAGGATCCCCTAAGTGTTGATGGGAACTGCCCGCAAGGAGACAGGTATGTCCTGTCAACTTGCTATGGATTTGCAGTGCCCTTGATCAACACATGCAGGTCATGGTGGGAGCAGTGCTCTCTCACCAGCCCTGCCCTAGCACTAAGCTCTGTTTGGTCACAGCCTCTGTGTCCTGTGAGGAAGTGTGGGCTTGCTGTAGCCCAGGCTCTGAAGCCCTCCCTGAGCTGAGGATGTCAAGCAGCCCTATCACCTACCAACATTGGAAAGTCCCCCTTTTTGTTGAATTTTCTCAATGGCAATCCTTAGATCCTTGGAGTTGGCATAACTTTTTAAGTTAAATTCCGTGGAAGGGTCGTCACTAAAAGGAGAAATTAGAGCAAATGTCAGTGTTTTGCTTCACATACAACACAAAAGCCGTAGGACTGGTCTGTGCTACCTGGCTCCTGAGTGCAAGCTGGAGTGAGGCCTTTAGCACGTATTGGCCGTAGAGATACAGCTGCCAGAGTGTGCAGTCATGTGTGGCAGTGGGAATGTCTGGGAAGCTCTTACCCATACTGAACAATACCCATCAGAGGACCAGCGCTGCCAATGCCAAGAGCTTGAGCCACGTTACCAAGGAACCGCTTCTGGAGCTGAAAGCGGCGTTTGCCAATGCTCCAGCTCCCATCCATTAGGAAGGACAAATCAACCTTGCAATCTGAGGAGAGATAAAGAAAGATATTTTTAGTCCTTTCTGATTGCTGTGCTTCTTGCAAGCAGCAAGGGCCTAGAAAGTCTGCATCCAGTGACTTGTCCTGCTGTGTAAGCTCTACAAAAAAGCCTTTGACAAGGACAAGTCACAGCTGGGGGCTCAAGTCTGTCCTACTCATCGGTAAACATAGTCCTTGGCATGATTTTGTCCCCTACAACATCTGATCTTGGCTATGTGACAAAAGGGCAAGAATCTTTTCACAGAGGTCAGTCCGGGAGCACTGCATTTTGGGGCCCAGGGAGGTCAGCCCCACCGGAGCAAGCTGACTTGTATATTATGTGCCCTCAGTGCCACGGCTTGGACTCAGCATGCTTTATTTGGAGCCCAGAGGTGATGGGAGTTTGTAGAACTAGCCATGGTGCTTGGATTTTGTGGTCTGGCCACCTGCAGAGCACAAAATGAGGGGATTTCCTTGGTGACACTTTTGTGGACTTAATTGATGTAATAGACATAACAGGAACAGTTACTGTTTTAATGTTGCTCAGAAGAGAGGGAAGTTCCTGAAATGTGTGATGCCTGCGATGTGCCTCAGGGGAAGGATGCCGGGGGGTCTCTTCATGGTGATTGCAATCCAGGACTACTGACAACAATCTTGGCAGCTCTGCACTTCTGAATGAGAATTGTTCATCAGTTTCATTCTGGGCTGGAGCTAACATCAAGGATGATGATTTTGCTTGGGATGTTCCAACTGAGTGGGGGCTGTTCTTTTGCATGTTGTAGCCTTGTACCTGTGTGTGCAGCAGCAGCAGCAGCAGTGTGCTGTTGTGTGTTTCCTCTCTGGGCTGAAAGCAATGTTTTACAAAAGGTATGCCTGTACCCAAACAAACTCTTCCCTTTAGTTACACAGAGGAAAATCATCTTTGTGCTTCTGCAAATGCTGTCTTCATCGCGGCCAGCCTGCTTTCACATTCCTGCAAGTTAGTGGTGAGACATTCATCTTTGGTCTGTGACTGGGAGTGGGATCAAAATTTGGCTTAACTAGAGCGCTAATTAACATTTTCCTCCTCCGGCATCTGGGTCATCCCCATCTCTCGATTTCCCTCTGATGATGCCTCCTACCAATCAGACTGTTCAAACTACTGTGTTTTAATCATTAGGTAGCCCGAAGGCTACAAAGCGCCAATTGTTCTTAGTGGCTTATGCAACTGCCTCCCATCTCATTACCTTCAATTTTTTCTCCCATAGCTGTCTCTTTTTTCTAATTCTAATAATGCTGAATTACAGGAGCGTGACTGAGAACCGTGTCCGCTCACAGCAGATCGTGAGGCAAGGTCGGGAACCCACAACAAATACCTCAATTAACAGCCAAGTTTTCCTGAATTTCTTGTCCTTCAAAGGGAACTACTTCATGAGATCTATATGTGGAAAGTGGGCAGTTTGCTAGCCAGCGGAGTCTGGGGAGGCAAAGATTTACATACACTTAATAGACAGACTTGGTTTCTGGGGAGGATTCAGATTCGGTGCTGGGGCATGAGAGGGACACTGCAAGAGCACAGACTAAAGGTGCTTTGTAGGGAGGTGAGCACTTTCTGATTTGCAGGGAGGCAAGATCTGAATTAGGGCTTTTATTGTCCTAGAGTTATCAATGGGATGAAAATTTTGTTTCTGGTGTGACTTTTTCAATTTAACTGCTGGAAACACAGCTGTCCTTGCTGGTGTCTCCACTGCACCAAGCTCTGCTTTTCTGTAGAGCAATGGGGTCTGTAGGGCAGAGCCTTTGCTTTTTCTTCTTCTTTCTCTTATTTCTGTATCAGTTTCAGGTGTATTTGACATCTTTGATAGGGAAAAGAATACTTTAAATATTAAGAGGAGTGCCTGGGAATACATAGACATTTGGTTCAGTAGTTACTGTGAAGAGTCCAGACAGTGTTCAGCTGCCCAAGGATGGGCAAGAGAGGACCCAGGCACTGTTGGAAGGATGAAGCCCCCTCTTTGGGGTGGCTTCTAATGAAGAGGTGGCAGGCGACCCCATCTCTCCACTCAGAACTTTCTTCAGCTACTTCGGGCCTCATCTAAAGATGAGTTAATGGGTAAATCTGCGTTTATAGAGGGCTGTAGAAGATTTCCTTTTCAGAGTAGGGGAACCTACATTTTCCTCTCTGAACTTGAGGGGTCCTTGATGCTCACTCTGCATCCCCTCTCTCCTGGCTGTGGCAGGTGTCAGGTCCCTTTCTCAGGGGGTTTCCTTCCTTCCCTCCCACCCACTGCTGTGGGAAGGGTTCCTGCACACAGCATTGCCATAGGAGCCTGCTCTGGTCAGCAGGGCTCGCTCACCTAACCCTGGCTGCAGCACACTGGATTGCTGTCCTCTGCCACCAAGGTACTTGAGTGAAGAAGCTCTGCACCCTGGGAGCATGGAGCTGATACTGCCCAGGAAGAGGTGGTGGGGAGCAGCCACTATCTTGCTGCCTAGGTAAGCTAAATTTTGGCTGTTATTTCCTTCCCTGTAGAAGTAAAAACCAATTATGTATATGAGGGGTCAGTGGAGAGTGCTCACTCTTTCTCTGCAAGAAAGAAAAACGTGTTCTTGGATTTTCTTAGCCTTTCTTGAAAACTTAACTTTGGCTATTTAATTTGAATGCATTCTAGCAATATGTAATTAATTACATCACTTAATTATGAAGTTAACTCTGAAGTACATACTCTGATTCCCCTGGGAGATGGGCTCCAGCAGCTTTGGATTCAACTCTTCCTTTGAACTGAAGCCTAAAGAGAGAAAGGAAAGGATCTATCAGTGTGTGCTTGGCGGCTGCCCTTGCTCTGTAAGGAAACGGGCAACAGGGTCACTGCAGAGACCCCCTGGCCTGAGGATTGATGTGGGAGGGAAACGAGGATGGGGAGGACATCCTTGAAGCTTACCTTTTCTCATCTGCATCATTCCTGGGGGAAAACAAGAGCAGAGACATTTCTGGGAATGCCACCAAAATCTCTCCTAGCACCAGCTTTGAGGTGCTCCCCTTTGGGAGTCAGTCCCCAAACTGCAAGGGCTTGGGAGCATCATGCACAAGTAGTGGACTCCTCAGGAGCAGAGGCTGGTGGCCACGGTGCAGTATGGTGACTCCCAGCAGTTTTCCCCTGAGAAGCAGCACTGCCACCCCTCTGGCTCATTTTACAGTGAGCTGCACAACGTCTGAAGTGGACGAGCAACAGATTTATCATGTTGTTTTCTGTCTGGAGAGGAAGGCACAGGTAGTGACTCATTCCATCTCATTACAGCTGGGGAAGAAATGCAAGCCACAACTCCTCAGGTGCCCCCAGAGGTCTGGGTTATTTTGCAAAGCACAAAAGAAACAGGGTAACAGAGAGCTACAGTTGAGTCAAGGGAAAACCTCATGGCTCAATAGGGGATTCTAGCTCAGGACCCAAGTGAAGTATTTGGGTGGTAGTAGCCTTGAAAACATGAGTTGATGTCCTTGTGAAAGGCACGGACTCACAGGGCACCATCATGCTGGTGCAAGAAGGTCTGAAAATGCTGAACTTCACTCATGACTGAATGCCTGGCAAGACTCTCCTACAGTCCAGCATCTCCCTTCCAAGCAAGGGCAAAGAGCTGTTTCTTTTCAGTATAGCATGACAAGATTAAGGGGATTTAGCTGGGATAATCCTCAGAAGAGACAGCACTGATCAGACAAGCTACAAACTGAACACTCACCAAGAGCACTCTTGGTCTAAGAGCAGCAGATCAGCTTATTATTTTTGTAAACTGCATGTTAGATTTTATAAGAAAAGTAGGAGGAAGACTTCCTTAAATCTGCATCACCAAATAAGGTGAGGAAAGACTACAGACTTCAGATAAACAGTGAAAAGGTATCTTTAAATGTGTGAGCTTTATAAAGAAAAGTATGAGAAATTACTAGGTACCACAGAGTTTGTCTCTCCACAGCAGCCAGCCATGAGCAAGCCAAGCATGAGAGAGTATCAGTGTATGTAAAGGGACATCAGGGGAGGTCACCACCTAAATATGATGGGAGGTGTAACAGCCTAAGCTGGTTGCTGAAGGTATCAAGGACCAAGTCATAATAATGCAGAGTACTGTGAAGAAAATGGAGGAAAGTACCAGCTCTATCCCCCTCTGTAACTACTCCTATTTCTATTCCAGTTACGTTTACAATCCACTGCTCATAATTGTCAAATACAATATTTTCTGAGTCCTTCTAGCTGCATGCTGAAAACTGCAAATAGTTTTGGGTCAGGGGCCATGTTTGTATTAAGTCTGAGTATGCACTACCTGGTGTAAAGCTGACCTGGTTGGTACCCGATCCCTTCTGGGAGGCTTCAGCACACAGCAGTGTCTGTACCAGACAGGGGTATTTTGGCTTCTCAGTTTGAAATTCAGGTGCCAGTGAAGAAAGTTTCTACTGCAGGGACTAAACAGGCCTGCTAACAGCTGCATTAAAGCAGTGATTTCCCTCTGCTTTGTTTGTTCCCAGGCATCTGCTGTTACCTGTTGCTAGAGCCAGGACATGCAGCTAGCTGGAGCACTGGGCTTGGCCTTGTAGGGGTGCCCATGGGGCCACCTCTGTGTGAAGAAGGCAAAGGGCACAAAGAGTTGCACCACTTTGTTTACAGCAAGAGTCAGTGATTGCTTTGTGTGTTTTGTTTGATAATTTTCCTGCTATCTGGCCAGGTGAGGAGAGCCCCAGGGCTGGTGTTGCTTTTTGTCACTGTGTTTGTGGTGCCTGCGGTGCTTGCAGACCCGCATGCAGCCCCTGCCCAAACTTTGGACAGGATACATTCTGGACTGGGAGTAGGAGCTCTCCACCCCTCCTGGTACTGGCTCCTGTGACAGAAATCCCTCTCTCCCACAGTTAGTGGAGCTGGCCAGAGTCTTGTGCCAGAGCAGGCTGGGTGTGTTCAAAAGTGAGCTGGCAAGTCAGGCTCTGGCTGGCTTCATCTCTTATGGCTGGAGCTGTTTTCCAGCTCGTTGCTGGCTTGTGTCTCTTGTCTTGCACACTGGGGATGAGCTGCCAGGCAAGGAACAGGGTAGAGTGCACCTGGTGTTGTGTATTTGCCCATGGGAGCCCATTTAGATGGGGGAAACACCAGCAGGAAGAGGCAGAGTGGTGATGCTGGGGCAGCTCTGCCTAAGGCTGGCCGCTTGTTCCTGACTGAGGAAAAATGATGTGAAACAGGGGTGACACCAAACTGTTCTGTCCAGTGACATCTACTGCAGGAAACAGTTCTGGCATCTCTCAGGCCTGAAAGTCTTGTTGACAGGGACCAAACCTGCCTTTGAATGAAGGTAAAGCTTGTGCAGGTTTATGGTTAGTTTATCTGATGTGGACGTTAAAGGCAACATGACTTGGCCATGCACAGCTTCTCTTTGTCAACCACATGGATCACAATGATTGGGGTTTTTTTCTTTAAACCTGAAATAGTCATCAGCCTGCCTTCCTGGGTGTGTATATTCCAGTACAGGCTTTAATTACACAGGCACATAATAGTTCCTCAGCAACAGACCAAAACCACACTGCATCCTGCGTACCTCACATGTGCCAGCTTGGTGTCCCATATGTGCAGTTCCCCCCCACCTTGCCTTATTTGCAGAACAGAAAGTAGGTGGATTTAACACTGTAGCGAAATTAGAAATTAACATGTGCTATCCACTTTAGCAACTAAATTGTATATGAAAGATAATTCATAGTTAGCTATATGCCTCATGCATTTATCCGCATCCTATAAAATCCATATTCTTTTCCCAGGCATACAGCTGACATTAGCTTTGTCACTGTGCTAAAAACTCAAGTGTAGGCAGTGCAGCATTTTTCATTTTTATTTGCCAGTGCAATTATCAGTTCTTGAAGGTTGTGGGTCAGCTGGCTGATTTGTGCTTAGTGGAACAATAAGGTCATCCACCAAATACTCTTCCCCAACTAATTGGGGAGGTGGTCAGTCTCTATAGGCCTCCCTGTTCTGCCAGTCCAATTTAATGTTGGTATTGCCATGGGAATTTCAACTTGCTGCATGGGCAGTCTACGCCATGCTAATTAAAGTTCCCTTCATTGATTGTTACAGCTGTCCATACTGATTAAACTTCCCATTCATTTAAGTAAGAAAGCAGCGACTACATCCACGCCAGAAACCACTCCTTTGAAGTGACAATCTGAATTCATCAGACTTTATCACACTAGTCTATGCTGACCCTTCAATTGCTGAGAAACTGTTAATACAACATCCCTTCCCCCATGCCCAGTCTTTCATTGCATTTAATGCAGTCTGTCATTTTCTGCCTCAAAATATCCCTCTGCACCCTGGCCCTCATGCTGTAGCTTTTCCTGAATAAGAACAGTATTGGCTTTGAAGTAAGAAGAGTGTTCAAGGGAATAGCCTTTACAAGGGCCACCAGCACAGCCCTCTCCAGCGACAAAACCAGTGGTGGGAAAGACCTCTTACACTGGGTGGTCAGGCCCCTTGTAATAGGGAGAGTAGCACGTCATGAATTGGTCTGTATCTTGTGTAGTCTGCTTTTAATGTTCCCAAGGAAAGGGAGCTGTTAAACATGTAGAATCTGCAGCTGGGAATTGCTCCGGAATAAGGATTGCACAAGTCTTGGTCTTGTAGGTTACTAGAGCCTGTTACAAATGTAGGGGGTTTTTTCCTTCACCTGTACTCATAAAAATATTTTTATCTCCATATTGTCGGTTTTTAAGGCTAAAATGTCAGAAAATTTCGGTGATGTTCATTATTCTTTGCATTTGACTTAAACCATCCTTTTCTTATCTGAATGTCTTCCCTAAGTACATTGACATCAGAATAATCTGTCATGTTCTTCACTGATTGCAGCTCTAAACTGTAATTTCAGCTGTGGCATTCCCAAAATATCTTCTCATTTACAAATGGATTTCAGTAGCTAGAACCCCTTTCCTATAGTGTAGCTGCCAACTCTTTCCAGAGCTCATGTCTTCTGCTTCTGCTTTAAGCAGGAACTCAAGACTGATGAAAGCACAGAATAATCTACTAAGATGTAAACAACATACCTTATTTTTAATTTTAAATGGTGTAAGTACTTCCTAAAAGGAGATTGTGTCATTGTGTGACTAGTATCATGGGCCCGGTGAATAATTAGATTTAGCTTTTCCCATGTGTGATGGAAACCACTTATGCCCAGACTAGTTACTAGATGCTTTAAATATTTACCTGCGTCAAAAAGGCTCTGTCCAGGTTTCCATGAGTCTGTTTCCACTGCTTTCACACATGAAAGAGAAAAAGAACTATTACTGATAATAGTGAAAATACTAGAGATTACAAAGTTCTGACTCAATTTAGAAAGGTCAGTTCAGACAATAACTTACGTAAACAACTTAGGAGCTGAAGAAATCAGTAAACCTGGGAACCTTTATGTGCACATTTCAAGCCATAATTAGGAGCCTTGTATCACTGCCCTCAGAGCACTAACCTTTTTTAAGGTTTTAAATACACCTCTTTAGATCTGTTTTGATCTTGTTCCTCTAAATTGCGTCGATACTGAGGCACTGACCTCAGTATACTTTTGTTTGGTTTAGGTTGTTTTTCACTGGAAATCTCCAAGTACTTCTCACCTACAGTTTTCTCTATCCCTCAGTCTGTCCAAACACAAAGAAGTTGTCTAAAAATTGCTTGCCACTTATTAGTCATGGATAACTTCATCAAAATTGCTGCCCTTATAAATAAACCCCAAAATGTCTTTGTTTTTGGAACCTGCTGAAAGATGTTACCAAAAAGTGATGTTTTGCTCTGGGTTGCAGCCAGATGAATGCCCTTGCAGCTGACTAGGACAGAAACAGTTCCTGGGAATCCCAGGAATAGGAGATTTAGCTCTATCAAAGACCCAACAGGCTGCACAGAACTGGTGTGCTCTTGACTACAGCCAGTGGGTGAACTACAATGTAGACTTTGAAAAAATTATGGATGAGCTTGCCAGTGTCCTTCAGCCTAGAGAGAGCACTGACCTTTGTCCTTAGGTTGCCTTTCCCAAGAGCAGCTATCAGCTTCTCTTTGAGAGGGAGACTTGTTGCATCAGACTGATGGCTGCATAAGATATGCAGTCTCCTTAGGATAGGAGGAACCCTGTCCTGTTTCATTGCTGAAGTGATTTCCCTCCTTATGCTGAGCACTTCTTAAACACCCTATAAAGGATCTAAAAACTGAGGAAAGTGAAGGGCTAAGTCAGTCATGATGCACACAAGTTGTTTTGTGATTTTGCTTAGGAGGAGAAAGAAGTAGGGTAAAGGAAGGGCAGGGCTGGGTAATGGGAAAAGAAACAAGAGGAGAACCAGGAGGATTATTCCTGTATTCTGGTAGTGTTGTTTGCCAGTTTTATATGTCCTTCAGCGGAGTCATGAGGAAACAGCAGCGACTGGAGCTAGGGGAGATGGTTGCAGAGCAGGGGGTCCCTACCCATAAAGGACAGCTGGTGCTCATTTGTTACCAGAGTGGCCAACACGTTTCCTGAATGCTGTCACTGAGAAGAGCAAATTTCAGTGAAACCAGTTTGTGCGTAGATAATTTCCAAAGGTGTGCCTCCCCCTCCCAGGGTGGAGGAGCACCCAGTGACTGTGAAAAAATAAGACTCATATTAAGCTGCTTTTCATCCTGACCAGCTGAAAAACAAAACAAACAGCCAAAGAGCAAATTATGAAGAAGACCCTGCACTTCTTGAGTCTTCGGTACAAAAATGCTGCTGTGTGAGTTGCAGTGGTAAACCTGGTTAGACCAGTAGGAACTGTATGGCATGTGGAACCTGCTGAGGGGCTGCATGAAGATTTGCTCATCTTTTCTTCATATGTAGGGATGTGAGCTAAAGGATCAGAGCAACGGAATGAACCCATCTCATGTGTCACAGGTTTGTTTCTGCTGCCACTTCATTGTCAGCAAGTACCCTCAGAAACCAGGCTTCCTTAGCATCTGACTCTTTAAGCTCAAAAAAGACAGGGAGATGCTGAAAAAGACTATTTTTTGGCAGTAGGAGCAATGCTGAAGTTTTCTAGATTAACAATTAACAACTTCTTCAGCTCATATGTCCACACGTACTCTAGTCTGTCCAAATCCCTATGGGTAGGAACTGTCTATTGCTTCTTGAACCAGTCGGCTGAGTTCACCCATTTAGAACTTTCTGTGGTGGTTAACTATTGTAATGAAATTAAACACAAGGTAAGTACCAAGGATTTGGGATAGCTGGCTGCAAATATGCAAAATACATATGAGTGACCTGTTAGTCCAAGCAAAAGCTCTATTTTTTGCATGTAGTCCTAGACATAAAGTGAAGAAAGCTGTCCATGAAATGCATATCTGAAAGTGAAATAACTGTTTTTATAGCTAGGGCTTTTTCCCCCTCACTTGTAGATGCCCATAACAAAAAATGGTTGATTTTTAAAATACTCCAACACTGGTCTCTTTAAAAAAAAGAGACACCACCACCAATACTCTTCAGTATAACTGCCTTGAGAAACATTCTTGAAAACTCATGGCTAGGTGAGTATGGGATTTCCAGAGAGTTAATGTGCATTGCACAAATAACTGGTGTGTTGGAGAAGGTGTTTTCTGAGCACACCCTTTTGGTAACCTGAGCCGATGAGAGGAAGCTCCTCGACATCATGGCCAAACCCTTGGAACTGATCACTGCTTTTTGCACACACTTGGTGGGATCAAGAAGAACAACCAGCCTTTCCAAGAAAGCAAGGGCTTGTTCAGGAATTTTCCTTTGATTGTTAGAAAAATTTGCTGCTTGAAAGCAACACATCTGAGGTGCCACAATCTGGACTGAAAAAAAGACCAGGACTTACTAGGAATACAGCAACTATGTGTTTGTATTTCTTTTCCTTCTTGTTCTGTGAGAAGAAAAGAGAATAATTTATGATGGGAAATTTGTGCTATGTAATCACTTTAGGGTGACCTTGAGGTGTCTTAAGCAATTAGGTGGGGTCAAACACTGACTTTGATTTAAGTAAGGCTCAGCAGTATTCTGTTTTTCTGGCAAAGATTTGGCTAGCCTGAGAATGAGCCAGCACATCCTTTGGTATGGACAAAAAAGTATCAGACAGACAAACACAGATGGAAAATGGAAGGAAGAGAAGGAAATTAAAATGAGGAGGAGTAGAAAAGTGAGAGAACGGAGTACATCCTTGGACAAGTGCATTTTAAATATGCTGCAACTAGGCCAACTACGAATTGTCATTTTGACCGAGAGATTGCTGGGTTCGATTACTTGGCTGGAATTATCTGGAAATACCTACTGCTTAATAACATCCTCTAACCTCAGTGTGAATGACCACTTGGCCCTTCCTGTCAGAAATCTCCTCCTGTGATTTCCAGTTCTCACCAAAGCCCTCAGGGCCCAGGGACACCTCCATCTGCTGGAGTCTCTCCCTCCCCAGGGAGTTTGGTTGCCCATGCCAGAGGTCAGCACTAGTACAGTACAGCACTTGCCTTGGCCAGGGCTGTGTGTGAGAAAGGGCTGTGGGAAGCATCCATGGGACAGCATGGAGGTGCACACCCTTGCCTTTGCTCCTTGTATCTGTGCCTAGTCTTGTGCCTTGCTATCTTGACCCAGACTGTGCCTCGCTTAACTGGTGCCCTGCCTCAGCTGGTCAGACCTGCATCGTTGCTGGGGACTTGCCTGGCAGCCTGGGCTGTGGGGTCATCCTGGGAACCAGCCCTGGACCTGCTCTGCTGCTGTTGTTGGGGCTTTGTGGGCCTGCAGCCTCGGTGCAGCCCTGCATGCCTTGCTGCCACCCCTGCTCCCATCCCTCACCCCACCCTGGGTGCTCTCAGACAAAATCTGTCTCTGAGAAACTCTGCTGTCCATCAAGGGAGAGTTAGTGTTTGGTATGTGTGCTGAGAGCTCTGGAGGCCCTGGGAAGTTGTTGGAGGCCTTGCAAAATGCCTGCTGACTGGGCTGCTTGCTGGGGAAGGATCAACTGCACTTCCAGGAAGAGAGAACAGTACAGGTGATATTTCTACCCTCAGTATTAAAAGCAACTTTTACTTTCACTGTCAGCCTAGAGGTTTCTGGGAACCACAGGAACAGAAGATTTAGCTCTACTGAAGACCTGATAGGCTGCACAGAGCTGGCTGTTTGTTTCTTGTAAAGTGTTTTTAAAGAAAAATTGAAAACATTTTATAGTTGATTCCCACAGCCTGAAAAAACCTGTCACCAGTGACTGAGCTTTTCTTTGCCTTTCCCTTTCAGGAAGCTGCTAGTTGGCATTCAGTGCATGAGTCTTGCCCTGGTCCTCCTCCAGGATGCAGGAAAACAATGCGCAGTACAAGGGCTAGTTTGGGGTTGCTAAAAATATAAAAGAGAGTGGAAAATCTGCTGCTAGCAGTCTTGCTCACCCAGGTGGGCTGGAGAGCCGGCAGCCCTCTGGAAGGTGGCATCAGGCTCTTGGCGCTGAACACCTGCATGATCCAACAAAGAGGCAAGAGGTTAAGTAGATGCCAGTGGATGCTAGTGGGCAAGAAGAGAGAAGCGGCATCGCAAGGGATGCAGTGGCCCCAAATTGTCTTTCTGCACGTTTTCAAACCATACAGAAAAGGAAGATGGAAACTATGAATTAATAATAAAAGAAAAAGGACTGAAAGAGGCTGGCAAAAATGTTTAAATGTTAGTAGGTGCTGCACAGGGCAGCTATTAGCTGGTGCACTGGAACAACTGGTACTGGGTCCTGGGATGCTCACCGTGCTTAGGGCCTGTGAACTGGGTCAGGCCTTGGTCCCACAAACTTACACAGACACAACATTCACCTCTCATTTTGGAATAGTAAATGTTATAAAAGATCTCTATAAATGACTTTAGACTACTGCTTTGAGAAAAATTCCGTGTTTAATCAATCTTGTTTACTTTTTTCTTTAAAAGTTACACTATTGTCACACAGTGACCACTGTGATACCTGCTCTCACTGCATCCTGCTATGAACATGGTTAGGAGGGAAAAACAGTGCATTACTGCATGACTTCATAGATGTAGAGGGTAGAAATATGTGTGGGGAGGAAATAGAGGAGGATTGTAATGCCTTTACCTGCATTGTGTCGTAAAATATTCCTGTTAGTTGCAGAGGTGGAAGTGCCCCTGAATGCTTTGAAAATATTATATTGGTTAGCACATGGAACTTAAACACAAGATTTTCTAGTATTTGAGCAGCACAAATCTACTGGCTGTTGTTAATTTAAAACATACCTGTATTCTGTCCTCTTCCTTGTGCCGCCTGAACCTGTCCTAAGTAGACATCAAAATGCAAAAGTGTGATTTATACCATGTTTGGTTCAGGACTACTGCTACCTAGCTTTTTCACGTAGTCCCACTTTAACTGTCAGAGTTAATGGTTCATACATAGAGTTGACATTAATAGACTTTCTCAGATGTTAACTGTATATTTTGAGCCTGCTTAAAAACGGATTGTCTTGCTCTGTCATACAGATTAGCCTTGTTAAATTTCCCTTCAGTTATGGATACTTATACAGGTCTCTGGTCTGCATTTAAAAGATCTGCAGTTACTTCTGTGGTTTGCTTTCCCTTGTAATTTTCTTTCTCTCACTCACACTGGTGATCTGTATTTATCTCTATTTCAGTACCATCCAGTTGTCCTGGTTGTGTGAGGAAGGTTTTAACCCCAACCCCAAAACAACCCCCCAGACCAGATACTACCCTTTCTGCAGAGATTAAGTGGATATGAGCAAGCAGGCAGACTGTAAGTAATGAGACAATGGAAAAATAATGTGGGAGAATTCATGTGTCTGACATGTCTTCTACACAAAAGGCTTTTTTTAAGGTGATTGGGTTATTTAATTCCCATTGTTCAAAAATACTAAAGGCTCAAAGCATTTGCAGATGAAAACCATGTCTTTAATCATGCCTTTCATTTCATTAATTATTCTTAAGAAGCCCGTTAACAAACTTATCCTATAACAAGCCTTTATTCATTAGTTTTCCCAGAAACATTACTTCGAAAGCCCGGTGAAATCAGTGGGAATGTTCTAGCTGACTCTGTGAACACTGGGCAGGGGCCCAGGAGGTTATTTTATCAATAAGATGTCATCAATGAGACCATTTTGAAGGGTTGTCTCAGAAAACAGGGATGGCTGCTCCTTGGGAACTTGACATTGCAAAATTAGGTGACAGTAAGTAGCTTGTGTTTGACCCAAACTTGAACCTTCCAGGCCACTAGAAGCCCTTTGATGGGATTTCTAGGAGCTGTTCTGAGAGACCTTGTAAACTCCAGATGCCAAAGAGATCCTGTTTATGGAAGTAACAGGCTCATCTGCCAAAACTGGTAAGGCTTTTAAACTCTAAGCTTGTAAGGCTCCAGATGGACCACAGCTATACCAGGCTGAGTATTCAGATTTCGGAGGGAAAAATCTGTGCATGCAGCAGTCAGTGTTGTATGGGATTGTGCAGGGCAGGCTTTACACACAGGAGATCAGTATGTGCCAAAGTGGTGGTAAAAATTAACTCTGAGTCTCAGAGCTCCCCTTGTTTCATGTTTGCCATGACTGAGCCCCAATGTGCATCTAACACTCTTTACAAGGTCAGTAGAAACAGAGTACAAGAAGGTAAAAGAGAGATTACCTCAGTATCCAAGTATTTTATGCCATTTTTAAATTTTAATTGAATGTTAGCAATGTAGATTTCTCTCTATGCACCTTTTGACTGTGCTGGGCTGTGGGGCTGCTCCCTCTTGCTGTACCTCCCTAAGGCACACTACCCCATCCCTGCAATAAGCTGGTTTCTGCCATGCTTTTGTTGGCTGGGACAAATGTGGTGGTGGTAAAGAAAGAAAGGTTGAAATTGCTCTTCCAAGTTGCCAGGTTTGTTCTTCCTTCAAATCTGAGATGCCAGTGAGGCTGTGGCATGTGAATACGTGTTCATTAGAACAGAGCTCTGTGAAAGCTGGAGGCCGAGCCAGGACTAGGAGAAGTCTGTAATAAACTGGGGATGGACAGTCACCAGGCAAATCCCAACAACCAGGTCAAAAATAAAGGAGTGGAGCAGAGAAATCTTGGCTGGGAACAAGTGCTGTGGTGAGCAGGGAGGCATTGAGGCAGGAAAGGATGGGAACAGCAGTTTACATGCAGTTTGGAGTGACCCTTGTAAATAACAAGAACTGATTTGAGAGGAAAAGCAGCTACTCTGTGCACAAAACATGCCTGGCCATCTGCAACTTGGCCAGCACCTTTAATGGGTTAAGTAGTCAGGGATAACTTGGGGAGAAAGGCAGCATCCAAAAATAAACACCAGCTGTTCTCCCTGGTGCCAGGATGGAATGTTTATCCAGTGCTTCCTGAAGGCATGAGCCCTACTGGTTTTCCTGCTGGAGAAGAGCTTTCAGTGACCTCTCTAGCACTTATACTACCATTGTCTCGTGTCTTTTCAATACCTTTCTGTTTACTACCCTATTAAGTCACAGCTGGGCACGAAAGCTGTGTAGTGTACCATGGTAGTCAGTGCCCAGCTTAGAGTGCCTGTCTGAAAAGAGACGCAGTGTTTTTTTAGGGCAGGAAAGCACCTCACCTGAGGATGCCCAGGCAGTCACTGCCTGATACTTGGTTGCCAGCTCAGTGCTTCAACATGGCACCAAGAATCATGACACAACTTATGATTGCAGTGGTCACAGAAGCACTGGATTTAATCCCAATCCTCATCTACGGTCCAAGATGCTGTTCAAGAAAGGATTGCTTGAAGAGCGGGGATGGGAGAGAACGAGTGAGTTTGTGGCCCTTGGGAGTGTGCTGGGTTAACTGCTGTTGGACAGAGGCAGAAGCCCTAGCAGGGCAGGTAGGAACCAGCTGTCATGTGGCACACTAGTCACATCGGTGTTTTTCATTTAGCAGTTTTGCCACATCAAGTCTTTGAAGCAGGGGTCCTGCAATGGAGCAGAGTTGCCATTATTTATCCTTTTACTCTATCTTTGACAAACAGAAGACTAAAGGGGAAAGAACAGCAAGAACTAGGGCAGGAGTTTTGCCCCTGCTCTCATGTGATAATCTGCAAGTCTTGCTTTTCTTTTGCTCCTGTGAAGTATTGCTGGTACCAGTGGCTGGAAATGGAAATGGTGTGTTCGTTCTGACTGCACTCTGTTTCATAGCTCTTTACTTTTGAGCTGTCTTTTGCAGGCAAACTACCAATTTACAGTGACAGGTAGATCTGTGAGTCTCTGTGAGCCAAGATGGACAGGAGAACATTTGATTCTGTTCAGTCAAGCCAAACTCTGATTAAGACCAATGACATCATCAGAAACTCTGGCCTGAATAATAGCAGGGGTCCTAAAGGCTCCCCAGGCAGATAAAACTGATAAAATGCTTTATGTATGGTCATCGCATCAAAACTGTGTTTGTACTTTCTGTATTTTTTTGTTTATCCAGCTCTTTCAGAATCAAGAAGAGGTCAAGAGAATTCAGAAAGCCAGATATCAGGTACAGACATGCTGGACATAGTCCTAAAAATGAAGTCTGTGAAATCAGAAGTGGGTCTCTACCACTCTAGTTTACAATAACTTGTTCTTAGCTCTGATCACTTCAATATTTTGGGAATTAATTTATGTTTAGAACTTCAGTAAAGAAAATTGTGAAGAAAGATGGATGCAAATTACAAATAAGTGACCGCTGAAAGCACTGGAAAATTTGAGAGGTTTTTGTCTGGTTTGGGGTCATTGGTTGGTTTTTTGTTTTGCTTTGTTTGTTTTTTTTTTTCCCCACAATTTTTTGACTAAATGATTTGCCTTATTGAATACAAATACAACCTTCCCACTGATTTAAGTGTTGCCAAAACTTTACTCTCAACATGCATCTCTTCCTGCCTGGGGAACCTCAAACAAGTTTTCCTAATTGCTAGTAAAAGAGAGTAAAGGCCTCCTCTGTGCTCAGCCTGTGGGAATAGGAAATAGAAAAGAAAGCAACAAGCAGAACCAAGTTGACAGGCGCATTAGGTGCTGAATGATGCAGATTCCCACAGAATTTAAACCCCTTTGAATTGTGTGGTCACTTCTCTAAACCCTGCCATGCACATACCTACCTGCATATTTGACTTGATAAGATTAACCCCTCCAGCCCCTGCCTTTATTCTGCACTCACAACTAAATTTGACTTAATTATGCTTCCACTCAAGACCTGAATTACCCAAAAGATACTTGCCCTTCCGTGTTCTTGGCTCTGAATTACTTGGCAGTGGGGATGACTGCAGTAATGTATGTGAGAGCAAAGCTGAGTTGAAAACACTCAGATATAGCTGTGGAGCATGAATCCTAATGATGGCCCAGCTCCCTTTTCACTCAAAAGCAATCATATCCCCATGCTCAGAACCTTTCAAGCAATTGAAAATATTCTCCTTTTCTTGACTGCACAGCTGAGCAACTGCACACTGTATGGGAAAACACCTCTATATACTTGAATTGCAGGCTGTGGGCTGAACTGGGAGCAGGCTCCTGGAATGAGATGCAGAGCTCTGAGCAGCTGCCATTCTGCTGTCAGTAACAAGTGGCGAGCCAGGAATAACATCACATGTATGCCAGGCTCAGAACCACAGCCTGAAGTTTTTGAGAGAAGAGTGGTTTAACGTATGTCAGCATTTCAGAGTTTTCAGCCCTAAGCTTAGATGGCTATGCAGCCCTCTGCATCATGTATTTTACAACTAAATCAACTCTCCCTTTGAAAGAGTATGACAGAAGGAAGTAATGGGAAAACATGATTTGAACAGCAAAATCTTTGTATCAAGTTTTGCAAAAACCAGCTTTTGTCACTGCTGAGATGGGCAGATACTCACTAGAAAGGCTTCCTCAGAACTGTGGGATGATCAGCATCTTTGACATTGAGGGCGAGTGTCTGGTTATCAGTTTAAATCCAGACTTGGATTCAGTCATTGAGTTTGCTGAGGCTTGAAAGGTTATTGAATCATTTCTGCCCTAAAATACACTGTGCTGCATGCCTTGTGGCATACTTACTTCACCATACTTACTTGCTGCTGCAGCTACCACAGATGCGTACGCTGGGTGGACACTGCTAGAACCTAAAAAGAAGAGATTTTAATTTTCAGCTATTGAAGCAAAACCCTGCAATGCTAATGAATAATAATAAATGAAGAACTAAAGATTAGGGAAAATCAGGTGTGCAAAAAAGTAGGAGAACTCCTGCACAGTGTTTTAATCTTTAAAATTCAAAAGTGGGTACAAAAAATATATTACAATTTTAATCTATTGGAAGTTATCACAAAATTAATTCTAAAATGAGTCTTCACCTATCTGTTGAACTCTTAGTCTAGACATGAGAATCAAAGAACTATTTATTGACTTCTATACCTGAAAATCATCACAGCATTTGGGGATGGAGAGCTTACTCTCACATTAACTGGTCTGCTGGACTTATATATTTTTTCCACTCCTAGTATTTCTACATTGAATTACTGAACTCATGATCCTCTAAGTCATGGTATATCCAGCTGTATGTCTTGTTCCTTAAATTTTAGGAAAGCTGTCAGTCTGGAGGAAAGCGATGCAGACATCCATGCTACTGACCCATATCTCTGACTCTGTGCAGTCCGGGTCTAGTCTTGGCTGTGGCTGCTGTGGTTCTGGTTGCTGCAGGTGTTGTGGTTGGCTGCGGCATTGTGGTGGAAGGATCTGTTGGCGTGGTCGTTGGCGTGGGGGTCGTGGTGGCCATTTGTGTGGCTGGAGTCGGCACTGGAGTTGTTTGATACTCTTTGTGGACTGCGTCCCCTGTGGGAACATTGACACTGTCACTGTGGCTGGATGTGTGACAGGTATGGTAGCAGCAGCACTCAGCGCTTAAGGCAACCCAGAAACTGGCATTCTCTTCAGGGTACCTACAAGCATACTCATCTGTGGAGCCATCAGTGCCTCCATTGCTGTGTGGATGTGTAGTGCAGGTGCCTGCGGGACGCTCTGCTCTCAGAGGGTGCTGACAACAGCCTTTTGCAGCGTTAATGTTGGCCCTACCCTCTTCTCCTTTGGCCAGGAACACTTATCAAACTGACAGATGTCTCAGACCTATGAAATTGTTCAAGTAGCCAGTTGCAGTTTCTGTTTTGGCATCATCTTTTCTCAGTGTAATTAAGCACTTAGAAAGTCCATATAAATGGAAATCAGCTGGCATCTGGTAGTAAAGATGGCCAATCTGAGTCATAGACCAGAATAAAATTGCAGCAATGAAATGTTTTTGACAGAAAGACAACTTTCAGATAAAGATGATTTGGGGGAGTGGGTCAGAGCTCAAGCAGGGAGCGTTAGGGCTTTGGCTGAGGGGAGTGGGGGAGAGCACCACCTGGAAGGTGCTGATCTCATCTAAGTTTGACTCATCTCACAGTTGCTACTACTTTTAAAATGTATCATCTGTTGTGAGAACAGTGACAATTCTAGTTTCAAAATATGCATCCTAAATATCCTTATAAAGAATTGTCAACATGCTTAGGTTCTTCCAAGTCATTGTCGCAAAAAAGGTTCTTCACTGTTATCTTCTCTATCTAGCTACAAAAAACTGCCCTAAAATATATTCCATGTTAACCTAGGTCTCGTTCCTTTCCTCCCTGCCCATAGCCCTGGGGATAGCCTCACACACTGTCTGCATTGAGAGGGAATGGTGTGCACTCTATTCACTGCTGCACAACACAAGCTTGTATTTTACTGCTATTTCTGGATGTTCTCCTTTTGGAAGGCATCACTGTGAAACTGTCTGGTGGATTAATTATCACCTAATGCTAGGCAGTGAAAAACTCAGATCTCAGACAGTTTTAATGGAATAATGCTGAAAGAGGACTCAGAAGAAAAACAAAACCACTCAGCTGAAAAAATCAGCATGAATGGCTCTTTTTGGGCTGGACAGTGCCCTGCTCCATGAAACTGCTGAAAGAAAGGAAACAGAGGGCACAGTGAGTCTTCCTCTGTGATCCTGTGCTGCTGGACTAGGGAACAGGCACATTGGCCAGCTTCATACCCTGTCTGTGAGGAGCAAGGAAGCTGGAAATTAACAGTATTAGCAGAAAACCTGAGGAAGCAGCATAGTAAAGAGCACAGAAAAGCTGTTGCCTTGGTGCATGTTGGCTGGGTTTCTCATGGATTCTTTAACACAAGAGGAGGGCTCTCGAGTGGTAGCTGTTCCCAGTGCTCCTGCAGGCAGGGTACCCATCTCTTTCACAGTATCTTCAAAGGGTTTGCAGGGCACGTGCCCTGCATAGGAGATTGCCAAGAACCATAATGCAAGGTTTTGAAGTTCACAAAACCTGAACTCACCCAAAGCACAAGCAGAAATTAAACTCTGTGGGTGCTCTCTTCTCTGAATTAGCAGAAGTCCTTCAAGAACCATTGCAGGTTGGTTTGGTGGGAAAGGGATTTTGGGGAGGAGGTTGGATGGGGAGCTGTCTGTGCAACCAGTGTCAAAATGCTTCCCATAAGCACCTGCAGGCAGATTAGGTGGGTTGGATCCTGTAAAGAGCACCAAGATCCCCAACCCTTACCTTGTTCTGATGCTTTTTCTGATGTGTTAGCGGTGTCTGCACTCTTCATACCTTTTAGGTCTTGCTCTGGCTTTTTAGGCTCTGAAGCAAAATTGAGCACATTAGAAAAGGCAGCTCTGTAAGAAAATAATTTCAAGTCTCCCATTTAGAGATTATCAGTCCCCAAAGGAAGGCATCCTGTCCCATGCCATTAGGTAGGTCAGTCAGTCCAATCAGAGCTTTATCACCTAGTGAGAAAAAGCAATGGCTAGAGAGTAGTCACCCCCTATCTTTTGTGCCAAATTTAGGCATTTTTACAGCCCAAAAGCTACTGCCAGTACCAGCTGAATTTCTGAAGTGAGCTAGAAGTATTGGGGTTTGGCACTAATAAGCCAATACTCATAAGATTTAATGCATCATATTTTTTTCCTCTCAGTAGTAGCATGTTCTGAGAAGCAGGATCATGATGTGTGTATGTTGCTTGGGAAATACTAGCTAATGTGCAATATTTCAGTCACTAATTCATGTTCAGACGTATTTCTTTCTTGCCTGACATTTTGAGATCATTATGGGGCCAAATACCGAATGCCATAGACTGGCTCAGAAGGAAAAGGGAGATTTTTTGGTTCTTTTTCTATTTCTAAGAACCAGAGACATCAACATACTTGGAATACTTATTACTTATATTATTTACTGCTACCTCACATAATCTGCTTCTGCTTTTTTATCTGACTGAGTACTGCAGGATTGTCATCCTCCCTTATTTTTTTTTTTTTATTCTCTAGCTCTTTTGGCAGCATCAAACTATTTGAGAATTTACTCTAGTGTTACTGTATTCCTAAAAATTTGTACTGTTTTTTCTAAACATATTTTAATTGTTTTGAGCAGCTGTGAAGAGTTACAATTTTGGGAAGGCTTTTCTTGCTGTGCCCAGCATTTGAGAAGCACTGTAACCAGCAGGAGCATTTAAAGAAATGTCAGGCACTATGAATCTCTGGCATCTCTGGGATGAGGTCTAAAATTGCATCTCTGACAGCTGATCAGGTATGAAGCAGGATTTTTGGTTAATCTGACAGCAGTGAATGTAATACTCTAAAGACTGTCTTTGCCTCCTACAGATAATGGATTTAAAGTGAACAGTGTTGTTTCTGTAATTTAAATTAGAAGAAAAAAGTAGGGTTTTTTAATATTAAAAAGCAAGTAGGAAATTCTCTTTCACAAGATGGCCCTGGCAGCATATTACAGAGATTTTTATCTTAAAGACATGCTGTTTCTAACAGAGAACAGCTGAGATGGCTGAGCTGAGGTGGCAGATCTAAGGAGGGCTGATAGGGCCAAGTAGGGCTTGGGGAAGATAGACTGCGACCATCAGACCTCTTTACTACTTGTGGGACAGGGCTGAGCAAAATCAGGGAGTGGCACTGGGTTTGATATAATAGTTGCTTGCTCTTCCGATAATCCTGGGCTTTCTCTGCATGAATGCACAGTCTTTGTTTTTAGGATCCTTGCATTTTCATTCACACTATTTGATTTAAGAACAAAGTGAGGACTTGTGTCTTTGGTTTGCTGCAGGAACAGGCTCCTGGTATTTTGTTTGTTTGGTAGAACCCTGACTTGATGATGCTCCCCATTTCTACACTGATTTTTATGTTATGTGGCTTTTAGCACTGGTGGAAGACATCATTGCTTACAGCCTGCTGAGCTCAGTCCTGGCTGTGATTGTCTCTGGTCTGCTGAGAAATTTTTGGGCTGATATTTCGAGAGTGGCTGCACTTGGGAATGATGAGTTGCAATTTTAGTAAACATTTCTCAGAAAAAGTCAAGATTCCTAAGGTATTGCCCTCCCTTCTAGCAGTGCAAAATATTTGGGTCGAGTAATTTCTGCGTATATGGTCAAGAAATATACAAGTCTGTACCTATTTGATTGTAAATGCAAATGTATTACAAATTAAAGGCATGGAATTGAGTGAGGCATATTCGGTCTGAACAACTACAGCTTTGAGATTTAAATTTGCCTTTGTTCAAGTGGAAGTATAAAGATGAAGGGCAATGAAGGTGGTGAAGGGGCTGGAGCACAAGTCTTATGAAGAGCAGCTGAAGGAGCTGAGGTGTTTTAGCCTAGAAAAAATGCTCCCATGGCTCTCTACAAGTACCTGAAAGGAGGTTGTAGTGAAGTGGGGGTCAGTCAAGAGGAAATGGCCTCAGGTTGCTCCAAGGGAGGTTTAGATTGGATATTAGGAAGAATTTCTTCATGGGAAGTGTTGTCAAGCATTGGAACAGGCTATCCAGGGAAGTGATGGTGTCACTGTCCCTGGAAATATTTGAAAGACGTGTAGATGTGGCACTTAAGGACATGGTTATAATGGACTTGGCAGTGCTGAATGGTTCTTGATGAACTAGAGGTTGTACTTGATGACCTTTTCTGACCTCAATGATTCCATGATTCTGTGAGGAAAGGGCTCTGTACTTTTCTTCTAAGGACCAAACAATAATGTACAGGAGAAGAGTAGTCTCCAAGTAACCTCTCTGTGGCCTTGGATGAATGTACCCAATGCCAGGCAATTGGCCTTGGGTGCATGGAGAGTTCATGGAGAAGATACAGCATGTTTCCTTATACCACAGCTCTCAGTGGATATGCTCAGGAAGGCTCAGGCTCAGCAATCAGCAAAAGGACTGTGTAAGGGAAGTGCACTGTAGTATGGGACACTGATTTTCTTTTTGTTTGCACCCCCAAGGAAGAGCCTGAACCTTACACAGCTGTAACAGGGAGCAAAACCAAGTGTCGTTTCAGTGACAAAGGCAATCTGTGTGCACCTGAATATCAACTACTCACCAGTGTGAAACCTGATCAAAGACCTCTGCACACAACTAAATTATTTAAACTGAGTCTTACGGAGTAGTAAAATGATTAACGGAGTAGTTCTTTATTGCAGCATTCTTAGTTAAGCTGCTGCGCATTACCATCTGTGTCATTTGTATTATATTACTTTTTAATATTATACTCTCAGCACTGAATATCCCAAGAGATAACATAAGTAACATTAGGAGGAAGCCAACACATATAACCTCAAATGCTTTCCTATAACCAGTACATCATCATATTCAGTAACAGATCTAAAACAAGGGGCAAAATATTTGGAAAAGGAAGTCTGCGAAACATGGTATGACCAAAAAATAGCAATTGTCTGAGATGATTTCCATATGCTTAAGATAAAAAAATACCATGAGTGATTTGGATGACATACTAATGGATACATGAACTTCTGCCTCTGAATAGTCATATCATTGTATTATACAACTGAGAAGCTACGACAGAGCTGTGAATGGATGTAAGGGAAAGTCAGTCACAAATACTTGCCTGATTTAACAGCCGTACTTTTTGAAGGAGAATATTCAAGAGTTGATGGATATGTCACACCTTTTCTTGGCTTGCCCTCTACAAAAAAAAAAAAAAAAAATTAGAAGGCATCACAAAATATTCCAAGTTTTCTTGATAAAATTCTCATCTAGCATAGGCATTCAGAATCAGATCCCTCTTCTTTACTGACCAACTCATTTTCATGAAGATTTCTTTCATCTGATGGCAGAATCTCAAAACCATACCACTAAAAATATTGGTGCCTAAATCCAGCATCATAAAAAGAGTTAGAAAGCATGAAAACACAGTACTGGGAAGGATTTGCAGAGTTCAGTTAGTCCATTCCATTTGCTCTCAAATGATATTAAGCACAAGGGGACTATTCCTGAAGGACATCTGTTTAACTTCTGATTAAACCCATAGCTTCCCTAGGCAGCCTTCTCCAGTGCCTGACTATGCAGTTGACTTGGAAAGCATGTTTGATGTGGGATTCATTTCATCACGCACACAGAATTCTTCTCTGACCTCACTTCTGCAAGATGCCATTTCTGGCAACAGTATTTTGCAGTAATAACAGTGAGAGAAGGCTGTGCTTGTGTGTGGGAACATATGGTACCTATATTTAGATCTAAAATGAGAGTCCTGTCTTGAAACAATGAGGTATGTTTCCCAGTCAAGCCTTAAACCACAAACCTTTTTAGTGCCAGAGCAGATGCCATCTCTGTTGGTACATGTGGCCATGCAATTCCATCTCTTGGGACAGTTTTTGTACTCACATACATCGCTGAATTGAAAGTGTTGCAGAGAAGCCCCGCAGGGAAGACTGCTTTGGCCTCCAGGAACTGATGGATGTAGGTCTTCCGGACCCTGGTGACTGTGTCTACGAGATGCTGTGCTGTGTCATGTCTCTGGATCACCTCTGGTGAAACCTACCTCCGCCTCCTGCAAAACCTGAGTCATGGTGATCTCTCCTCTATTCCTTTGGGCGGTTCTTTAAGGAGGTACTTATGGCACTGCAAGCATGTCAGTTGCCATCCTGGGTGATTAATCCAGAGACAAATAGCACTGAACAGAATTAATTCCTACAGACTGAGCCACTCCTGGGAACTGGGGGCTGTTTCTCCCTTGATGGCACACGAAGAAAGGTATATGCTAGAGGAACTCTAATGAGTAGGGATGTCCATGGAGCTGGAGAGTCCCTGTCTTTTGTCCCTTTTTGTGTCTCTATCTCCTTTGTTTTGCTCCTCTCTAAAATTCTAGATGTCATTACAAAACCATAGATAAAGAAGTTAGAGTTACTAATGAGTAATGATGTAAGAAGTTATTTAGTTTCTCATTTACAGTGATATAAACTGAGAGCAGCTCCACTAATGTCAACATCGATCCACCAAAGACCAGACTTGGCAAGTTAGCATGCATGGACAAACTGGAAAGAGCTTCCTTCTCGCCCTCTGGGCTTCTCTCATGGAAGCTGATCTAAGTGAAGGTCCGCAGGTTTTTATATCCACTACCCCCTGAGCCAAAACTGGGATCAGGAGCCAAGAAGGACTAGGGAGATCTGCTAATTCAGTAGAAAGACAGAAAAGTTACAGGATCACAGATGATTTCTAAATGCTTTCCTTTATCCCCAAAAGGGGATGAGTTGTCAGTATGAGCAGTTGATACATGGATGCAGCAATAGCATGATAATCTGATCTTAATTTGGATTATTTCTGTGCTAATATGATTTCTAATGCAAACCTGAAGCCTGCTTCTGTGAAAATATACCTGCTAGGGTGGGCTGCTGGATTCTGGGGTTTTTGATCAACAGCAATTTGCATCCCATATGTAACCAAGAGGCAGGCCTGGGGCCTGACCTGAACGTGGCCCTGCTCTCTGGGGCAATGGTTAATGTGTCTTTTTCACTATTGGGAAAAAATTACATCTAGGTTGGAGTTTGCTTAACATACTTAAGAAAGTGTTTTCCCATGGGCTGAAAACATCAGCTTTGGCCATTGAAATACAAGCTATGGCATGGTGGCTGCTGTAGTGCAGTGGCTGCTCACCCTCTCACTTACTTGTGACTAGCAAACCCAGAAGTTCAGGACCATTTTCTTAACCCCACTAGCTGCAAAACTCCCACTAAACTGAATAGAGTCATTCAACTGAGTGCAAAGGCATCTCGGGGCTTGAAAGCGAATACCAAGGCGTTTGCATACCTCCTGGTGTGCTGGCTGCTTTAACCCCAGAGGACAGACCTCCTTCTCCACTGCCCCTAAATCATGCCACTTTATTCCCTGGGTTCCCCAAGGATTCCTCTTCCGTGCTCTTTTGTGTGGATGTTCATTCACAATTTAAGCATCAAAAACTTGGTGACAATATCCTAACTAGGAATAAACTGTTGGCACATTTCCAGGGTACAGTATTGCATACAGGTCTGGTCTGCTAAAAGAGAATTCAGCCGGAGAATAGGGGACTCAGTTCTAAAGCTCTAAAGCTGTCCTGAAATTATTGCCTTAGGTGACTTTATATCCATATTGGGGAATGCTTTATCCATGACTCATTTTTTATGACTCACAATCATAAAAAATCCATCCCCAACTCTTCTCTTTCTGAGAAGGAGATCTATATACATTCAGCCGCAGGCTGCTGAGATGAGTACCACAGCCTTCCTGGGTTTTAGTCTTCTAAATTTCTCTAAAATTCTAAATTTCTCACGTTTTCAGTACGTATAGTGAAAGTTTTCTTCCTAGTAATATATAAAATATGATATATATGTATATGATATACTAAATTTACATTTGAGCTAGTTTATAAACTAAGAGTTCTACTGTAATCAGTGAGATTGCTCAGTGTGCATAGAATTAAGTGCATGAGGGACAAATTTCATCACGCCTACACATACCCAGGTTTCTCATCATCTCCTTTTATATGCTCTTGCAACTTTCTCTTGTACCTTCTTTGATAGTAACTCATTAATTAAGAATAAAGACTTTTTATCATAAATCAAAAATTCCTACAGTTTCATGGAAGAATTTCTACAGTTTTATGGGATAACAACTGAGCAGCTATTGAGGTAAAAAAAAAAATCCTATTTCCCATTTATGTACCAGAATTACAATGTGCTTTTTGTTGGAGAAAAAAACTGCAACAAGTACAAGTAGCAATTCAGCTATTCCAGGAAATTCCTACTCATCCAAAATAAATCCTTCTCATAATATTGTGTACCCATGGCAGACTACTGTAAAAAAGTGCATCCAAATACAGGAGTGCAAAATTGAGATGAGAGTTTGTTTTGGTCAGTTTCTGAGACCTCTTTTGCTGTCTACAAATTTTCATATGAAAAGCACATTATTTTTAGTAGCTATTCAGTTTCTTGAGCTGTTGATTTTTCCAGGAATGATCTAGTTAACTAACATCAATGGGTTGTACCTATCTTAAACCTCCAAAAGTGCAGGCCAGCAAGAACTGGCCCAACGTCAGATTTAGAATTTTAATGTAAAGCACGGTCAAGGAAACCCTCCTTCACACAGGTAGAATGAGTGCAAGTAGGTTTAAGATAATCTGAAGCTGGTGTAAAGGGGATCTAATTTGCAAAAAAAATTTAAAAATCTGTGAATTTTGTTGGTAAATGCAAGTGAGTTCCTATATATACTATGGGAAGGAAAAAGGAACGAGCATTAAATTAAGACGGATTTACCTGCACTGATTAGATATCAAAACTGTTTGGCTAACAGAGAGTTCCTGACATACTTGGGATACACCAGTCAAATTGCTTAATATAGGGTTATCACACATGCAGTAGGGCTATATGGTGTTTGACATAAGTCTGAAGTCACTTCAGGAGATGCAAAGTCAGATGCAGGCTGAGGATGCTTCAAATGGACAAAAGGCCTTTCAGGTCCCTCAGCAGCACTGCTTACCAGGGTGGAGAGTAATTGACCTTACACATCAATAGCTGGAGTGGAGGTGCCTTCCAAGGCTCATTCCAGAACAGCCTCCGCTCCGGCAGTGGGCTCAGACCTGCACTGGGCTGAGCTGAGCCCGCCGCTGGCAGGGTGCATATCTCTTTGCAGGCTATATGGGAAGCCCAGAACAAGAAGTGTCTCAAACGCACTATTCCTGCGGAAGCTAGCTGGGGTGGGCCTGTGGTGACGAACCAGGTCTGTAAAATGAGAGGCTGCTTCCCCCTCTGCCCATTGCTGCCCAACAATCAGGGTGGGGAGCAGGTGGGCAGGGTAGGCAGCTCCTACCTGACACGAGGAAGGACTCCCTCCAGCGTGGCAGGGACAGGGACCGGACACCGTTGGAGAAGCTCCCGCGGTAACCAGAGTGCCCGGCAACTTTCTGGACAAGGATCTTCCCACCTGTGTTGTCAATTATACCACTGCAAGGAGGAAAGAAATATAGTGTCTCAAGGCAGAACTTCTACAAAATCTTCAAAACTGTTCTACAATGTAAGAGGTATGAAGTGTTTCCTTTTACCTTTAAACCAGGTGTGGTGGTGGGCTGTGATGCTACTCCTAAGTCTGCTCTAAGAAATATTGGTGCTCCTCCCACATAGAGAAGAGCAGTTTGCTGCAAAGTGCTGTCAGGATCTGTTTGCTCTTCCCACTGATCTACCGGTCCTCTGTTTAAGCTTGACCTAGTTGCATACAAGAAAAAGCTACCGCCTTCGTTAAAATTCCTGCAAGCTTGATTGAATGACTGAAGATACAAGCAGAGGTACTCAGAGGAGGCTTCAGGCCAGCCTTGTGACAGAATGTGTTTTCTTTGAGTTCCAGGATGTGTTTTCTGCAAAACCCGAAGCCTGTTTCTGACCTCCGCCTGGAGTAAACTGAGCACAATATTGCTGGAAACTGTAGAAAACCTGGCAGACTCCAGGTGTGGTGCACATCAGATGGTGTTTGCCACATGCTGTAACATGTACCGACAAAGAGAAAACCTTCAGTATGTGCAACCTGCTCTGGCATCTTCAGGATAGCAGGTCAACCTGGAAGCAACTGCGACTGCAGTGGGGTTGTAGGGCTGGCAGTAATGACCAGGCAGGAAAATAAATACTGGGCAGCAAACAGGGTTGAAGAGTATGTTAGAGGTGCAGTTTGCTCCAATTATTGTGAGAAGCTGCTGTTAAAATAAATGTCTGGAGAAGAAATTCACTGTCTGTGGAGCTGCAACATATAAGTTAACAAAGCCAAAAGCAGCCGGTAAATGAGAAAAACTGAACCCCTCACTGGACCAATACAGCCAGACAGGCTACAGGGAGATTGCAGTTGCTACCAGTATTTTTGAACTTCGCTTTGGGACTAATTCTGCATGCCGAGGCCATTTCCATTGTGCGCTCGTGTCTGAGGGAGGCGTTTGCCGTGGGCAAGGCGGTCCCGGGCAGGCCCCTCCGCAGCGCGGGCTGAGCGGGCGGGGCGGCAGCCAGCAGGGGGCAGCCCGGTGCGCACACAGGCGCCTCAGCCCGGGCCCTGAGCCGTGCGGAGGCGGGGGGTGAAGGCCCAAAGCCTTAACTACCCCGCTTTACGCGAGATCCCAGGTACTCCACAGACCTGGAAGCACAGCAGTAGGTCAAATAACTCCGAACTAAGTCAAGTTGTCAATCGGGCTTTATAACTTCTTGCTGCGTTTTTAGCTGAATACATCCTGCCTCTGCATCCCGCCTCCAACTGTGGTGTGTTTTGATTGTGCACTTATTCTCCATTAGAATTTTCTGCACATTTTTGCATGGCTAATAAAACTCTGAAAAACTTGTGCTACAAAATGTATGTCACTCATTTCCTTGTGCAGTGTCCTTTTATGTGGCAGGAAAGCACATTACTCAGTCTTTGATGTCAAGGACAGTTAAATTCAAAGCCAGAGAACCAGAAATTCAAACCCAGAGAACGAAACCAATCCCAGAATTATGAGAGTTATATGTATTCATCACTGGTGGTTTGCCTATTTTTTCCTGCAGATTTATTAGTAGTAGCAGCTCCATCTCTATCTTCCACTTGAATAATAATAGTACAATAGTAATTTGTTATGCATGAATGAGACATCTGGAAATCTCAAGACACTTCTCCAAAGGTTGAGAAACTTCTTCAAACACAAGTAATTTCTATAGGAATACAGGATTGACAGCACTTTTTGAGAATAAATCCATTCCATCACATATGATCTTTCTCTCAGGTTTTCAACAGCAGCCTGCAATCAAGCCTGGGAAGTGGGAACTGTAAAGAATTTGAAAAGTCGAAAGCTCCCTACACTGAGATGACAGTTTTGTCTGAGTGCCTCGCTCATTTCAACTCACTCACCTGTGAATTGCAGCACTGCAGACACTGGAAAAAGAAGCATAAATGTCTGTGCCATAAACACGGTATTTTACATCTTGACATCCAGGAGGGCATTTTGCAATGAATTCTGGATTGATTATCTTCCCTGCCTTGACATCACAATCAATCTGGGGTACATCTGTGAATGCAAAATCTTGTTAAAGTCAGATTGAATGCTTTCATAGCTGAGTGATCTTGTCACGAAACAGTGAGTAACTGAGTGACAGGGATGCCCTCCTCTGAAGCCTTCATATCAATGGTTTTGGAATACAAGACATCTGTGTCTTCTGCATCTACAACATAACACATAATAACCTCTATACCAAGAGATGTGGCAGTAACTAAGGATGGAATAAGGAAGCCTGCGGATATTTCTGACCTTCAGTGTTTGCTTCTCTGAAGGAAATATCTGTTATGACACTTTGCTGGAGAGAGAAAGAAGCGTAGTCACCCAGCCTGTGGTTAACACGTGGGAAGGAGGGGGTAGGGATGCTTCCCAAGCCTCCCGCTGTGCTCATGTAGCTCTGTGCCATCTATAATGTCAGGCTGCAGTCACAGCCCATTATCTTACCCTTAATTTTTAAAACTTTTTGCTGGGTACAATTTACTTTGAACAAGGGGTTTAAGTGTGCGTTTACAACCTCACAGCAGGCTTGTTTGTCAGCTACATGAGCAAAATAATCTGTGGACAGAAATGGTCCTGCGGTAGTACAGCTGAAAGTTAAACATCCTAGTGCACAGACATGCACGACTTGTCTCACAGTAATCAGCTACATATGCTTTGTGTAACAGCTGGTCCATTTCATGTATTTATCTCTCTCTCTCCTCTCTCTCTCCGTGTGAAAAACTTAGTGCTTGCTTTGATCCTTGTGTGATACCTAGTGACCTATGAATATACATTTTAGTAGTGAATTACAAAATTTTCCCTTTATAAATGTTAAGTAGAGCACACTTTACTTAGTGATTTGTTTTCAATAAAAGAGTCTTTTAGCTAAAATATAATACCATTGACTCCAGACAACTGTGAGGAGTTACCAGAATATAATCTCACTTTGCACCTTTCTTATCCATAGGACATATCTGCTGTAAAACAGCCAAAAGTTCTACTGAGACCACTTACATAGCTTAGCCTTTTTTGTCTTCTTTGTGGCTTCCTTGGCTGTGTATGTACATGTAAGAAACACACCTAGAACAAATAAACATAGTATCAGGAAAAAGGAGGACTATCAACATCAGTTGCCACAAGCTCCTGTGCATGAGATTTCTCAAATTTGAATCAGCAGGTGGAAAACCTGAAACAGGAATATTCTCGGCCACATCTAGGTTTCTGCTTGGTGGTTAACTTTGCAGTCATGATGGCATCTACTGTGGGGAAGTTCTTTGAAAGGGGATTAAATATCAGTTCAGTTCACATATTCATCTGTGGAACTCACTGTCTAAAGATGCCATGGAGTCCATGTGTGCCAGAAAACCACAGAAGTATTTTCACAAGCAGTGGGAACTCTTTGTAATTGGTGTGATAGGAATGTTAATGAAACAATGTGCTCTGTGCATAAAGCAGCTGGGAAATTCGGGAGTGAAAGATTCTTCTTAATAACCCTTTGGGAAAGTTATCCTGTAATTTTGTATAGTGACGTTTCACTGGTGGCAGCAGGTATGGATACTGGGCAGCATTACAGACCGTAGGAGGTTCTAGGGTGGCATGTCCCAGTGTCCTGTCACAGCAAGGGCACTTGTTTTCTTCAGTAAGCAGGTTTATGATTTGAAAAATGTAGTAGTAAAAGAGACATATGCTGTTACATTAAAAGATACATCCCAATGTATCCATGTAGCTTACCTCGTTATGTTTACTTGCTAAGTGATGACATACAAAACCTCCTTATTCTCTGGGTTTATTTTATAAGCACTGTATTATGGATAGTTGATAACTTCATTACAAATATCTTGACTTTCCTATTCACCTTTCCCTTCTCTGAGCTTTCAAAGGGAATTGAAACTCTCTATGATGTGATCTAAGCTGATCCTTTTGTCATTTGTTAAGCTAATCTTCCTAGAATATGTAAAAGAAGTAATTTCTTTCTTTTATGCTCTTCTCCCTCTAGACTGATTGCAGAGAGTTTGTAGACTTAATCACACGTAGAACTTCCTCAAAAGTAAAAGCAGTCTCACACCGTCTGAAATGACAGCGCATAGATACAATATTTGGGCCTTTTGTCACCAGTGCAGTTCCATAACCAAGGCAAAATTGTAGTTAGATTAAAAAAAGGAATGCATGAGTGGAAAATAAAGTGCAATATCTCAACTCCTTGGAATGTTACAGTATAATCTAATGTGGAGAAAGTAATCTGGTAGTTTATGTAAAAGAACTACATAGATTGCTATGAATTTGAACTAAGAACAACTGTCCTGACAGACCTGACGATAACAGCTAGAGGCAATATTGTCTGGGAAAGTCAGAACCAGAGTGTTCATGGAAGATGAACTGCAAGTTCTGGTGTTTCTACATGTTCCCAAAAAGTGAGATCCTGTCTGACTGCCAGGGGAAAGAAAATAAGACACATTTATAACCTTTTGGTATCATCTTGTTCATGGTAAGAGCAAGAACAGGGAGAATTTAAACACTTGATTTTTCTTTAGAGGGAATCTTTACATTACAGACATTTTTCAGACCCACCTGATATGGACTGCATGCAACTGGTCATGTACTTAGAGATCTCTGCAAGTAATTAATACTTTTTTCTATGCCAAAGTCAGGAAGTTTGTGTAGCCCGTTTCTGAAAAGCTGTGCCAAGGCTTACACCTGCCACTGAGCGTTTCATCAGCCATGGAGTCCAAAGGGAAGAGGATAAGTCAGCGGCCCCTGGGCATCCAGGATGGGAGAGTACAAACCTGAAAACTAGTGATTGCAGCACATCAACTGTACTTACCAAAGAAGGTTGCAATGACTGTGGCCTTCATGGTGAGTAAAGCAAAATCTGGATGCGTTGCTAAGGAACACTGAAAAGGAAAAGAAGAGTACATCAGACTGCATTTGGAGGTATTGCAGATGATACTGGAATGGTGGGGGAAGAGGGACTGTGCGCTCTTCTTCAACCTTTCACAGTCCTGACATGCTGCATCCTCTTACCACACTTTGTTGAACAGCTGATATCCCCAGGGGAGATGGTGCTTGGCCTGTCACACTCCCATGGACTAATTTTTTTCCTTCTCTGCAAAATCTGTCTTTTGCTCCAGGAAACCAAGAATTTGTTCACATACTTATTTCAGAAGCCAGTGTCAGGAGAGGGCATGATGGGCACGGACATGCTCTGACATCTGTTCAAATCTGTTCACTGCTCTTCTAAGAAATAATCACAGAATGGTATTTTCTGCACATCAAACCACACCAGGTAATCTCCTATAGATATGGGGAACATAAATAAATCCATTTACTCCCGACAGATGTTGCACAAAGTATTTTGCAATTGTTCCATCTTTTGTGAGCCAAATTACTGATTTCTTCCCTTTTCTGAGGATGTGCATGTGTGTGTCTGTATGTGAGAACCTGAGATTAAGAGGGTTCTGTCAGAACATCTGGAAAACATTTTTTTTTCTGGGTCTGCATGCATGACCCCTGCCATCTCTGAAGTTCTTGGCCAGGCTACAAGAATTCAAACTTATCAGAGATAACCCTTCTCAACTCCTCCTGGGCATCACCTGCTGCTTTTGCTGTTATTTCATGATGGTTGAGGGAATCCTGTGTTGGGCATTCATAATTAATCATAGTTTAATATTAAAGTACTACATAATGTTGACAAATAGAGTAAAAAGTCTGAAAGGGAGAATGTATTTGTCTGTTGTACAGGGACAATCTTGGGGATCAAAATAAACTTAATCTTCAGAGAAACTTATTACACGCTTACAAGTGGAAAAGTTTGTACTAAAATAAAATGAGCTAGATATTAAGAAAGAAAATATGAATGTTAAATAAGAATGTTAAAACTGCATATGACCAGGAAGAGCAAGATACCTGCCTCCTGGAAAAATGGCAGATTTCCTCAGATTTCATATAGTAATATACTGAGAAACAGGGCTTTGATCACGGCAGAAATTTAGACTAACAAGGCAGATACAGGAGAGAAAGAAAAAAAAAATCTACATTCTGTCTTCCTGTAAAATGTTTCCATATTTTTACTTTAATTACTCTTCTTTTTCAAGCAAGCCACATTCTATGAGTGAGGATGACTAAAATAGTATGCTAATCCAAACGGAGTTTAGCCAGTAATAGGTCTATATAATTTATAACTCTTTTTACATAGAGCAGATGCACCTCTGGTTTTTGTTTCTGTGCCACAGTCTGAGAACTTCAAATGCCAGGACATACTAACAGTGTCACTTCCTAATAGCACAATGTCTTTCCTTGGTGATCTCCTTGAAAAAGTGTTCCTGCTAGGCTGCTGAAGCTGAAAGCAGCAGAGGTTTCTCAGAAGCCACTGAATTGAGTCCAGGGGGTATGAAAAGTGGCTCAGCGTGGTGCCTGTGTCTTTCTGAAAAATGATGGGCAGTGCGATGGGAGTGACCCCAGGCTGTACAAGCCATAGCAGCAAGAGCAGTTATGTGGTGATATTCTGCTGTCATGGTTAGTTTCTACTAAAAAGCATTGCCCATCTTTTGGAACAAAAATCCATTTTAAGCATTTACTGCAGTGTATTTCCACTGTGAAGCTGTTAAAAGAAGAAGCAACAAGATGTAGAAGAGCGCTCAGGGAAACTTAGCTCTGATGCTTTTCTCCTCCCTTTTATGTTTCAACCCATTAACACATCAGAGGGATCAAGCAATTGCTCCCCTTCAATGAATTCTCACTTTAGGTCAATCGCAGAAAAAGAAGAGGCAGAGTAAGAGTTGCAATTCCTTTGCAGAGCTACCATGCACCATTAAAGATTATAATGACACTGACTTAGACTTTGCAAAAGGCGTCTTAATATGAGCATTCCCAAAATTTGCAGTGAATAAATTCAGCAGTGGCATCTTTATTTAAAGTCAAAGAGATCTGTGTGAATTTGTCATGACAGTATTTGGCTTGGTGCTGAGATCACCAGTTTACTTAGAGTAGAAGAGGTCAGAGATGATAAAGCATCCATGTAAAATCTGGCTTCATGGGTGGGCTGCTGTGTGTTCTGGGGAGAGAGTCCAACACTGCCTAATTTTTCCTGTCTTACAAGATGTGTAACCACCTGTATCACCAGTGCTGCACAAGACTTTCCACTGTTTCCTGAAGGCCCTGCTGTCCCCCAGCCCTGCCGTCCCCAGGGCATGGCCAGCCACGCCCAGAGCCATCCCACTCTTTTTGGGTGGCACTACCCTAGGCTTGGCTGCAATGGCATTCTCTACCTAGTTTGCTGGTGGGCATTGCTCTTCAAGGCAACAGAAGGTGGGCTTTTGTTCCTAAATTATTATGAATTTACTGCAGAAAGAAGCCAATAAATCTAAAAGGGTTTAATATGCAAAGTCTATCAGGGGTTCAGCAGAGTTCAGCAAACCTCTCAAACTTCAATAACAGATGTTTATCAATAAGATAACAGAAGCATTTAGACAAGGCTGTTAGATTTACTTAACAGTTTTGTTGTCATAGCTAAACATAAAAGCGTCTTACTGTGAACTCAGTACCTCTGCAGGTGCAGTTTGTACTCGTAGCTCCATGGAAATAAATTATAATAGTATAGAAACTTATTTTTGCCACTATATTAATTTCTACATCAGTCAGTGGCATATCAGGCGAAATGCACAGACGTCCTGTGACACAGCTCTGGTGACAGTACTCCAAGGGGTGGTCCTGGCCTTCAGACCCTGGGCTGTCACATGGGGAAATGCACAGGAGGATTTACACTGCTGACTATTAAGCATCAGGCGTAGAAGCTCCAGGCTTTCTGTTGTGGGAAGTCTGTGTGCATTCATTGTATTTGGGGCCTAGGGTGTCACCTGATTTAAGCTGTGTGAGATCTCCTATACAGTGCACTAACATGGCATCTGCTCCTTCAGGCTGGGAAAGGGAGCAACAGCCTGGAATAAAGCAGTGGGGTTTTTTTCTGTGGGAAGGAAAGGGAAAGCAGGGCTCCAATCCATGCTTACAACAGACTCTTCAGTCTGTGTAGCGCCACTGAGAGGTTTGGGGATGTTTTATTTGTAGATCAAGAATGATACTTTGCTATTAAATATAAAGCTGTACTTCCTTTGTTCCTTTGCAAAATGAATAGATCCCATTAAAACAAACTGAAAAGTTTCTACTTTGGATTAGTCTGGAGCCTAAATTTTGCTGAGATTTCTCCTATTCAGGTTTCTATTAAGGCAGTATTTACAGTCCCAGTCAGAACTGGGAAGTAGTGACTATTCACTATTAAATCTCCTAAACTGTATGCTGGATCTCTATTTATCAGAGTACATTTTCCCATCGGAATCCTTCAGACTGTCATAACAGAAGTTACCCTTATGCCAGGAAAGCTATTAAGTGTACACATTACAATTACATGTGCTTTAATACCAGCTAAGTACAAATGTAGTAAGAAGTATCTCCTTTGGTGTTTCACAGTGCTGCTGATATTTTACCTTTTAAAATCAGAGGTCTATTTGAAAGACTATTTTGTTGATTACTTTTTCCTGACCACAAACACTTAAAAAAGCTTGAATGTTAGTGGAGAGAGAGTTAGCAAACCATTTTTTCTGTGTATAAAGTAAGATTTTTATACTGACCTTTTATTAGCAACTTGAGTTTTCTAAAGATCTGAGAGAGCTGCTACGTACTACAAACAAACAGATGGTTTAAATGCACATAAACTGTCACACTATGGGAAACTGTAACATTTTCTGGAGGAAGTGCAGATTTTTAAGTCCTTGATTTTTGGTGTCAGGCACTGCTGTCCGTTCCACGTGCAAGCTGAAATTCTTTGCTAGGGCCATGTGCTTTGCCTCTGCAGGAGTAAGCAGTTTATGTCCTGTAATCTCCTGTGCCACAGAAATTAATTCGTATACTCTCTTTGTACCACAATAGTGTGTGTTATTGTTCTCCTCTTCAAGGAGTTCTAATATCTCAGCAACATCGGCACCATAAAGAAAAACAGAGTGAACTTTGTTTGAAAGCTGTTTGAGCAAGTGGCATGGAGTTAACAGCATGATCTCTAAGCACTGTGGGTTGAGTTAAATATGTGCCCTTTATGGGAAAATCAAGTGGGCTTGGTGTAGGTGTGAGTAAATCGGTTTGGATAAACAAGAACTGATCATCATCTTCTAGAGGAAAACATTTTAGATTTCTGATGGGTTTTTTTTGTTTTTTTTTGGTTTTTTTTTAAATTGTTTAACCATTTCTTTGTTTCATGCTCATACTCTGTACCCATAGTATTGTACCTTGCTTGGCAGTACAAGAACTGTTCACTTTGGTGCACACTAGGTAATATGACTGGCACTTGTCACATGTGACTTAGTTTCACCCCCTTTCTTTTCAGAGGGAAAATGCAGGGTGCACTGCATTGCTCTGAAAGTCTGTACATAAAAAAAATATCTAAGTGGTTGTCTTTTGAAAAATGGAGGTACTGAGTTTTGCTGAGAGAGAAAGTTTGAACTGATAGCTGTAGTTTGTTTCAGAGGCTTAGATTAGCCTGTAGGTATTCCAGGCCAGGTCACAAAATGTAAGATCCAAGGTGCTGTTTTGTGAGGCGAGCTTGTCTGCGTGGGAGGATAGACTTAACTGTTTGTGTGAACAAACTGAAATAGAATATATACATCCAGGAATTTAAAAATATCATAGACTTCATCACCTGCTCCTATAAAAAAAGGTGAGTGAACACTCACCTGTTTTCTTTCATGTATGAAAGAACCCAAAAATGCTTCCTGAAAGCATTGCTGAGTTTCAGAGCACTGTAGTCATGCTACTTAATTACCCAGTGTCCCAGAAAGCTGACGAGGCTTCAGTAGCTGCAGGTCTTTCCCTTGTGGTGGAGGGGTTGTAAGAAGTATCGTATGTCACACCTGCAGCAATTGTGTGTTTAGTAAAATGAACAACGAAACCACTGTTAAAGGAGTCTCTGGGCCTGGGGACAGCTTGTGCTCTTCCCCACTCTCAAGTCATCATTAACATAGTCCTTTACCCCCTAGGACAGCGTAGCCACAGCCTGTTTGCTAGATGCTTTCCGTGGCCATGTGAATCCCACACCCGGGCAGTGGTGGTCCCCCACCTCCAGGGCAGCCACTCCTTGCGGCAGCCCTGGGATTTGCACATTCCGATGGGGAAGAGGAGGCAGGGAGACTCTGGCTCTCCTCCACTCCCAGGCAGGTGGCAGTGCCCTCCTCACTTGCTTTCTTTCTGAACCCACATTTGGCATTTCTGGTTGCACAGGGGTCCTTCTTTGTCACAGAAAACTGGAGTCTCCCAACTGTTTGTGCCCTGGAGTCTGATGATGGGGGACTTCTTTGGTGATGAAGAAAACATGGGTTCAAACTCTCTGAGGCCATGGACAGCCCTGATACAGTTACCATTAAGGGTTCTCACCACTTGCTTTTTATTACAACACTTTGATTGTTGTGGCTGCCACATAATGTTTTAAATGATGCCTGCTCTGCTCCGTGAGGTTTCTGACTCACAAGAGGGCTGTGGGGACTGCCGGTAGCCAGCACCTCTTGTGGGGTACCTGTCGAGTCACTCTCAAGTCATTGAAGTGAGGTATGGTTGGATTCAGAGGTCTAAATTCTACCTAAGTCACACTTTGGGCACAGGAGTAATTTTTTTTCCATGCTGATTGAATGAATGTTTATATGCAGGTTGGCAAGAAGAATTTAGTCTAAAATAGCTCTCATTCAGGTAGGTAAAATGAAGAGATGCTATATCCAGCAGTTTAGAGACAAAAACATGCAAGCGGCCCTGCACTACTCATTTTGTGTTCATGCAATGCCCTGAAATCAAAACATAAGGTTGAAGTAACAATGACTTCTCTACTTACCACAGAGCTCTCTCTGAAGTAATTTATTTAAGACTACAGTGTGATTTAACTTGCCAGACCTTTCTCAGAGCTTAAATAAAATTGCAATGATTATACATTTTCATCTGTCTCAGCAAGGAAACCATCAATTCTGTTGGTCTGACCTGCCCCTTCCAGCAAAGGAAGGATACATTTAGAATATGTCACCCACCCACAGAGAAAATATAATTTGGACTATCTGGATGATGATTTCTTAGGGGGCCTTTACACTGTACTTTCCTAGTTTCTGCTAATGTATTATGCATTAATTTTTCATTTTGATGCACAGATTTTGTACCTCATTGGGAATTGCTTTTAGCTTCAACCTGTGAATCCCTGTGCAGAAAACTTCCTCCCTCTGTTCTCCTCCCCACCATGGCTTTTGTCTGCTCACATATCTGCCCCCCTCACTCTCTGGCAAACTTCTCCTGCTTTTCTAATTTGACTGCTTCTGCTTCACACCATTCAGACCCCAGCCAGGTGCCATCAATCTCTGGCACTGCCATTTCCCCAAGAAATGGAGGGCAGAGGCAAGTGCTTGCAATTCAGCAGTGCTGGAGGGCTGTGCTGGCTTTGTAGCATGAGATTTGTGGCCACATATCTTTCTTCTTTTTTTTTGTTTTTTTTAGAAAATGTGCCATTTTCTATTTCCAACAAATAGTTTAAACAAGTCAAAGTGACTTTTTAAAGTGCGATACGTGGTTTCTCAGATTGGATGCACAATAAAGAGCACTGAGTAACCACGTTATTGTGCTGCCTGCAAACTAAGAATGTGTCGTGTGTCAGAATTCCCCTGAAGGTACATATTTAGTCTAAAAGTGAAGAATTTCTGTTAAAGGCCCTAAAAAAACTGCACATAACCCTGGGGATGGTTTTGGAATTTCTGTAGCATGTTCAAACAAAACAACATTTTTTTTTAAGGTAGAAACTAAGAAGCAGAAATTTAGAGAAACTTTGGGATGTTTACTCTCTGCTTATTAAAGCCACACATAAGCCTTTGCTACAAAAGTGAATTATATGTCTAGATCAAAAGCCACACCCATCCTTAAGCATGCTAGTAAATTTATACAACAGTTCCCAGAAAACTTTTATCAATTCAGTATCTCCTACAGTTTGTATGACTAGTGATGCCCCATGCCAAAGCCATGGACTGGTTGGATAAAGATTCAGAAAATATTAGTAATTAAAAAAAAAAAAATCTGGAGCTACCCTGGCATGTGGCACTGGTTTGAAGTAAAGCAGTAAGTGGTGAAATTAATTTATGTCTAGTAATGACAACTTGATCAAGGAAGCACCTTTCACAAAAGGTCTTCAGCAAATCAAGAAGCATGGGAATGCTGTAGAAGGCATGTTGAAAACCTAAGCTGAAATCCACTTCCGTGGTGGAAATCAGAAAATTGAAGTTAAGAAACTAGTTTCAATTTTGCATTACAGAGCTCTTAAAAATGATAGTTTCATGCTCCTTGCAACGCTTAACATTTTCCCTTATGTATTTTGTACTTTTCAAAAAATATTATTTCTTCTTAACTGTGTTATTTCTATTTGGAAATGTTTCCTTCAAGCCTTCTCAGACAAGTATCCTTCTGATACCTTTAGTTTAGAAAAAACTAACCTGTGCTACAAGGGAGGTTGCTACAAAAGGCAAATCAGAAAACAACCCCGAACTACCTTATGCCTCTCAGTCATCTTCTAGTGCTGCTTTGTTGGGACCTCCAAATCACTTGCCTCCTTGCAGGGTCAGCTGCTGAGGGTCAGGATGCTCGACCCCACATCCCAGGACGTTCTGCATGGCCACCCTCCTCCATGCCCTGCCCATGACCCTCCCCAGTCAGTGGTCATTGCTGCTTTGCCTTTGCTACAGACTGTTCCAGCTGCATCCCTGCCACCTGGTGCCAGTCTGCAGCCCACCTGCAACCCAACAGGCACACTTGGGCTGAGGTCTCTCACCTGGCGAGGCTGTTCTGGGGAACAGTTTGAAAACCATGGACCTGTGAGTAGTGTTTCCATTTTTTAATGACTGAAGAAGGCATCTCAGGGCTCCAGGCTTCTTCTGGGAGGAAAGTGAGCTATGGATTTGAATGAGTGCCAGCATTATAAACGAGGCTATTATGGGTAGTGCTGGTTTTCTGAAGACATGCTGTTGGTGGAGGTGCTGGTGAGAGACGTGACACAGTGAGGGCCAAGCTGTGCAGGCTTATGGCATGTGTGTTGGCAGCCCTTGGCAACTGGCAGGAGTGGTCTCTCTAACATATGGGTCATACAGACAACATGAGGAATAGCTAAGCTTCCAAAAGTACATTCCTCAGTATCTGAGTGCCCTGGAGGGGAAATGAAGAGCTAGGAAACATGATGGCAGAGAAAGTGGCCTCCAGAGCCCAGTCCTGGATACTGTGACAGTGTAGGTGCAGCCAGAAATTACTGAGAAATGTGTCTCAGAATCAGGCTAACACTGTTTTACTAATTTTGCAAAACTAATTCTGGTTTTGCATAGAGATGAATCACGGGGTTCCTTTTCTGAGAGACCAAGATCAAAAAGGGAAACCACACGGACTGGGAGCAGGAACTTGTAATTTGTGGTCTTTTGTTTTTAAAACAAACCAAGCCTGCAGACCTCAGTATTGCATAATCTACTTCCATGCTCAGGAATTTTGTTCTGAACTTTGACTTTAGGAGATTACCATATGAGATTCTACTTCAAATCTAATTATTGCCTAACTTATGTATTTCTTTCTACACACAGATTTCACCAGTGAGAATAGAAGATGTAGACCATGGAAGACTGAGACTTTATGTCTCAAATTACCACATATTTTGAGATTCAGTTTGGTGGAAAGGCTGTCTCCAAAACAGGGTGCAAGTAGGCTTTTCTAACTTATGTGATGCCAGTATTTGCCCTTGTAACATTTGTACCAAATTGTTCCATTGGAACTACTCTAAACTTCTCTAACCTCTCACTTTCCTTATCTGGACACTCCTCTCCTTCCCATGTAGTCTCATTTCCAAACAGCCTCTTTCTTCATATGCTTCATGTCCTAAAACTTCTTCAACCAAGCCCAGAAGAACAAAATTCTGAAGTGTTGAAAATGCATTGCAAGAGAGGTGAGAAGGATGGGCTCCCACCAAGGCGAGCAGGATGGACTCCCGTCATCCTCAGCTGGCTGGCAGCTGTGAAAATAGCCCTGTAGTGAGGGAGCCCTTACCCTTTTGTAGCTCTGACGCACTGAAGTTGCCCACGGCCAGAATACACAGCACTGCTGCCAGCTTTCCTCTATGTCTCACCCCTGTTCTATGGGCTGAAGGGTAAACGATGTATTTGGGGGAAACAAAAAAGAATGGAGCCTTCTGAGTCCCTAAAGGAACCTGGCAGGGAGGTCGAGAGGCACAGACATGGCCGTGTCCAAACTTCCCTGTAAATGAGTGATTTTTGAGAGGTAAAAATTTCCACAGTTTTGTGTACAAGCCTGAAGGTGCTGGAAATCCCCAGATCATCCTGGTGGGGACATTAAAGGACTGCATGAAGCTACACAAGAACATTCAGAATTTTCCCCGAAATTTTGGCGCATGTGTAACTGTCACTTGGCAATTATGCACTTTTTTCATATGAAACAAGCTGCCAGCTGAAGGACTGTTGGCTGCCGTGTTACATGTGCTACATTTACAAAGACATTTTATAAGGTGATAGGCTGAGTAACAGTTTGCAAATGCAAGCTGAATGTATTTTTTATATCTGTGTCTATGGGATGTTCTGTAGAATGAGATACATTAAGGATAACTGACTGTGTTCTTAATGTGCCACTGACCTCTTAATGCCTTCTGAAGTTCTGGAGATAAGGCAAAGATGGGGTGGACTTCATGGGTGCTGGAAAGTCAGTTCAGCCACTACAGCAAGACTGGTGTTAAGAACTGCTTAAACCTAGATAATTTGAATGAACCAGAGATGGTTATAAATACTCTTCTGAATGCGCATGTGTTTCCAGTTCAGGATATGAACTATAGATTTGGGTGTTCTGCTTAAAAAGGGAAGGAAAAAGCTGCAGATGGTGTTATTTTTTTTTTTAGTTAAAATGCATTTTCATGAGAAATATTGATGCTTTCAGGCCGTTGGTAAATTTTCTTCCTGTTCAACAATTTCTGGGTTTTTTTCCAGGCCTCAGTCACTGAAAAATGAGCCCAAAGAGGAAAGGCGGCCCAAGGCAGCCCAGCCATGTCCTGCTGTGGAGGAGAACAGAGAAGATGGCAAGCGAGATGAGGGTGAGCTGGCTGCAGAAACAGGGAACGGGCTCTGTTCTCTGCTGGCAGGGCACCTGCAGAGGATGTGGTAGCAGCCCTCAGACACCACTAAATGTAGAGCTGCCCCAGCCCAGAGTTAGGTGCAGAATGTTTGTAGAGCCCAGAGCGAATACTTGGGCAGCTAGCCCACGAGTGCCATGCTGTCAGGACTGCCCAGACCTGGCACCTCCCGGTGTTTGCAAGGGGCAGCTATACCCACACGAGCTGCAATCACAGCTGCTCAGTACAGCTCAGTACAGCTCAGTACACCCATAGACGCCTTAGGAGCCTACAGAATTTCTGTAGACCCTGACTTGTCTGTGGGCCACAGGGCTGGAAGAAAAGTTCATCACTAATACATGCTCCCGTTTTATCTGCAACAAGTCCCTTCACGTTCCTCTTTTTGCATTGGCTTGCTTTCCTCAGGGCATTGTCAGGAGTCGGCACAAGGCAGTTTTATTGCTGCCCTGCATCGTACTCGCAGCAGTGCCTGCAGCCCCTTTGGGCTGGGAGCTTAGAGAGTTCACAAGGGCGATGCAGGCTCTGGCAAAACCGACAGAGTTTAATTTACTAACAGCGATACAATCTAAACAGCTACAGATTTTCTAGGCATTTCTGTGCCGTTCTGAGCTTCTTGTGTGGCAGCGGGAAGCTGTGCTGCCTACGCAGCATTTACTCAGGTTTTCCAAGAGGGAAATGTGCAGCAAATAAAGGAGCTGGGATGCAAAAGAGTGGCAGCTGCTACAGGACTGTTAGAGAGACTCTTTTACAGACGAATGAACCGTCAATTTGTAGTAAGACATTGTTTTCTAAACATAGCATGAAAACTCTTATCTTGCCTGGCTGGTCATTAGAAGAGAGATAATTATAGCCTCTGTGCGACAGCCGGGCCCAGAACAGGGCCTGCATTGTCCCAGGTCCCAGCTGAGCTCCAGCGCAGGCTCCCCAGGCGGCGCTGGGACAAGGGGGCTCCTTGTGCCCCGGCAAGTTCAAAAGAGGAATTGAAGTGCTCTGAGTAGGTGTTAAGCACCTATTTCTCTCTCCGACTCTGGACTTAAAAATCTACTCCGCGGGAGAAAGGTTCGGAGGGCAGACCCGTGACTGCTGTAGCTGCATCATCCCTGGCTTTTTGTACAATACACGCTATGATTATTATTTTTCTTCTATTTTTTTTTTTAAATCAACCCCTAAACCGTCAGTTTTGCCGTTCTGTGTTTCTGTTTTTCAACACAGATCAATGAGACCTGTATGAGGGACAGGTTTTCAGAAGGAAGGACTTACTGTATGTTCAGTGTCCACTTTCTGAGCCCTGAATGAGAAATCTAAACCTCAGCTGATGCTGCGGCAGGCTGGAAGAGTCCTGGTGTGTACCCAGAGCTTCAGCGCGCCAGAACATCCGCCCAGGACTGCCAGGAAATTCCAGACTTTTGTTTTTCATTACACATCCAGAAAAGACACTGCCACCCCAGCCAATTGCAACAGGCCAACACAGACTTCGTTGCTCTGGCACCTGCCCATGCCAGCCCCACTACACGGGCAGTTCATGTCTGTAAGTGCCACAGAACTTTTTTCAGGAATACAGTCATAGTTGCAGGCAGTAAACTGAGCTATCCCTTTCTCTTGCTCATTTCATCCAGGTGCCCTAAACGACTTACCTATCAACACTTAAACTGAAAGACAGTAGGTTTAGATTAGATATTAGGAATACTGTGAGGGTGGTGAGGCACTGCCACAGATTGCCCAGAGAAGTTGTGGATGTCACATGAAATGTTCAAGGCTAGACTGGATTTGGCTTTGAGCAACCTGGTGTGGTGAAAGCTTATGCTTATGGCGGGGGGGGGTTGGAATGGTTAGATGGTCTTTAAGGTTCCTTCCAATCCAAACCAATCTATGGTTCTGTGATTTAGGAGACTTTTTGTAAAACAGGGGACTTGTACATGCATGCTCTGAGCCTTAGGTTTGCAGTATTTTCTGACTAGATCTTTATTTGTTGTTCAGAGGTGAAAAGGAAAAAGTTCAAAATTCTCCAGGCAGACCAGATACAGTCAAGTTTTTCATGCCATTCTTACATAAACTTCAGGTTTATTTTTAACAAAGTTTTCTAAGAAGCAATGGCCAGAAATAATAAATAATTCTGATGTTTCACATGAAGTAATTAGCCTGTTTTCCCAGCTTCTGTGTTCACACTGTGGCTCAGGCAGTCCCCTTTTAGAAGTACTCCAATTAATTTTGACAAAAAGGAGAGTAAAAATTAATTTTCTGCTACTTCTGTGAAAGGCAGTAACTAAGTGAAAAGGGAACACCTTGTTAATGCCTCCTCGAAAGGAAAGGCTTTTGTAGGATCTCATCCTTATTAGACAAAAGAGTGAGGAAACCTGGTCTAGCTAGTAAAACTGCTTGGTTCAACCAGTCAGTGGTTAAGTGCTGTAATTATACTACTAGGGAAAGAAGTGTCTTACATAAAGTAAAGGTAAGAACAAGTTAAGAGCAAGTTTAGAACATAACATTACTACTACAGGTGGAAACACAGTATTAGCAATACATTCAAAGTTTCTTCTTAAAAAAATACTTTTTATGTGTTGAATACCTAAAAGACAGGAAGTCTTTTTTGTCATCCTGGTGAGAACAACCCCAGCAATTCAAAGAATTAGATAAAAAATGCAAGCAAAATAAGTCTGTTTAATATAAGATACTAACTTAATACTTGAGAATTAATGTGTTTGTAATGCAGTTATTTTTGCTTGAGTTCTCTTTGCATCTCTGAAAGAGATCAGTCTTACAGCCATGACTGTTATTCAAGTGATGAACTGAGTAAAGTCTGAAGAAGATGATAATACAGATACAGAAAAACATAGATTTTGTTTGTGTGTAGACAAATGCAAATTGTTTTTAACTTCAGGATGCATACAGGAAAACATAAGCTATAAACATATACAACTCCATGGCTTTTCCCAGTAAAATATATTTTAAAAGCCATCTAAACAAAATTTTCTCTGTGTATGTTTTCTTGTTTTGGTGTTTTGTTTAAATTTTGGAGAGGTTAGAGAGAAAGCAGTGTGCTCTAAGGCGGACTTGCCTCTGTAATCTGTAGTTTTGCTTTTTGCTCTGAATGTGATGTAGTTCCCATAAACTCTAGGAACAAAATATTAACTAGAGTTGATATTTAGCTTGGGGCATTTGGTTCATGTTTGTACTAGTCGGAGAGAAATCACATTTTGAAGAGACTTATCAAGACTCTAATCTCTCCGCAGAGAGCTGAGCGGCTGTGGCAGGCTTGACAATGCTATTCATTTTTGGACCCTTACCACCAAAACAAGCACTCAGCACAAAAGGCTGTGTAGAGTCTAGGCTACTGTACTGTTCATACATCTGTATCTATCCATTAGCAAGGGAGTTCACACCACAGAAACACACATCACTGGAATAATACCATTTTCCATTCTGTGCCTTGGAGATTAGTGTTCCCCAGTGTCAGGTAGCGTTAACTAATGATGCAACACACACCTTCCTATTGATCAAAAAGGCTTTGTGAAAAAGTCTTGAAAGCAAAACAGTTTTAAACTTAGGAACAAGTTGCACTGTCTATCACACACTATTTGAACAGAAGGCTTTAATTAATGTCTGTTGGTGTGTGGCTCATATACACCATTTTTCATCACAGAGTTAAGCTCTTGCTGTTCAGGCAGTGAGTATATGTGTCCGCTTCAACAGTAGGGGCTTAATGCTTTCATAAATACTTCATGAAGTATAGATGAATAAAGTACAGTTTCATTCTACATTTACGTCTTCATCTTCTTAGGTCTTTGATCCTAAGCACACAGCTGGAATGCTAAATAAAACATTATGTCCCTACAGTTTCTCAGCAGTAAAAATATTTAACTATTATCAACAGGCAAAAAACACAACATCCCCCTCTCCCCCTTAAATAAATATAGCAGAGAAACAACATCAGAATTACCTTGCTTGAGGTGTGCGCAACTTTTTATTCCTTTCCTCCACACAGTATGAAAGTGGGTTTTTTTCCAAGATTTTCTGTATCCCAAACTCCAGCCAACATTATTCTACAGAAAGAGAGGCAGGCAGCAGAGGGAGGCCTGGACACCTTTTTTCTTTCAGAGAGGAGCTAATCAAACATTCCCATCAAGCTCCCAGCTCTGTGAAAGGCACATTGCTCTCTCTCCCCCCCTCCCTCCCTCTGCTCCTCTCTCCCTCTCTGTCTCTCTCTCTCTGTCTTTCCCTCTCCCTCCGGCTCACACAGACATACAGAGCTCCTTACACTGATTTAGCAGCTGAATTAGGCGGTCCTATTTTAAATATACGTTCCCTCCCACATATTTTTGGTAGAGATTTCTATGCTCCTTTTGCACTAGCCTGTCAGATTTGTCAAGTTTTTCTGTTTTGGGAAGTGAAGCTTTACTCAACTGATATTTTGGCTCATTTTTTTTTTCCAGTCTCCCTGTGCAGTTCGTCAGTGTAGTGAAACGACTAGAACTAGTAGATGAGAGTAAACCACACAGCTCTAAAAATTATAGCTACCAGGTTACTTAGGTGCAGACTAGATTTAAAGAGAAAAAACATCTTTTGAAGAGACAGACTGTGATGCCTTTACTTATATGAATAGCATTGTATTCCCCCAGAAGTTTCTCTGAAATCAGAGGATTAGTGACAGAATAAGCCTGTGAGTCTGGGCATAGAGAAGTAGAAGTAGGGCATGAGGGCTCTTTCTGCTGAAGTTGGATGTGAGAATTTAATAAAATGCTCTCAAAGGCTACTAAACTGGTACTCCTTAAGTGTGATCTGGCCAAATGCGATATACAAAATGACTAAATTCATTAAGTATCTGTATGCAGATCTCCTAAAATTCTTGGGTAGTGTTAAGAAGAAAAAATTACTGAGATAATAAAGATCATAGCTTTTATCAGATTATCACAGGAATATTTGGTATAATATTCCAGGATACTAGAATGTAAACTATAATTTGCAATTCCATCAAGGTATTCAGAAGTGTATAGACAATATCCATGGGTGAACATACGCTATTTTATCTAAGATCATTATTGACAAAAAAAAATCTAATATAAATACAGGAGATTGACTTCAAAAGACACGTTAGAAAGACATATAGTTCCTGATTTAACACTCCCCTCAAAGCGTTTTGTTTAAAGGAAAAATGGTTACGTAGTACTTGTAAGTATCTACTCCAGTACCTGCAGAAACTGTGTAACAGCTCAGCATATTAATAAATAGTACAATATCAAAGTTTATAAACAAGTTCCATCTGTGTTGCTAAGATATAATGATCCATAATTCATTTGATTCTCTTAATACAGGAGCTCTGGCTTGCCATGGTGAGTCCATGCAAGGCAGGATGCAGTGAACTGGCAGAAAGCAGACTCTTCAGACAGCAAATCTGTTAGCAGTTCTACCTGGAAGATTACTGAAAAAAACCTGAAACACTCCCCTCGCCCTCAAGTCTTATTAATTCAAGTTAACAATTTCAGAATATCATCACCCTTTTCACAAGGCTTTGTGAGGTTTAATTATTCAAATAATGAGGACAAAAGGACCGAGACCTTAAGACTACAAGTTTAGAGTTACATAGGTACTAGGAGACAAATACCTAAACACTGAGGTTTTGTAGCTAAGTGGCTATGTGTCATTTCCGAGTGTTGATGAAAGGCTGAAGGCCCCATGACGACTCCTTACCTGCAGGTTCTGAGAGATAGACTCAAAAATCTTTGGGCACAGACCTTCACTGGTCTTAAATCACTTACTTTCCATTCAAGCAGCTTATCTTCAGAAATCCATGGGAATCTATGTAGATGTTGAGTTGCCTGTATTGCTTTAAAGTCTCAGGTCAGCGGGTTACCAAAGAATCTTGATCTCAAACCAGTGCAAGTGAGAGTATTGAAGACTGTTTAGCAAACCAAACCATGGTTGGGTGGCAAAGGCTCAGGCTGCACCCACAGAGCGCGCAACAGGAATGCATCAAACTGGCTGGACTGGCGTTGAGTGATGGAACTGAGAAGCCAGACACAGCAGATGACTGGGATAACTGGTACAGGCAAAAAATCCTGCTGATGTTCAGCTTCTGGTACCCGTGTCAGCTCACTGAGGGTTGTAGCTGCTGGCATGTGGAACGTTGCCGACAAGGTGTCAAAGCAAGAGCATCAGCGCCTACACCGAGGTCATGCTTCATTGGTGTTGCTGCAGCATGGCCGTTTTACAAAAGAAACAGCTGATAGATCCACTGTTAATTTTCCATGGATGAATTATCTTATTTGTGGGTAAATTGTACCATGGGCAAAGAGCCAGCGAGGACCTGGCAGGACTTTGCTCAAAAGCAGTGGTGTGAGAACACAGCTTTGTTGCTTCCAGAAACACAGCAATGGTGCAGTCCTGTCCACTCTGCACCCACCTTACTCTCCCAGCCTTGCTGGGTCCACTCGTGGCTCAGGGTCAAGAATGCTGCCAGTTGGGTGGCACATTTCTGCATTGCTGCCTGAGAGCTAACCTGGCATCCTGGAAATTAACATCCTGGGAACCATGAAGCAGAAACACTGAGTGGGCAGAAAAAGAAAACTATCTGGTTTGTTATTATTCAGGGTATTCAGCCTCTCATTTTCGTTTGTAATGGAGAACTGAAGAGTATCAAAACAAAACACTGAGAAGGGCACTGACTGTCTCTTTTTATCACAACGTTTCTGAGCGCCGTTGCCTGTGCTCTTTCCTGACAGAGGCAATTTCCAGCCACCCAAGAGCTGGCAGCACAAAGAGCAGAAACAAGAGGTAGACCACATTGAATGGCTCTGTTTTGGTGCTGGGATTTGCCACAGGGAAAGATTTGTTTGCAAAAGAGATGGCTGTGCAGTCAGGAAGCCACTAATTTGAGGACAATAAGTGTTGAACACGATTGTTTGGGGGTGGACAAGTGCTCTGTATCTATATGTGTTTATGCCTCCCACCATTGCTTCTAATCTGAGGCCTCCATCTGAGTTTTCTTCTAACTCTTGGTAGTGTCTGTGGTAGTAGTTTTTAAGTTTTTCTATACTGTATTTTCATTTGCATCTTAGTTAAAGCAAGATTTAGCACGATCCAATGAAACAAAGCCTGAAAGCAAAATCAGGCAGACCTCTAATCTGTCCCCTGAAGCAGCCAGTGAATAAGATCAGAGAGTCAAAGAGAGTTGAGAAGGTTCTTAACTTTTTGAAGAAAATTTAGAGACCTACTCAGATATTACCTTCACTCTGGAAGACCAAACAACACAGAGAGAGAGATGATGTATGTAAGCAGTGTTAGCACTGACAGAGGAGATAATCTGGCCAAGACTCAGTAAGGAAGTTTGGTGTTTTCAAACAGAGGTAGCAGCAACCTGGAAGACTAGACACTTGCTGATGCACCTTTGTCACAGACCCTTAAATAAATCTTCATTTTGAGAACATCTGTCATGCAGAATTTTCAAGGTACACAGTGTTTGTTTAAAAAACAGCTGGGTAAAGGTGATGGTGGGTAGCAGCTGAAAATCTGACTTCACTGAAGGGAAGCTCACTGCACTTAATCTAATCCTTATTAAAATCTGACTTCAACAATTTTTAACAAAGCATTTTTTATCATATAACTAGTGGACTTATATATTTAATCCAACACAAAAGTGTAAGATTCCTCATGCTTCCCTCTCTCTGCATGTAGTCATTCACAGGTAAATGATATAGGGGAAACCTCCCCTATTTTGAAATGCAAATAAATTCATGTGTTCTGGGTTTGATGCTCACCAACTGGTATGGCCCCTGATCTGGGAAGAGGCTACTGTGAGGGAACCATCAAGGAAAGCTGTAGTTTTGCACTTTTTGCACTTAGATGTCCAAGTTCGTTACTGACTTGGTCCATAATCTTTTGATCACATCTGGCCTTTCTGTAGTGATTTACATGAGCAGGTCAAACTTTTGTTGAGAGAGGAAGAGAGAAAGGTTTTACCATGTATTACGTTCACAGAGTAGGTCAAAATCTAAGTGAGAGCAGAGGATGGTGATTTCAAAGCCATAAATTACTTCCAAGAGGTCTGTGCAAAGGGTTGACAGGCATATAGATCCTTTGGAACAGGTGTGTGCTGCAGCCCAAGCCATTCTGTTCATCTCCCCAACACTCAGGAGGAATTTCTGGCCTCACTGCTGTAGGCATAGGCAAAGAAAATACTCTTCAGGTATGTTATAAAACAAGATATGCCCGCACAATTTTTAGAGAAATCTAAACTTTGGGAAAATTTTCCCACTGGAAAATAGAGAGTGTCTCACATACCAGACCTTTGTCCCACTTGTGAGACCCAAGGTGCACTCTGCTCTTCTGGCGTGAGGCTGTGGCCACTCTTCTAAAAGCATGAAATCATTTGCTCTTCAGGTTATGAGTAGGAAATATGGAAGACCCAAGACTGAACCAACTGGCTTGCGATTGTTACACAGAAACTGCTCAATGTATCTTCCCAGCTGATCACTGTGGGCTTAATAAGGCAGTCCTGACTCCTCATGCAAGGACAGAAAACAGACAAATTTAAATGCTTTCTGGAAGACAATATGTAGCTGTGTCACATCTAATCCCATCCAGGTGCTTAAACAGAAAGGAACAAGTTTTCTGCTCTCAAGCAATTACCCTCAAGCCTTTTCAACCAAATACTACCACAGGAATCAGAGAGCAGAATCTTACAACACCCCAAGAAGTCACGCACAGCCTGGCGGTGCTGGCTTTGTTCAAAGCAAGCATAGGTGCATATGTAAGAGTTAACTCCTAGCAAGTGACAGTGGAGTTCAAATTCTGCAGTTTTTCCACATTTCTCAAACTCTGTGAAATAAAATCTTAACTTATGCATTATTACACTTAAGGCAAATTGTTCTTGAAAACCATTTATACTTGAAAAAAGAAGTCATAGAGAGAACAGAGTGAGAAGTTAAAAGTATAATTGGGATGGCAAGGCAACTAGGGGGTTAACATTGTTTGGCTTTAGCTGCTTAAAGCACTTATATTGAAATTGGCCTCAGGTAAATAAAATAACCAGTGTCCTGCAAGGCTTGTGTAAAATACACTGATGTGTTTGTCTAGTTTTTGAGAAAGGTAAGGAGGCTGAATTATGTGTGCTGGAGCTTTTGCCAGCATCAGAAACTTCTTTAAGTAATTAGAGCAATTGAGTAGCCCGGCCTCTGTTTTTACTTTTTTATGAATGAGGAGACGTCGTGGGCCAAATGAATACATAATGTTGGCATGCTTGGTTAAATGGACATATACCAAACTTACACTGTGTAAATATGAACCACTGTGGGTTTCTCAGAGAAGATGGCAAAGGCCATGTTCCTGAGACTGTAGAGAAGCTGGTTTCTGTCAGTAAGTCCCAAGTCCCCTGTTTGTATGCCTCAGAGGGAAAAAAAGTGATAAAATATGGCAAAACCAGCCTTTTTATGTTTGCCAGGTCAATGTTCAAGAGAGAGCTGATAAACCCCTTACCCTGGGTCTTCTGCAGCATATAGCAGGGGAATGGGGCCCTGGGAGCCTTCTATCCCTATCCCAGCTGGGCAGGCTCACAGGCTTCATCCAAGGATGAAGGTTCATAGTAGGGAGTGGGAAAGGGACCCTTTCACTGTGACTGATACACGAAGAGCCTGAGTCTTTGCAGTTAACAGTCACCATTTTAACTGTCATGGACTTTAACTATTGGGAGGTTTTTTTAGAGCTCTGGGTGGTCACTTTTGGAAACTTTCGACCTTGCTAGCCTCTATAATTTTCAAAAGATATAAGGAAAACTGAACTTGGGCTTGGAAGGAGAATCTAATAAGGCATTTGAACAAACTTGGAAGTTACTACTCTGTTCAGTGTTTGTCCACTCTGAGAGCATTTTAACATGTACTACATTAACTGTGGGTATGCAGACAATACTAGTTAGGACCAACAAATCTGGTGCATTTGCTTATAGATTTGGACTGTAGCAGAAAGAAGCAATGCTAAGATATTGCTTTCCTTTAATTATTTCAAGATACATATTTATAGGAAAAAAAAAACAGGGGGAGGATATACTTGAAGTAAAACACAGAGCTACAACGCGCATCAAAAAATCTTCATTATTTTTGCCATGCAGCTGCATCTACCCACACCTCCTGTGCCCCATATTCCCAATGCCTGATTTAGAACAGGGGTTGCCACAAATGCTATGTTGAAACATAAATAAAGTGAACAGTAAATTCAGGGGCTAGAAAAGCCTCCATCACGTTTGGGATCAGGAAAGGCCAAGGGTGATACTAAAGAGGAGTTTGCCTTGATTGTGTCTGCAGACCTTTGGATCTGAAGAAGTGTAACCCGCTTTAAAAGCTGTGACATTATGGAGGTGGACTCTGATGTTTGTATCTCTCCAGTCTGCTATCAGAAACCAAGATGCTGCCACAATGGAAATCAATATTAGGTACCATTTTTTGGGCAAAACTTGCAGTTTTTGCAGACAAAAGTGTATTGTGACTGAACAGAACTGGGTCTGTAAGAAGTGCATCATATGGACTTTGTTCATCTAGAATCCAGTGTAGGTAGGGATTGAGTCTTCCTAGGTTAAGTGGGATATATTTCATTGCTCTACTACCTTGTATAAAACCTAATTCATCACCATAAGACTTATTTCATGAGGAGTAAAATCATCTGTTCAGGAGAGTGCTCTTTGTTAATCAAAAGTCTCAACAGTGATGGATTCAGTGTTGAAATTTGCAGCTGAGGACCAGAGCCCTCAGAAAATATAAATGGCTTTTTCAGCATGCTTTCCCTGTCTGCCCACTTCCAGTGCAAGCCACGTGCTATCAATTGTCACTGTTAATTCAGTTCGCCAAGAATACCAGGTCTCACTCTGGATCCCAGTGCCCCTTACTGGGGCAGTAAAGCTCAACTATTCACTGCAAGTCAGGCCTGGAAAATGTAAAACCAGTAACAGGGTTACTGTCTGTTTTCCTGATGTGTTTTCTGTTTATGCTCTGTAGGGCATCAGGTATCAGAGCAAATAGGTGATGCCAGTAAAAGCCACTTCACAGTAGAGAGCTCATGGCTGCCTCCCAGCAACTGAATGCATCCCCTCTGTGGTGCCCTTATCCTTGTCTCCTCCAGCTTTGGCTCTCAGCACTGAAGACTGTTCAAAATGCAGGTTGTTTCTGGAGGCAATATACAGAAATAAGAGTGCTGCCCTGGCAAGCAGAAGTGTCCAAACATGCAGCAGGGCCAGAACTGCCAGCGTGTTTAGTGTGTGGATTAATGTATTTTCTTTACTGGTATTTGCCAGAGTTCATGAAAAGCCCTTCTGCATGTGACCCTGTGAACAGGCTTGCCATGTAAGGCTTAACACTGTTCTCTCCCAGCTGAGTGGTGGTGGCTTGGCCCCCCTCTAGGGTCTCCTTGCCCACTGTTCTTGTAGAGACTTTTGCCTCCAGGGAGGAAAAATTTCTAAGAGCGATCCAGCTGGTGGAAGGGGAAATGGGGTTGCTTGGCCTTGTGCCGGTATGGTAATGAGGGATCTCAGTATGGGGTGGGAATACACAGATTCCGTTAACTCCTGGATGGTGTTGCACCCATATAAATATCTTTTTGTGTGGATCCAGGTCACAGCAACATCATTGTTGGAAGATGGTACACGCTGTGGAGGTAGAATGTCCCATATTTCAGCAAGGTTGAATTGAATTGGGAAGGAAAGGATTGAGATCACAGGGTCCTGGTGCTGGGGGCTGGCAGAGTGGGGGAAATAGGAAGGGAAAATCGTGATCTGACTGGAGGAATGAGGCAGGAGGAAGGTGCTGGGGGTGCACCTGGGGACCTATGATCTAGGTACAAGGAGGGTATAGAGTGATGCAAGGGTCTCCGTGGGCATGCAGACCCCAGCAGACTGGAAGAAATGCCAGCAATTTTCCTTCTTGCCATCCCTGTCCTGTCCCTGTGCTTCTTTCACTTCCAGCAGGATTGGGAGAGAGAAGGTGTCTGGTCTTTCTCTAACTGGTCACCACCAATGTGTCCATTGCTGTGAACAATATTGTGAGGGTCTTGAAGATCCAGACTGGTGTCAGTCACTAAAACCATGCAAAAAATTATCCTGCGGTGTGCGAACCACCCTGACATTGGAAAGGCTTTTGTCTGCCCAAGGCAACAGAGCAGGCAGGGCAGCAAGCAGGAAACTCACCTCCCTTCCTCCCCCGAGGATATTTGTCACCAAGATTTTACTGCCGTATGTGGGCTAAGTGGTCAGGGTTGGGGAATGCAGGCCGTGCCCCTTTTGCTGTTTGTTTCCACCATTTTATGCAGGCATCAATTTTCCAGCCCTACAGAGCAATACATTTCCAGTCATACAGAGGTATGAGGTGTACCCTAAGGCACAGGGTTTCTGCAGTGCAGTAGCCTATATCTATGCTTTTTATAAGCCAGCTATTTTTCATGATCAATTCCCACTCAAAAAGCACAAAACAGGCAGTCTGCATAAACATGACTCAATGCAGGAGCAATTCAATTAACTATAAACTCAGTAATGTAGAAATAGAGTAGCAAAGAGAGTGATTTTTCTTCTATCATGCCTTTGAGGGCCACACAAATTTCTAATGTAATTTTAAATCCTTCTCTGAAATCAAGCCTTGAGAAGAAATGCTGCTCTTTTGTTATACGTAAAAGAAAGAAAAAAACTCTTCAAATCTTATTAGAAAAATAAATCTGTCTGAATAAGCTCTATTCTCCATTCCTTGTTTCCAGTGACAAACCATATATCATAAGGTGAGCTCTGTATTTTGATCCCCAAAATAAGTAAATTACTTCTAATAAATTGCTTAGTCACAAGCACAGTTTAGCTGGAAATACCATTTGCATTCTTATAATTGTCAGCATTAAATCTTCCAAAGAATTGTAGGAGGAAAGTCTCTACATTTTCTGCTTGCTAACTCCTTGGAGTGTTGCAGCCTATTGTGCTTTATACTGTGGAAAATACTGTAAATGTTTTCCAACTCTTTCAATACTTGACATTTTCCACCTTAGGTTTTCAAAGCTCTTTTCAAAGAAGGGCAAACAATGAAAGAAAGTGAAAAATCCATTTGGGAGAGAGAAAATTAAATCCCATGCATGCTCTTAAAAAGTATCAGAGGAAAAGAAAGGCAAGTGGCTTTTACAGAAAAGAAAGCTGAGAAGTGAAGAGCTTATAGAACCAAGTTTGAGAAGGCATTTTCAGTACTTTCAGTACTACAAGAAACACAGGGACAGACTTTTTAGCAGGACTTGTTGCAATAGGTCAAGGGGTAGTGGTTTTAAACTGAAGAAAGTTTGATTTAAATTTAATAAAAGGAAGAAGTTTTTTATAATGAGAGTGATAAAACACCAAAAGAGGTTGCCCAGAGGGGTGGTGGATGCCCCAATCTTGGAAACAATCAAAGTTAGTGTGGATGGGGCTTTAAGCAACCAGATTGACCTGAAAACTTCCCTGCTTATTGTAGAGGGGTTAGAGTAGATGACCCTTAAATGTTCCTACTAACCCAAACTATTCTATGATTCTATGATAATTGTCTTTTTTTAATTCAGCCAAAAAAGAAAAGCATTTTGCAGATAGATTCTGGGTTCACCAGCCCTATGAGGGATGCTCATGATCCCACAGACATTAATAGAATCACAGAATCAGAGTAGACTCAACATTGAAAGAGACCTTTAAGGTCATCAAGTCCAACTGTCCACCTGACACTACCACTGGAATCCTTAAACCACTAAACCATCACCCGGGGCCACCCAGGCCTCTAGAAAACCTCTAGGCATAGTGACTCTGCCACCTTACTTGGAAACCTATTCCAATGTCTGACCACCCTAAAAGTGAAAATATTTTTTTCTACTATCAAACCTGAATCTCCACTGTATCAGTTTAGGGCCATTTCCTCTGGTCCTCTAACTTCAGGCACAGTAGAAGAAACCAGTCCCCACCTCACTACAGCCTCCTTCCAGGTGGTTGTAGAGAGTGATGAGATCCCACCTGAGCCTCCTCTTCTCGAGACTAAACAAACTCAGCTCCCTCAGGTGTTCCACATAAGACATGTTTTCTAGTCCTTTTACAAGCCTTCTTGCTCTTTGCTGGACACACTCCAGCACCTCACCGTCCTCTGTGAGGTGAGGGGCCCAAAACAGAACATAGTGCTGAGCACAGGGCGATGACCACTTTCCTGATCCTGCTGGCCTCACTATTCTTGAAACATGCCAGGATGCCACTGGCCTTCTTGACCACCTGGGAACATGCTGGCTCATATTCAGCCAGCTGTCACCCAGCACCCCCAAGTCCCTTTGTGCAGAACAGCCCTCAAGCCATTCTTCCCCCAGCCTGTGGTGCTGCAGGGGATTGTGACCAAAATACAAACCTGGCACTTCACCTCATTGAACCTCCTGCAGTTGTGCTCAGCCCACTGATTGAGTCTGTCCAGGTCTCTGCAGAGCCTTCCTACCCTCAAGCAGATGAACATTCCCACCCAGCTTAGTGTCATCTGGAAACTTACTGAAGGTGCACTCAATCATCATGTCCTGATCATCAGTGTAGATGTTAAATGGGACTGGCCCCAAAACTGAGCCCAGGGGAACACGGCTAGTGATTGGCTGCCGAGTGGATTTGACCCCATCAACCACAAATCTCTGGGCCTGACCATCCAGCCAGTTTTTTACCCATCAAAGAGTCCGCCTGTCCAAGACACGAGCAGCTGATTTTTCCAGGAGGGTGCTGTGGGAGGTGATGTCAAACACTTTATTGGAGTCTGGAGAGACCACATCCACAATCCTTGCCTCATCCACCAGGCAGGTCACCTTGTACTAGAAGGGCCATGACAAGGTCCCCTTACCATTCAGGGTTCTGAAGACACACTGTGAAAATGCATGTGCTGGGGAGCAAGTGGCTCAGGACCAGGCAAAAGGGGAAGGTTTCCTGCTGCTTCACACACAGCCCTGCAACAGCCCGACTTGTGCTGGGATCAGTGCTTGGGCTTCGGTTTGCAAAATCTAATGGATTTGTTGCATCCTGGTAGGGGTTGCGAGCCCCAGGCAGGAGACCAGGGAAAAGTAAGGTCAGAGGAAGGCTGAGTGAGGCCTCTGTTGTGTTAATTTTGGTGAGTTACAGCCACAATCATACCTTGGTGGGTCCAGACCCTGGTTCAGCTCTTTTCTGTCTCCACTGACAGCTCACCAAGGCAGAGCAGCCCAAAGCTGCTTTGAGCTCTGCATGGTGAGTTTATCTTAGGCTGTTTAGTGCTAGTGATGGTTTCTGTCAGTCCCTTACCATAAAGTGAAAGACATTTATGGTCAGTGAGAAACATCCAGCGCATTGTGCTTGTGCAACACACTTGCAGGGGGAACAGAGGAGACAATCCTGATTCACACCAGTATAAGAGAAGGAGGTGTCAGGCCTGCAGAGATGCCTAAAATGGTGTTTTCCCCTCCTGACTGAGCTAATAAAGTAGTAAACCAAGCTGTGCCATCTGCAAGGTGAAATATTACATGCTAGCCTGTGTTACAGCTCCCTGTCTGCCTTGGCTGTTTGCTCCAGTGTGTTGGAGCAGGGGCGCTGCTGCTGCCAGCCCAGATGAGCTGTAAATAGCAGCTGCTGAGGCCTCTGGTGCAGTGGTTCTGCGTACAGCCCCTGCTGTGTTTGGTGAGCTCCCCTTCCACATGTCCTCCTCACGGGCTTTCTGCCATCCAGCCGTCACTGCTGTGGATTAGGATTACTGATCTATGTATACTCTGAACCACTGCTTAGAAGAGTTACCTGGCAGGAGACCATCAGAGGCTCACTTTGTCTCCTTTGTGGCAGTGCGTGAGAAAGCCTGTAAAGAACCTGCAAGTGCTAGTTATAATTGTTTCCATCCAACTATTCTAGTCCAGCTAAGCAGACACTAATTTTTTTGAAAATTACATTTCAAAGATTCTGCTGCTTCAAAGTGAATTTCTTTGGTCTTCAGGAAATTAATGCTTTACAGCTTCCTTTTTAAATTTTTTTTCCCTAGTGAGTGAATACGTTTCATCACCTAGAAAAAAGTCAATGTACAAGGATGAGTAAGAAAATTGAAACAAGTCCTGATTTGTATGTAATAAATAAATAGGGTTAATCTGTGGAAAGTAATTGTTTTGTTGGGGTGGGGTTTTTTTTGGTTTTTTGGTGTTTTTTTTGGTTTTTTTTTTGTTTTTTTTTTTAGTCTGTTGCTTCATTTGCTTCTTTTTACACGCACGGGTGGGGAAAGGAACTAGTGTTACTGTGAGTTATGTATTTTGCCGAACAACTCTGGCTAGCTATGGGAAGTTCTGAGTAAACTCCCTGTTAATTTGTTTCACGTTTCCAAGACTGGACTTTCTGCAGGCCACAAAGCTGGGGCACAAAATCAGGGTGGTGTCTGCTAAGGATCCAAGAAATGAAAGACAACAGATAAACTGAATTCAAAGGACATCTGCACAGCAGTTTTTTCCATCATCACCTCACCTCTTCTGCAAGAGTGGTTCATGCAAATTAAGACATACAAACAAGAAATGCTCAGAAAGTGAGTGATCAAGAGCTTGGTAGCACCTCTAGCAAAATGGTAGAAATGCTAGATTTAGTTTATTTCTCTCTTTATTTTTCTATTTTTTTGAAGGGTTTTTGAAAATATTCTGTTACATCTTTGGTGTTTCATCTGTAGGAAATCGTGACAGTGCGAATGAACCTCCATGGAGTCAGTCAGCATGAAGAAGATGGAAGTTAGGAGCTAAATGTTAGTACTTGGGCCAGTATTTCAGAAGACATTTGCACCATCCTCAGTTCTGCTGTCAACTTTTTATAGAGTGGAAATCAACTGGTTTGACTAAGAGCTGTCTCAGGCACCCATCAGTGGGAAACTGAAAGCGGTGTGTGCATGTTCTGTGCCATAAACAGTTGATGGAGAGTATGTAATTTACTGTTGTCAGCGTGGCTATTGTTTCTAATCTACAAAACTTCAAAAAGTTTGGGAACAGTTTTATGCACAGGAATTTCAGTAAGAGAGACAAACCTTACCCTGCAGCACCCAAGCACTTGGTCCTGGTGTTCTACTTTCTCAACATTTCACATGTTCTATGACTTGGCCTCATCTTAAGACCTTGTAGATGAAGTCTCTGCAAGTTGCAATTAATCATTTTGCTGTTGCTTGCAAGAGAATAGGATTTCTGTCTCTTAGCATTTCTCTCTTATCTCTAGGATAAAGGGATGACCTTTCCTCCCCTTGCTCCAAAGGACATGCGTAAACACGTAAGCAAGGGCATGATGGAGAATGGAGAGGGGATGTTTCCTCTCTGATGCACTCTGTTTCTCCTTCCTTCAGTAATGTGGGGAGAAGCTGTAGGGAGGCTGCAGGCATGATCCTGGCTGCTTAGGTGTGGCAGGAGTAAATGGGAATGACCAACAGCTTTTTCCTCAGTCCATCAACTACAAATCTTACAGGCCTGGTCATGTCCTGATATTGCTGTGGCCATAAACACCAGTGTTGAGTTGTTACTTGGGGCTGGGAGGACTTTAATCCTGGATTTGCAAGGGTTAATATTTGTGGTGACTTTTTCTGAAAGAAGGTATGCATGGTGGGGTTTGTTATAGTCACACAGCTTCTTTATCACAAGGTTTTACATGGTGAGGCTGAGGATTGGAGAAGTGGTACAAGGAATTTGAAACAATGCCCTGAATTTTCATTATTCCAGGCAGGCAGAGGAGTTCTCCCTTTCTAAATGATATTTAAGGATTTCTGCAGCTGAATGCCATTATCAAAGACAACATTTCGAATGAATAGCCCTACACACATTCTCCATGGCTGCCCTATGAATAACTATGAACACTTCTCAATCTTCCCACTCCCCTCTCCCACCTCAGCTAAAGCACAAACACTCATTTCAAGGCTAAAGATATACTCTTAAATAACTTCTGACATTTCTTTGTTGCTGCCTAATGAAGGCTGGGTTGATGAGCTAGAGAGAAGTTTTATATAAGCCCTTGCTGAGATGTTGTCGTAGGATCAGAAGTGGGCAGCACTGACAATTGTTAGCATTTGTCTCTGGAGTTTATTTAACTGTGGGTCTGTATGTCTGCAGGTCTGCTCGGCATACAGGGCTTTGTTGCACTGGTTTTGAGCCTCAGTGATGTGTCATGGTCCTGAGGACTGTGGGCTTCAAAGAGCAAGCCACACTGCTGTCCCTGCTGTGCTAACAAGGGGTTTCTCTGTGCCCTTGTTTGGAGGGAGATGTCCCACCAGGGATGTGCCAGCTGCTCCTCTAGGCTTTTCCAACCCTTTCAAAACACTTTTATACTCTGCTTCTTCCATTAATTGGATTATTTGTTTTTTAAACTTGTTGCTGAGGAAGTCAAATTGACCACGCCTGGTTAACAAAGCCTGAAATGATTGTGAGTAAGTAAAAGTAGTGCTGAAGGGGGAGGCCAGCCACACAGACCAGGCCAGTTTCCTGGCCCTGCTGAGAGTACTTAATCCTTGCTGGGTTTATCTGAGTGTCATGGAAGGACACCTGGATGGCAGACAGAGATGGGAAGCATGTCCCCTTGCTACCTGGTCTGGTCGTTCACTCTCTGATGGTAACCTGGGCTAATACAGGGATTTACAGGCAACAGGAATGAGCTGGTTTTCTCATGGGGTGTCTGGAAAAGCTGTCTTTGCTGTGTTGACCTTAACCTAACAAATGAAAATCCTCAGCTCAAAATGAGGTCTTCCTACTGTTATCTGTAGGTAAGGGTGGCGGGACATTCTGCCCTTTGATGTTTAGGTAGGTCAGTGAGATGCCATAAGTCTGCGAGACCAACAGATGAGGTAAACCTACTGCTATGATTAAGCAAAGAAAATAATTTAAACATCTTTAATGACTGCAGCTGCCCAGACAATAGCTAGTTTTCACTTCACTTACTATATTAAAAAAATAAGATAAACCTATATTTTTTTTTTATGGCAGAACTTCTTTCGGTACATTCTGCTACTCAGAAAGCAATCAAATTCTGCAAGATTAGAGGCAGCTGAGGCATGTCATCTTCATCAAAACCTTTGGGATCTACAGCTGAGAGACCATATGTTTAGCATCCTTAGACCTGACTGTGCCCACTGAACTACAACTGAACTTGCTGGGTGAAGTACTATTCCAGATTTGGCAGATGGAAGCATTAGGGAAAAGTCTTTAGGTTATTCAGCAGATTCACTGAGTGGGTCTTATTTGGAAACTATTATTTTATAAGGCCAGAAACATCATTCCAGGTATAGATTGTGGCAATATAACTAATGTTGTTAGCTTCATTTCTATTGCATATACTTGTAAAGAGGAGAACACCCCAAAATTCATGTTGTCTTTGCAGGAGAAGTTCAGGAGATTACTCTCGGTAGCGGTTTTTCGATGCATATGCTAGACCTATTCTTTTCTGCTAGCATGATAAATGTTTAAAGGGCTCTTTGTACGAGAACCAGGTACGAGTTAACCTTGTGGGAACTCCCCATGTTTTGCTATTCCATGGTGATGCTCCATTTTCGTAGCAGGTTGGGTGAAAAAAACCTTTGGCAAGAATTGCCCTCTTCATGGTAAGAATTCTTATTGGAGAGTGTTTTGGTGTTTGTATTCATACCTGCTAACTTTCTGATTGTTGGCTGTGCTCTTCCTCGTCTGTTGCCAAAGCACCTGCCGATAATGCATATTGGGTTATTATGGGATGTGCCAATAAAACAAGCTGAAAACATGAAGCTTGAAACATGGGATTTCTGTTAGCCTGGAAATGGGGAACTGCAATGCTGCTTCACCTCAGGTCGTGGTGAATCAACAGGGAAGAGGGTAGGCACCACCAACCATTACAGAGAGCCAGTGAGTGGAGCGTAAGCAAACAGGAAAACTAAACTAGCCTGAGAAAGACTCAAGTGTGCTAAACATTGCTGCAGCCCAGGAGTTGATAGAGCCTTCTTCTTGTCTGTTCTAATGTCTGATGTCAAGCTTTTTGGCTCCTTTATTAGCATACATCCCTGTCTAATTATCCTAGTGGTAGCAGCCCACTAAGAGCCATGTTTTCCCACAGTTCCCAAGTCCATGTTCTCCCACACTTCCCAAGTCCATGTTCTTCTCCTCTTGTAAAGGCTCTGATTTCCTTTAGAAGTCAAAATACTTAAGACTTTCTTGTGAAGAATGTATAGTATCTTTGAAAGAATAAGGTGTATCAGTTTTCCAAAGTGAATGTTTTCCCTTGCCATGACTCCAAGGATGTGGAATGGTCTGGAAATAGCTCCTTCAAATTGTGGGGAGATATGGGTCTCATCTCCAGAGCTAATAACTTAAACTTTCAAATTCTTGAACTGGTCATTTGCCTGGGATGATTTTTTCTGACAGGACACACAATAATGTGTGTCAGCTGATGTACTCAATTGCCTTTCAGCAAAGGAAGCTGAGGGCTGCATTGTCAGGTAACATGGTATCAGTCAAGGATGAGCTAAAGCCCATTTTCTATTCCCTTTATCTCATGTTTGGCTAGCTTGTACTCAGAGATATTAGCGTTGTTCATTTCACACAGCACTTCACCAGTGGTGCAAAGCATGCCCAGAGTTCTCCCAGTTCACTGTATGAACATTAATGTGATATGAATCCATTAGAAATTTGTCTTTGGCACATGATAAGGCTTTGCCAGGTCACATCACAAAGAGAGGCTCGTGCTCTTGTTTGTGCTGCCAGATATTATTCTTGACTTCACACTTTGTTTTGCAAATACTGTGGCAGATTTGACACACAGAGGTGCATTGTGCTTGGGCATCGTGCAGGGACCTTGTGCTGGACCCAGCAGATCTGCCTCTGGCCACACATGTACCCTCCAGCACCATCCCAGCTTTGCTCTAGCAGTGGTTCTTTGCAGCAGCTAGGCTGGCTGGTGTACAGTGTCAAAGGCTACTGAAGGCTGTCAAGTATCAGTGAGGGAGGGCATTTATTCCAGCGATTTTTGTAAGTCCTTCCAGTCTCCTTTTATTAAGTTACATCCTATTACATAATTAAATGCTGTATGTTTGTTATCCCCAGAGGGCTTTTCTCATTCAATGAACATCAAAGAAGATGATTATTGGCACAGACAGCCAGTAGTTCTTTTTTTATTTTTATTATTCAGTGTGGTCCTGTTTTTTCTATTAGCAATGGGCTTATTACATTCCATTTAGTAATTTTCTTATTGCTCTGTGTTCCTACTGTAGTACTATTTGGACATTCTTTTGAGTCTTATATTTATTCTTGTGCTTCTCCTGTACATCAAGACATTTTCAGTCTTGCTTCCCTTTTATGATATACAAAAATAATCCAACCCAGAAAAGAAAGTACTTTAAGAAGTATGTGTTAAATACACGTGTGTACTCAACGCTATAGAGGAAAGCACAGGTCCAGATGACAAGCTTCTGTTCTCTCCTGTAGTCAATGCAATTCACTGACTTTTTAATCTCTGTGTGGGTATATGAAGCTCTTTAAGAGTCTTCTAGGCACAAAGCTTTTTGCAGAACCTGTGGATGTGAGTATCCAGTAGTACCTTTACTCCATTCATCTGGAGAAGACCATGTTTTCAGTTTTAGCCTGCTTCATCTGGAATCACCTAATTGCCATCTCCCAGGAAGCAGGAATACATGCTGATCATGAGGACCTCAGAGGTATTTTTTTCCAATTGCGCGAGATTATAGCTTTTCATATTCCTTCATCATCAATGCAGGAAGGGATTAGGGAGTCTTTGCTGCAGACGGGAATTAGGCACTTCAGACCAAAACTAAACACAGAGCCATTTTACCCTGCAGGCACCTTCACTTTGGTCTGCAGAGTTCCTGAAGTGCTTGCAAAAATCCTTTGCATTTACTGATTTACTGAGAAGGTTCAGACTCCATGCTTTCAGCAATTTGAGAGGTAGGCAGAGGCACATATATAGCTTTGCAAGAAAACCTGGTTTGCCAGGCTGGTTTGAAAACAGCCAAGGTAGTGTTACCAACCCTTTTAGTTATTGCCTGAGGTGAAACTATTCACCAGGGTAGCAGAAAAACAATGTTCTTGTTGAACCCTATCCTCAGGATGGAGTTTTGCCTCCATCTGTCTCTCCTGAGGAAAGTGCTAAACCATCGGCCACGTTTGGATGGGCACACTTTAGATCTCTCTTATTTGTGTCAGTCTGTGCAGCCAAGAATGAAGAACTTTTGGGGTGAAGAGAGAGCCTGCAAGGGGGTGCAAGCCTGAGTGGTTCACACTGTAATAAAATCACTGTCTTAAGGGGGGATGAAGGGTTTCTTGTTTTCTGGTCTCTGCTACAAAAAATACTTTTACATGAGTCATTAGATAAAAATGTATAACAGCACTGAGAACAGGGACTGGACTGGAGTAGGCTATCCCACTCCCTCCAACTACACACTCAAGTTATTCATGTTTGCATTAGAAATGTCAAAGCTATTAAGAAATACTGTTGTGTATCTCAATTTGCCAACATCCTGAAGGGTTTTCAGATTGGCAAAAATGCTAGCAGGGGAAAGGTGGGCCCAAAAGGTTTTCTTGGCATAAATAAACAAAGGATAATGACAATTTTTTTCCCTCTCCCCAGTCCAGAAGCGGCTATTTTTAAATGTGGAAATTGAATAGAAGTAATCCTGAATTAACTTAATGGTTCGAAATCTGTAGCCCCAGTGAAAGGGTTGTGTCAGTGACAGGGATGTTGGTAATCCACTTGCAAGGCCGGGTTCTACATGTGTGTATTAATAACGGCACTTCTTGGATCATAACTGCAGTGATTTTGGTATAATACTGATATGTTGGTAATTACGAATAATATTGATAATAAGAAGTAATCAAGTAAGATCTGATGAGATTTTGATACACGTGAACTATGTGGCCATTAAGAACTCACCTGCTGAGTGTACTAATCAATAGCTAATCAAAACAGTTGGGAAATGGTTGGAAATTATAACGTAGAGTAGATAAAGGCATAATTTAAAGGCTGGCTTAAGGGCTTCAAGCATTTTTCAAGATGACTTATGCTCAGGCACATTGTTTTTGCCAGGTTGCTTTAGCAATGTCAAAAAGGCTGTGATCACAGAAATGGACAATGAACAGATAGCAAGGAGTTTTTGGGTGGGTTCCTTCCATCTAGGGTAAGATCTCTGTCTCAGATCCTGCTGGAACAAGCCAGAAAATGCTGATAGCATCCTTCAAAAATGGTAGAATTGGTTGGCCTACTACCTTCTGCCAGATGGTGCTACAGTTTTGGTGTGCCATACACGAAAACAACCCCAACAATTACAAAATCTCATGGTAGAATCCAGGGCTGATCAAGAGAGAGAGAAGGAGCCTGCAGGCCAAAATTTCTATGCCAGAGGGAGAGAGATCTAAATATTGTTCTCCTACCTCATAACAAGAGACCATTTGGTAGACATGAGATCTCATTTGTGCAGGCTGGCACTAAGTCATTCAACACAAAACACATTGAAATAGGCCCATGGCTGAGGCAGTGGAAGAGCTGGGTCCTGTTATGCAGCCCATGTGGACTGCCTGCTCTGTGCCTTCACAAAATGGGAAGGGGCATCACTAGGATGGATGTCCTATGTCATGGAGATAGGACATCTAGCCCTGCCTTTGGTACACCCATCAGCTTTTGGTGTTAGAAAAATTTAAAAAAATAGTGTTGCTAAGGGAAAGCACTGGGAGAAGGTAGATCTTTGCTTTGTCATGGTGAGTAGGGCCTCCCTTGTAAGACTACCTCAGGTGGAGAGCGTTCAAACCTGCAGTTTTCCAGAGAAGCCTCCTTGCCACCAGAGTATCAGTCAGGACAACAGCCTTCTCAGACCTCTGCTGCTAAAAATCACCAACTGTAAAAGAAAATCCAAGGCTGTGAGGAGCAGCAGGGTTATGGGGAGAAGTGATTTGACTCTGGGACTCGCTATGTTGTTTGTACTTCATTCTTGCTAAATAAAAATCATGAAACCCCACACCCCTCTTCAGCACACTTACTCCTTGCTGCCTGTCTCAAGCCACCAAGATCTTTGCTCTTTTCTGACTGGCAGCATTGGCTCAGCAGGCTGAGGAGTCCATCTATGGATGCAGCAGCAGGGGCCAGCCTTGTCTGGGCACATGAGGGACCACAGACAAGGGGAGGAAATCCAAGACACAGGAAAAGTGTTTTGCAAATGGATTTGTGTTGATTCCCACATTTAAAATGCTGATGTGCATTCCCTTACATGCACTCCAGTGATGGATTCTGGACCTTTTTTCTGCCTTTAGCCACTTGCTGGTGTTGTGGGTGCAGCTACAGGGCACTGATGCTTTGGGGCTGGAAGCTTTTCTACCTGAGTAACTTAAGTGAAAAATGTGCTCCTGCTGTTACTGAACCTGGAGCACAGGTTGGTGTCTGCAAAGACATCTCGAGAAACCTGTGACACCAGCTGCTCTGCTCTGCAGCTGTGCAGCCCTGTGGTATTACCATGTATCTGCAAAGAACTGGAGCTGTTGGCGCAGCCCTGTGGTATTACCATGTATCTGCAAAGAACTGGACCTGTTGGCTTGTGGGAGAGAGGTCTTGGGCAGTCCAGTAGAGGCTTTCTCTGTGTTGTCTGTTTCTAGCTGTCTTTCAGCAGGTATGCATCCTTTGACTCCTAGCCTCTTGATCCCCTGCTGATTTCTCCCCTCTTACATTTTTCCTCTGCTCTGCTCCTATTCTGGCTTTTTTCATACTCCCTCCTCTTCCCCCAGTCTAACCTCACTGTAGGTACTCAATGGTGTATGAACTATTAGAGATTTCAGCTGGAGTTTGGGACACTCTTGGAAATGGCCTTGTGCTCTGCCTGCCTCCTTGTCTTTTTCACATCTTTCTATGTCAGAGTCTGAATCCTGCAGATCAACAGCATTTTTACAATACAGCAGGGCAAGAATTTTCTCTAGGTATCTGTAAATTAGCAGAAGTACAGATTAAAAACCAGGCTGGCCACAGAGTGCCTCTGGGCAGGTGTCCAGCACACCTGTGGCTGAGAGTGACTCTGGGAACGCAGTGGGGCTGCACGGCACTGCTGTCTCTCTGTGGAGCAAAACCCAAGCATTTTCAGCAGTGAGAAGTCTCAGTCCATCATGGTTACTAAGGTGGATTTTGTGTTACACTTAGAAGCTTTCAAAACTGTGTGCTAGCTTTGGCTAGCCCAGCCTGGCTTCATCCAGCTGCTACAGGATTTTGTATTAAACATTTCTGCAGCTACAGCATCCACTTTTATCTGGAAGCAAAATGTTTCCTTATTTGCCTTTAATTATTTATGGTAATGAAATAGCATCCATATCTCAAAATTTTCCAGAAAAATGAATACTCTTGTAGTTCAGATCTGTGGCCATGAAAGAAAGCACAGTTCCCCACTGTTGCTTGTAATGTTTATTTGTTTTTAACTTCAAAACACAGGTGATTTTCTCAAAACAAATAGAGTAATGGGGGAAATGGAGGTGAGCTCTCTTTATAACTCTCCCAAGAAACACATTTGGAAGACCATATTTTTGCAAAACAGCTACATTTCAGCACACCCAGACAGCAAGATTTTCAAAAATTCACAAGTAGCAGAGGTTAGCAAAGAATGTTGCTGCTGGTTTTTTTTTTTCCCCCTCTTTTTCCCTTAACTTGCAAATGACACTAAATGAGCCCACAATTTCCATGGCTAACACAGAGACATTTTAAAAGAAGTCTTCAAGTATGCAGTTATTTTTCAAGATGGGGAATTAGGAAGACATACCTCCTCATTTTGATTCTGTAAAATAAACTTGGTGATATAATTGTAACATCTGGTAGTCTGGCAACTGATTTAGGCCTATAGCATAACTATTTAAATCACTATCCTTAGCTGCTACTTAGTTGGGTTTACCTAAAATTCACTTTTTATGCAGCAGCAGGTAGCGACACTTTCTATGGAAGCAACAGTGAAGTGTTGGATGATATTTTGTGAATAGCTCTGATGCCACACCTCGTCAGTACTCTTAAAACCTAAGTGTCAGTTTTGGTTTCATTGCCTGTACATTTCTTGCTGAACCTTGATAGAAAGGTAGAAAAATAATCAGTTTGGAGACAATCAGTAAAATCAAAGGTCAGCTTTCCTGAATCAGAATGCTGGAGCCAGGCCTTGCTCACCAGGAAGGTCAGGGGAGATGGAAATAATTCTACAAACCAATGAGGAAAAGTATGAAGCCGCTGCTCAGACTACAGTGACTAGAAAATACCAGGCTATCATTTTCAATACATTACAACTCCTAGTCCTTGCATAGACACACACAGAGTCAGGCACAGGCTGTCAGAAAATGACCTATGAAGGCCATCTATGAAGACAGGCTGAGAGCTGGGGCTGTTTAGTCTGGAGAAGGCTTTGGGGAACCCTTACAGCAGCCTTCCAGTACAAAAGGGGAGCCTACAAAAAAGATGGAGGGACATTTTACAAGTGATAGGACAAGGGGAAAAGACTTTAAACTGGAAGATAGTAGGATTATATTTGCTATTAGGAAGAAATTCTTTACTGTGAGGGTGGTGAGACATTGCAACAGGTTACCCAGGGAAGCTGAGGGTGCTCCATCCACGGAAGCATTCAAGGCCAGGTTGGATGGGGCTTTGAGCAACCTGGTGTAGTAGAAGGTGTCCCAGTCCATGGCAGAGGGGTTGAAACCAGGTGATTCATAAGGTTCCCTCCAACACAAACTATTCCCTTATCCTATGATCAGACACACTCCCATGAGGTCCCTGTGGGGCCTGGGAGCCCTGGATGCCCCGCAGGGAGAACATGGCTTTTTCCACCACCTTGCATCCTTTGCAGCTGTAGCAGCTCCACAGCAATCCCAGCAGGGCCTGTCTTCTCCTACAGCCACAGCTGTGAAGCACCACTGAGTTAAAACAATTATCTATGGCTGTGACTGTTAAAGAGCAAAAGACATATTTGGAAATGCAGTCCAGAACTGATAAAATTTGGATAGGAACATATTAGTTATTTTTGCTAGCCAATGCCTGCTCTCCTGAAGTCATCTTTCTTTTCCTGCATGGATGTGAAAACAAAGTGTTTCTGGCACTGGGTGTGCTGCCCACATTGTAATGTTCTTTGTAGCATTTTGTACCTACAGAGAAGGAAAATATCACTTTACCATCTGATTTGCTTGACTTTTATAGTCATCAGTGCTACAGCAAGAAACAGATGGAATGGGAATTAGTAAATTACTCAAGCGCTGCTCTGTAGAGGGTCTTCCTGAACACAAGGTGTGTGTATTAAGCAGCCACAAAACTTACAATCTATCACATTCAATATCAGGGTTATTGGATGGTGTATCGAGAATACCAAAATATGCTTCCCTGTGTGCTGGTGGTGGTGTGTTGGTTGGGCTTCCCACCCCGGAATCAGGGCTTGGTGCAGGGCGCATTTCTGCTGCATACTTCTCTTCTTTCTGAGAGGGCTGTGGCTGCTTTGGTTTGAGGTTTTTGAAACGTTTGAGCTTCACTGGGTCCTTGACTTCCTTGGCACAATGGAACAGGATGAAAATGTCCCTTCGAAATTTGGAGCTCATTCCAAAGTAGATAATGGGATTGTAGAAGCTAGCAGACTTAGCAAACAAACTGGCAAGGATGCTGGTAAGGTTGGGCACAGGGTGACCGTAGGCAGACCATATAGAGATGACAGCATATGGTGACCATGCAATAATGAAGGCTGTGCAAATGACAATAGAAACCTAAAAGACAGAAGAAGAATAGTCTTAAATCTATTCTGGAAGACTACAACAGGGAAGCAAAACACTGGGAATAGTAACTTGAACACTTGGCTGAAAGGGAAAGCTCCAGATTGCCCTGAGGGTATGGCTTACAGGAGAATATGGGCAAGCAAATGGTTTGCTTTGATATAGCCACGTAGACCTAGGAGCTATATATTGAATTTTGGCATGGTGGTGTGGTTGAGAAATACCTCATCTAACAGAATGAAAATAGCTACATTCCCATATGTTTATACGAATACAGAAGGTTTCAGGTAGACTTAACTAAACAGTGAGTAAATTGAAATCTCCACTCTAACTTCTGAAAGAAAAGAGCATATGCCAAACCAAAATTTTGGGGTCTGTGCTGTATAACCCACCCCAATTATATTTAGATTATTTTTTCACATGTGATGTATCACCAATATTAACCAATAGATGCAGTAGAAATTTTAACCAAATCTCATATTCTTCACTGAGTTCAGACTCCGTCACAAGAGTGATAAAGAAATGAAATGTAATTGATTGGTTTTGTTTTCTTCTGTTCTAGTTGAGATCAATTTTTGGAAAGACGGATTTCATTGAGATGAATCCCATCAGATATGAAACGCAAACTCACCCTGGTGACATCCCGCTCTATTCTCCTCTGTCTGTCTGTGGGATCACTCAGTCCTGTCAATGCATGGCTTAGTTTGACAGTATTGATAATAGACACATATGAGAAGACCATGACTGTAACAGGTAGGAAAAAACAGCAGATAAAAATGGAGATGATGTAGGACTTGTAGATTGTAGAGAAGTTGGCTTTTGCCCAGTCTATCTCACATGTGCCATACATGCGATCTGGAAAGCAAGAATATGCTGGTTAACATTTTTAGAATATTTATCTTCTTTTGAGCAATTAATTTATTAGTTAAAATGTTGTATTTTTCTTCTCTTGAGCACTACAGAATGGATTGATCTTCCTGATTTAATGAGACATGACATTACTTCCTACATAAACAATTTTTTCAAGACCAGCTAGACTGTAACAAATTTTCATGTGTATTATCATTCTGTTGCGTTTGTATTGCCAGTGTAAATCCATAACACACAAACCATTGTTTCAGGATAGGAAATTGTGACACTTTATTAAAAAAAAAAAGGTTTTATATCCTTGAATGATACGTACTCTTATTTGTCATAACACTCTACATAGTAACTTTGTAAGATGGGCACTGTAACAGCGTAACAAGGAATTCCATAGACAATATGCCAAATGTAAAAAGTCCTTACTTACATATCTAAGTAGGAAATGAAAATATTGAGGCTCCTTGAGGCAATGGAACTTCGACTGAAGTGAGAGCCATCAGAGCAAATTGATACAGCTAATAATAAATATTATGAGAAGATAAAACATAGAAATACTTAGAAAGATATGAGGCCTTTTGATAAATGGGAAATACACAGTCCTGCAAAACAAAGATGCAGACTTTTAAAAATGAAGTCAGGCAGATTGCAGGGTCTACCACTACCGAGACATTAACTGATCAGGTACTTAAGGAAAAGGCAGTGGGAATAATGTGTAGTCTCTGGCTCAAACATTTTTGTATATAACTGTTGACTTCTTTAGATCCCCTGATGTGTTTGTAAAGATGTCCTGATAGAAAACTCGAGTTCTATAGCATTAGAGAATTTTCTATAGATTGTGAATTGCTTATTTTCCTTTTTAAGTAGAAAAAGCTGGTTTTTTTTCTGATAGCTATGGCAACAATTTGAATTACAAATAAATGAAGCATGAATCAAAATTACATATGTCAAGTATTAACAGGTCCCGGAAATATATTACAGATGAAGACTACATGATTTAGCAGCAGATCTCTCCCTAGCATCCAGTGGTAGTTTTGAAGAAAAAAAAATTCCCTTAATTCCTCACAGGTGATAGGAGATTTAAACAGGAGGAATTACATAAGCAAAAGCTTAAAATCTCTTTTTCGATTCTCATCAAAAAGAGCTTGGTATTTTTATCACCAAAAGCTCTAGGTTTTGCTGTCTGAATGTGCTCTGTAATAGAAATAGATTTTTCTCTCCTTTGCCTTTTTTGTCAGTAGACCTCAAGATTCAAAAATATAACCATAAAATCTTGCTTAATTCTGGGCTTCTGCTTTTTAGAACTTTTGCCTGAAAAATGAAACCAGCCTCCAGATGACAGGAAAAGAAAATCCTGCAGATTTTCCACAACTCAGAATTCAGACCTGTGCCTTTCCCCTCTGCAAGGACAAAAACAAGTGTCTCTCCCAAAAATCCATGGGATCTTGGGGGCCCCTGAAGATATTGTGTAGAAGTGAAAGGTCCGAGGCAGCCAGCTGTAATGTGCTGTGGTCTGCTTGTGCCTGCTGCTGGACTTTCCACTGCTGGGCTCCCACATCTCCATGGGTGCCCTCACTGGAGATGAGTTTAGAGACAGATAGCCTGGGAACCTGAAATTGCTGTGAGTCTCAGTAGGTGAAAGCACTCCTAGAAGCAGTCTTGAAAACCACTGTCAAGGAATTGAACTCAAAGTACAAACAGGGTCCTTGGAGGCACTTGAATGTCCGGACAAAGCAGTGTTGCCCAAAAGTCCCTGTCTCCAGTTTAAGGCCAAAACCAGACATCAGAAGTCCCTCTACAAATGGAGAGCTGGTAGATTAATGTAAAAAGAATACAGATCACTAGAAGATATACAGAAAACTACCAGTCCAAAACACCCAAGTTTACAACAGGTCCAGAGTGCAAAAATATGACCTAAAATTCAAACAGTCTAATAAACAGTCTGAATTTGTCTCAAACCAAAGGTCCCTGGAGCCTAATATCTTGGGAGTATTTTGGTTTGTGAAGAACAGAACATTTAACCAACCATAGGAATGGCTGCTTTACTCACACCCACACTTCAAGGGTCCAGAGATACCTCAAAGTTATGTACTTAGTAAATAAGAAAATACACGCACATAACCGCTTTGCAAGTCTCCATATATTTCACAGCTTCTCAAAGAATGCAGAGGCTTATGGGATCCAGACTGGTGACTGCTGGACAATGTCAGTCACATGCTTTCAATTGCTGAGACTTCTGTATCATTATCATTTTTTCCTAGATATTTGTTTTGTTGAATTCTTAGAAGCTTAAATTGAGGCAATTTCTTCATCTTTCCCCCACGAAGAAATTTTCTAGTCTGGGAATATCCCTTAGCCCTTGAATTCCTTCAGTGTTCACTATATTAATTTTTCCCTATTTTAAATCCCCCTCCTTTTTTGATATGGCCTTATCTTGCACCCTGATTCTTTCTTGGACTGACAAACTTTCCAACATCTTCTAGTTCCTTTGCTATGTAAGCTATCATATTTCCAACAAATGGTTTTGCCAACTCTTCCTGGCTCGTCTTATTACAGTTTCAAGTTTAACTTGCTGGAACTTGTGTTCTTTTCTAGTTTCCTAAACTGACGGTTTTTGAAGGATGTGTTTTGATAGTTTCCTTTATCTCAGTGCTTATCCATGCCGAGTATTTCAGGCCTCTCTTTATCCATAGGCAATATGCACTTGGTCCAAGCCTTTCCTGTGATATCTTCAAAAAAATCTCTTTATAGCTGATACCAAAGCAGGCAAAACTCTGCGCCTACATCACACATGATGAATGATTTTCTCAGTTCCACTGATAATCGGTCTGGTTTATCACAAACAGAAAGAAAGAAAGTTAACTATCTTTGTTAAGTGGAGAGGTGCCAGTTATGTACAACTGAAAGATACCTGTTACCTGTATAACTGCCCCAGCCAAGTAAAGGAGCTGCAGACCAGAAGAAAGCTGCTACCCAAATGAGAACCAGAGCCACCGACATGCTGCTGTTGCTGATGCAGTGACCTGCAATGGCACGCTTGGGTCAGAAAGTAGTACTTGGAAAGGCAAACATATCTCTGAAATCTAAATGCTTTCCTATACCAGCAGCTAATGGGTAAAATACAGCTATTCAAAAAATATAAGATAGAAAAATGCATATTCACAAGAAAAGTTTGATTTTGAAAGCATCTGTCAGGCCTGTGTTACCATTGAAGAGTGGAAATTAATGTTTTTTAAGCAGGAGACAATGAGTTTGTTGAGCACTGTGGAATCACAGAATTCTGTTAGACTTACGCTTTGCAATTCTGTAAAATGCAGGAAACAGTTATATTTTATATAGAAATGAACAAGATAAATCTAAATTCAGGGGATTTTCTTACTCACTTAAAGGTTTTTCCCTGTTAAAAAGGAGAAAATAGCCCAGACTATATTAGCTATTCAATACAAAAGATTCAGTTTGTCCTGCTATTGCTATACACTGTGGTTATTTCTTCATTTATGTGGGAAAAATTTATGCATCCACCAATTTCTTTTCCTCAACATTTCTGTAATGTTATACTGGGTACTTGCTCAGATTTACTTGAAATTCAAACATAAATTATGCACACGATCAGATGGCTATGTGGTAGAGCTCCACAAAAGAGAAATGTGGGTTTTAAATACGACTTCTTAACGTGCAATGAATAGAAGATGTAGGATTACATCACAGACAAATTCTATCAGCTCCAGCAGCAGTTTATGCTGAAAGTTAACTTCAACATGTCTATCATTACACCAAACTGCAGAAGAACTTCCTGTGGAAAAAATTACCTCCCTGCAGAAGTTCTTTTCCCAGCAAATACTCCTTGTGCTAATAAAGAGAAAAACTCATCCGATGTATCCTGCGTACTTACACATACTTTCCCTGCAGATATTGATAGGTTCCTGCCTGAAAGACGGTGCAAGCTACTTGTAATAAAGGCATGAAAATCAATCATACATTGTCCAAAGATTGGTGAAAAGAAGACTAGGGATAATTTATGGTAGGTGTAGGGATAAAGAAGAGAGATTACATAAGACTTTCAGTGGAAGTCAAAATTTTGAGCAGGCAGGAGGCCCAGGATAAATGGTGAGGAAGTTTCTACTGATCCAGTGAAAAAGAGTGCCTGGGGTGAGTGTGGTGATATAAAGAGCCATAAAGGGAAATCGGTAGATTATGGCATGTTTATATAGACTCGCTGGTGAGGGCTTCACAGGGTAGGAAATGTTTAAAGGATTTCAGACCAGGTTTTTGCAGCGGGACAATCAGATGTCCTCACAGAGGCATAACCAAAGGTTAATAAAAAACAAAGTTTGAAAAAACGGAGTGGTGAGTAAAATGTTTGTAGCACCCGAGAGAGTAATGAACTAGGGTTGTTTGAGATATTCAGGCTACAGATGAACAGGGCACTCGAGAAGGAAGAAGAGTGGGTACGAAGCTGTGGTGATGGTGCTTTGCTGATCCAGGAGACAGGGACTGTCCAGGCAGAGTTGGGTCATGGTTGGTTCTGGGGATGGTAGGAGTAATTTTCCTCTGACATGGCCTGAAAATGTCTGAGGGGAGTCTGGAGAGGCACATGGGGATGGCAGTGCTACAAAAGCTGGAGGGAAGACCTGCAGACTGAATGTTCCCAGTGCCATCTAAAGGTATCATGATGCCTGCTATGCATAAACCTGGCAAAACACCCTGAAGAATGAAAATGTTTGTATGTATGGCAGCCTTCTAAATGAAGGATCTGATCCCTGACCGGAAAATTCCCAAACATCATCTCATAGGAGATCAAATTTGTTTCTGTGAGATCCAGACAACAATGTAACTCTTAGGAGCAATTTAAGCCATACTTTGAGGAATACAGAGGGTCAGGAGGACCTGTGGTATCTTTGGCACAAGGACGAACTTACCCACGGTGACCCAAGTGTAATTGTAATAATTTGGCTCTTACTGGAATTAACTCTGAAGGATTCTATGAAAACATGTTTGTAATATAAATTACTGTATTTTGTCCTGGTTTTCAATGCATTTAATTTATATTTAATATAGCCTGAATGACTGGTAATAGTGACTGAGAGAAATACAGATTTGCACCAGGTTCAGTGAAGGCAGAACTGGACTCGCCTTTATTCCTTACCTCTCTCAGGATGGCAGCCCTTGATATAGCGAGTCACACTGATCACCGTAAGGGTATTAATGCTAGCCAGGCCAAAGAGAAGTGTCAGGAAGCCATCAACCTGAAAAACAAAGCAGTACAGGATGTTCTTTTACTGTAGAGAGTTGAGGGGGAAAAGAACGACAGGAATTTCTCCTGTCATTTTCATGTTAATGAACTCAAAACTTTTTCCAGAAACCTAACTAGCAGGGAAAGGCAAAATGTCAGGTGCAGTTATCTTCTATAGGATCAGTGAGCAAGTAAATGTTCAAAAATTATATAAGTGCTCTGTCATGTACATACAATAAGCAAGCAAGCACACCCTTACATCTATGCTTCCCTTAAATGACTTGCTAAATGAAGGAGAAAAACTTTGAACTGGAAAGAAGAAAAGCCCTGAACAGACAAAAATGCCCTGGATGCAGCTGCTCTGCTTATACAGAACAAACATGTAAACTGATCCTAAGAAATTTAGGCCAAAGAGGGAAGAATGTAGGAGGTGATGGGCTTGGCTGAGTGAGAAATGTTGGGTTTTTTTTAAAAAAAGACCCCAAAACCTAAATAGGTCCAGTAGATTGAGTCTCAGTGTCTGGTGCTGCTGGGTGCCTGCTATTTCTGAAGCCCTGATCCTCATCTCCTTGCTGTGACACAGGCAGAGCCGTGCATCTCTGTGGCTCCTGCTGACATCAGTGCCTCAACCACATCCCAGGATGGCCACAACTCTGTGAGCTTCACGTCCCGGCGTAACCAGGAAGTTCTGTCGACTGTATTGGACATGGATGCAGCCATCTTCTAGGGAGCACTGCATGGCTGGGAAATGATCCAGGCTGACAGCAGTCTTTTTTTTTTTTTTGGAATCTTGCAATGATATATTAAACTGTCCAGAGCAGAGGAGCTCTTGGAGGTGCCAGTTTTACACCTAGTGAAGCAAGAGTATTAAGCAAGTGTCTCTGGACCTTAACTTGGCATTAAAATAGTGAAATTATCGGCAGAAAGGCACATAGTTATTCTCCAGGAGCAAACTCTGTCTTTGTATGAATGGGCACAACTCCTGTGGAATTCCTTCTATCCCAGCACTGACTTTGGGGCTTTAATCCAAGCTTAAAGCTAAGATCCTGGCAGACTGTATAAATTAAATTGGGTAAAGAGTTAGAAAAAGGACTGCTTCATCACTTCTTTCACTGGTGTTTTTTTCTTACTACCAGTGCCCTCATATTGATTCTAAATACTTTTTATTGCCAACTTTTTCAGACCCACCACATTTTAAATGCATACAAGGCTTGCTACTACAACAGTCTACCCCCACCTGTGCTCCGATTAAAATCAGCTCATGTTTGGTGTATAAATGCAACCATGTTTAAAACAGACTTTCTTCAATGCCTCAGCTGCTTTCTAGAAGCTGCACTCGGCTGAATTTGGCCTACTGTGTGTTGTGGAGGTTGGTGAAATACCTGGATGTGTAAATGTGCTTTGTGTTTCATGAGCCTTACTGGTGCAAACAGCTCCCACTTCCCTGTTTGCTCTAACAATGCTTCATAGATGTGGAAAATATAATGGCCAAAATCTTAACGAATTGCATTAGTTATTAGACTAGAAAGGAAGCAGTATTTCAACAAGGATGCAAATAAACACTTTGAAATTAAGTCTAAAGAGCTATGAGATTGAATACTAAAAGAGCTGAACAGGCTTCTCACTATATATCATAGGCCTATGTTGAAAGCAGGGGAATTTTTCTGAAATAGATCTGTGTTTGTTTTATCACTGACAGATGTGATCATTTTTCCCCCACCCTCCTTCCCTGATGTCAGATCAAAGAAAGACAATTATATCAAGTGATCAGTTCAAACAACCTTTGAGGACACCTACAAGGGAGGAAGGTGGGTCTAAAAATAAATTCTTGCCCTTTAACATTTAAGACGAAGCTGTCACCATAAGAAAGAAAAGCCTAAATGTTTTCTTTGGAGTGGTGCCTTGCTCAAAAATTTCAGTTTTATCTAAATCAACATAGTTCATAAGATTAAGCCACTGTCAGCACCACATCTTGTTTTCGTATTATCTCATAACAGCATTTCATCAGATCTTCTGCAGCTGTGGGGGCTACCACCAGAGATGTTACCAGGGCCAAATGGTTTGTAAGTGGCTAAGTGACAGCTGCCACTGCCCCCATGCTGGCCACATGCTGGGTGGTTTGGGAACAGGTGACAGCGGGAAATGTCATGAAGCAGAGGGAGCTCTGGAGGTGACAAGAGCTCGGATGAAATGGAGAAAGGAGGCAAATGGTGGCTCTCAAGCTGCAGAACAGCCTGTACAGGAGCCCCAGCATCTGGAACATTAAATCACAAGCACGATGCTCTGACCACTCTTGTCCCAAACTTTCATTGTCAACAAGTGGCTTTTGAGCCGTGCTATGCACGAACCATTTCCCAGCAAGTTCATTGATGCTGCAACGCTTTTATATGGGTGTCGCTTAGACATATGTCTTCAGAAGAAAACAAGGGATCTTCCTCTAGATGTAGCCAACTTACTTCAAGCTTACACCTACTGGATTTGGAAGAAAGATCTCTGCTACTTTTTCTGATCTTGAACAGACAGCACTGACTATAGGTAGGAAGGAAACTGCTTGGCACCCAAAGTAGGTAACAACAGAAAAACTGCTTTAACATAGTCCCAATTTCTATAGGCAGAGATTAATATCTGAAGGTTACATAAATATGGGATAATTTCAGTTTTCTGCATCTTTAAAGATGTATGGAATGACAGCCAAGGAAATATTAGAATAGTAAGTAACATTTAATTACTTTGGAAGACTGATGTTCTTCCCCTTACACGGTTCTGGTTTTCCTTTTATTCTACCCCCCAGCCAGCTCCTTCCTTCCATAGTCATAATATTTCCTCCATTTTTGTGTAATGCAATTTTGTCCTTCCTATTATTAATTATGATCAAATAGCAGCAGTGTTAACAGGCAATAATGAATTCTGACATAAACACAAAGTTGATTGCATGGTAATTTTATATACACCAGCTTTCACTTTTACCCATTAAGAAGCAAGGGTAGATTAGCAATTTTAAAAGCTTTTCTCTCGCTGCTCTACCAGCATTATTCCCTTGGCTATACAGATACTCAAGGAAGGTGCTCATTATCTTTATGCTGCCTGGAAGCTAAGACACAACTGAAGAAAAAATTGTGGGGTTTTTTCTGCTTTGTACTTGTGCCTGACTTTAAATTTCACTAATGCTCTTGGAGCACTATTTACAACCCACAACACATAGAGCATGCAAATTCATTTATTTCAGCACAGGGAGAGTTTGGAATCCCCAGTGCACGATGAAATTTTTAGCTGTGAGCTTGGGTGTTCCCCACTTTTACTACCTTTAATACTTATGAATCCCTACTGATTCATAAGGGTTGTCTTCATTTAAAGCAGAGTAAAATATAACCTATTGTTCTTATTATTGTATTAATCAAGGTTTAATTGCACAAAAGCAGATTGCCAAAATAGCTATTACATTTCACTTTAGGCCAAAACATTGATCTCACCAGCCACAAAGGCTGCCTCACTCCCTCCTCTGGCTGATTGGTAAATGTGTTGCAATTTCCCAAAGTCCGTTTGTTTTCCTTCAGAACCACAGCACCTGTATTTTTCTTCTGTTGAAAATGAGATAATGAATATGTAAAGAAAAGAATAAACTTCAAACAGGGGTTGTTTGCCCACAGCACAGACTTAAAGTCACCACAATAAGCTTTTTCAGAATTACTATTTTTTTAGTACAGATCAGATTATTCTGAGATCATAATGTAAATAGATAATGGCAATAAACCTCCTTCAGCATCAAGAAATGAAAAAGCACTTAAATCAATCTTCAAGAAACACATTTTTAAAGCAATTGTAGATACCTTTGAATAGATATTTTAAAATTAAAAAACTTCATTTTAAATTTAATAATTTCTTAAAGTTTGAAGTAAAGGCAAAAATATTCCACTTGATCCTGATGACACCGTAATTCTCCCATCTCTCAAATATACTGTGATGTGTCAACTGGACTGCAGTAACTCTTTAGTCATAGCGGTTCTAAAAGAACTACCAAGGTTCATAACCAAAACTTGCCTTCACAGAAGACTAATTAAAACTCACTATGCATAGTGTTCCTAAAGCACTCAGGTAGTTTCTTTAAGATTTCCTGCAATACAAGAGGTGAAAGACACTTATTGTTCACTACAGTTCCCACAACATCTTTTGCTCATGAGACATTGTTCTGGTATGGGTGCATTCTGCCTTTTATAATGGCTCAGCAGGCTTCAAGGGTAGCTGTTCTTAGAGGTAATGGCAATAATCCAAGCCATTAGAGGCTTCTGACACAAATGGCACTCCATGTATTAGTAAACAATGAGAATTGATATGCTACAGGATTAGAGGGTTTAAACCATTAAGTGAGACCATCAGACACTCAGCATTTTGCACTGACAAAGTGATTAAATCTTTCTGTGGACGGCATATATTTTAAAGACAGAAAAATGAGAATGCAGTATTTAGACTATGCTATTATGTCCAGCTATGTAATTATACTAATGATACTATGTAGTCAATGTATGTTCAGTGCCATTATTCAAATATGCAGGCCAAGTTTTGGCTTTAGTAATATGGGGGAACCCAGTTTTATAAACCAGGTTAATCAAGTGAGGTTCAAGGCATACTTACTTTGGGCTGACCTCTAGCTACTGTACTTGCAGCCTCTCAGGCCACAATTTCTGCTCCTAGTTGTACATGCCCCTATCAACGAGCACAGCTTTGAATGCAACAACCCCTCTGAGGGCACGGCGTTTAACAAACAGATAGAAATTGCTTGCAGAATTTCCTTACACAGCTTTGTCCGATTATAATCTTACTTCAAATACCCCATCTCCAAATGCTTGGGAACACCTGCTTTCTAGCTCTGGGTAGATGCCATGGAATTGTGGCAGGTTTTATGCCTCTCATGTCCCCCCATGAAGAATAAATGGGGAACCTCCAGATGATCCAGACACAATGGAAAGATTCCCATCTTCAGGTTAAATGTTGAATTGCCATTGTCTTTTTGTGAATTATTGTAAGGGGAAATTAAGAAGCACTAGATAGGAGAATCTAGCATTGCCCTTTGGGAACATCTGTGCTACACTGTGTAAAATTCTTTTCAGTGGGCCTGAGCTAAAACTCCTCTCCACTTTAGTGATGACAATTCAGAGTCTACTTGTTTATTGTTAGCATCACCATTAATACCAACAAACAAATACACAGATAAAAGAAAAGAAGAGTCACCTGTCTCATCTTTACCATTGAAGGCAAGGTTTGGCTTTGTGGCCTGTTGATAACAGATCCACGAGCATCACGTTAAAATCACACTTTTGTTTTCAATGTATTTTCTTTGACATTTCAGAATATCATGCTAAATATTTCTCTAGTCTTGCACAGCTCAAGGGAATCAGAGGTCCCACTGTACATGGACTTCGCCAGGACAGCCCAGAGACTACAAGTGACCCTCCACATTCTCAGGAGTACAATCGTCTGCGCTGCTTCCCAGCAAGAAGGAATCTGCTTACGTAGCCACCCTCAGGTTAATACAAGGTTATCTCTGACTGCTGGCTTAATGCCTACAACTGAACTTGTTCTTCCGCTCATGAAGATCCTAGGCAAAAGGCAGGGCAGGTTAGTGGTGGTACCAGCTCGTCCTTAAATGCCCGAGACAGGAACATGCTACTTTCCTGAAAACCTGAGAAAGCTGCATGGTTACTAGCAGATCTCCTCTTAGGTTAGTACTCTTGTCCCCTATGGATCCTGTACCAAAATAACAGTAGAGTCACAAACATTTCCAAGGAGTCCTAGTACCAGGGAGAGCATGGAAGGCAGTATAAAAGATATAGTTTATTCTTGGCCTTAAAGGGTGATCTGGAAACCCACCAGATACAACATTGTCCCTTTCTGCAGGGACAGTGGTGTGGAAATTCTGGATGTCATGTCACATACAGCCCGTTGCAAGCAGCAGTCATCTTGTCATTGATTCACTCAGCACAGGATCTAGGTCAGGACCTGATTTGCTTCCTACATACTACCAGTGTACTTACATAATGGAATATATTTTTGTGATAGAGAAGATGAGTAAAAGTGAGGTAGAACTATATAGGATATTTACAAATTTTATAAGAGTCGTACCTTAATTTCAGATGAAATTTTGCTTAAAAGCCAGTGAGAGGATGTGGCACACAGAGAGGAGTCAGAAGAATATGAATTTTTCAGCCCCATGGTGAGAAGATCTTGAATGAAGAAGGAGTGATGGACAGCATTTTTTGAAAGAAGACATTTAATATCTTAGACATCAGCACAGAAGCGTGTAGAAGACTACTATTTTCCACACAGAGAAATAAGAAAAGGATATTTCGAAGCCCTCTGGGAGGAAAAGCAAGTGCAGGAATCAAAACTTAGGCTTTGTAAATTCCTGGTTCTGTAGGAGCACTCTCAGGCAACGAATGCCCATTCCAGGCAGCAGAGTGCGGTTTGACACAGTGCTTGGGTGTCACAGCAGGGGCTACGTCAGACTTGTTAAACAAGGAAACAGATAGTTTGGGCATTCATAATTTTTCACTACCAAATATATAACTTACTTAATTAGTCACAATTGACTGCAGAACTAATAATTTAGAGGAAAATGAAGGAGAATTCATGACTAATGAAAACCGGCGGAACTTCCCTGAAGTCACATTAGTTACACTGAAATGATCTTCTATGTTGCTAATGATTCTGTTTGTGCAAAGGCAGTCTTTCCCCCCTTCTCTGCAGATGAAGCATTTTTCTCATTAAAATTCAGCTCACAGATGTCTACATGAGTTGCCTTTACCTCTTTGACTGCAATGTGTACACTCTTTAGATTATATGAAGGCAGACCAAAAATAAAGAAATAGGGAAGACTGGTACCTCTGCAACTTTATATTTCAGTATCCAAACCTCAGGTAGGCAAGGAAACAAGAAGGAGGATACATTCTAGTGTTCATAATTGAGATATAAATTTGTTTCAGAAAAGGTGAAGGAAAAAAATGAATGGATGATGGAGCAATGTGAATGGGTGGTACAGGTGGAACAGGTATGACAAACAATGCATAGACGTTTGGCAGTAGTGGCCGTCATTTTCCTCAGTAATCTCCCTGGTAGCAGTACTGGGAAAGCAGTAAAAAGAAAACTTGTGAGGTTTAATTTTGGTCCTTCCCATCTGACATTGCTTTCATTACCAGTTGCATGGACTGTGGAGTTACCACTGGTCACTTTTCTCCCCAGAATGTGAGGGAGTACTGTTCCACATTACTAATGAGTAAACACTTTCTTGGTATTTATAAAACACATAAAATCACTAACTCAAGAGTCAAGAGAGTCAACAGTCTAGCTAAATAAACAATTGATTGTTTCATGAGTTATATTAAATGGACAGAAATCAATGTGCTCCAAATTTACTCTGTTTATAAGAACATAAATGCCTTAAGGGTTTTTGATTTATCAGACAATTTACAGAAGATTTTGTTAAAAGAAGAAAGTGTTAATCCTCTGTTTTGTCCTCAGACAAGATTTAGCAATATTTTACAATCTGTGTATAGGAAAAGAGATAAATGCATGTTCTGAGAAAGCAGATGCCATTAATAAAATACAAAAGAATTTATTCTAGATTAAAAGCCCTGCCCTCAAAACTTCTGAAAAGAACCCATGTGTTTTCATCATACTGTTCTCAGCACTTCCTACTGCTGCAATTTTCCTTCTGGTGTTTCAGATATTCAGTTCTGATTTTTACAAAAGGTGGACATTATTTCTTCTCGGAAATGTCATGATAGAGCCTAAGATATTTAATAACACCCAAAATACTGGACTTTTTTAAGTGCTAGCAAGAGGCAGTGACTGGAAGTTGAATCTCCAAAAGAGGGTAAAGGCCAACGTGATCAGCTTTGCAGGCTTTGGTCGCTTGTCTGGTGAAAGGAGAGTTGTGGCTCTGAGTTCTGCTCCTGGGTTGGAGGTGGCAAAGCTGACGAGCAAATGAGGCTCCTAAAGAAGCCAATAGAATGAGGTGACAGAAATGTCTCACCCTCTGTTTGATTTTTCATGTCTTAACACAAAAGATTGTAATTCCTTGGTATTCACAGCCATATCCTTCCCTTAACTGTGCAAGACCTTTCAAAAATTAAGCAGTGTCGTTGTTAAAAGCAGAGAGATTGCTGACCCATTCTCCCTTTACCCCCATGGAGTGTGTGGGAGAGCTGGATTTACTTTTCTCCATTCAAAGGTGCTCAGACCCACATTCCCTGCCTAGGAGCACAGACCCAAGACTATTCATCATAAGAGGGTGCCAAACTATTCCTAAAGCAAAAAAACACTGGGGCTAGAAACTAAAACTGACTCCCTACATTAGTGTCAGACACCCACTGGAGGAGGGGAATCCTCCTTGTCCAACAGGAGCATTGTTATGGCAGAGATATTGCACATCTAATTTAGCTTTTCTTAGAAATCCCTATTTATCTGGGATTTCAGCTGGCAACTTGATCAGCACCACAGTCTGGAAAATCTGCTGAAGTGCAAGAAATCCCAGACATCTGTGGGCCACTTACTCCTCAGTGCACACACACTAAGTCTGGTGCTTCCAGATAATTTATGACTTCCTGGCCACACCGTGCCCTTTCAGGATGCACATACACCACAGATCTGGTGCCATCAGGCAAACTATGCACGAGTGTATTAGGGCTAATGGAGCAGGACAATGCCTGTGTGTATTGTGGGGCTTACTGCTGATCACCACATCGCCGTGTGCTTCTGTCCGGGGTATGCCAGACTGGAATAAAGAAGCGCGGTGTGAAGCATGGAAGCACTGCAGAATTCAAAGCCAGGTTTCCTCCCTGCTTTGTAGCAAACTCAGCCACAGGATGAAACAGTCATTTCTCTCTCTCTTCTGCTTCCCTCAGTGCCTTTATTATTTTGCAAAACACAGAGCAGCTTTGTGAGGCTGAAGGCAGGTCCTTGAAGGCTGGCCCTGGGGATGGTGAGGGCAGGCTGCAGGGACAGAGTCAGTGGGGTCCTGTCAGACAAGCTACTGTGGTGCTCACTGATACCTCAAAGGGGAGCTTTTTTTTTTAATGGCTGCTCCTGAGGCTGTGTCTGTGCAGAGACAGATCTGCTGGAGATGCTCTGGCACCATCTGGCTGGCCAGATGGACTGGGAATACCTAGGCTGATAGTGAGGTGAGCGCATCTGCGGTAACAGCGTCAGTCAGCACGTCAGGGACAGGGGGTATGGCAGTGACGGTATCGAGATATGGAGATAACCATGCTGTGCTCTGGGGTGCACAGCCCACACACATCTTAAACGTAAGAAACAGTCAGAAATAAGAAATTTTTTTAAAAGAAGCCTATACCAACAGAGTGAGTGCATGGTAGTAACAGTCAGTTTTCTTGATCCTCATAGTAAAACCTGTGTTTATAAAATTAATGTTTAAATAACCAAACTGCATTATGAAAAATAATTTTTAAAAAATAGAAAAGTGAAATACTGGAAACAAATTTAAACTGAAGCACCAGGAATGTGAAAGATTTCAAATTCTAAGGCACTCCATAGCCCATTCTTGTTTTCAGACATGACTGCAATGTACCCATGGAGTTCAGATAGGTTATAATCCTTTCCCTGTATTTAGAGGCCTCCTGAAGCCTGCATCTTTTGTTTTATTTGCCACATGATTAACAAATACAAGAAAAGCTTTCTGTCATCTGATAAATAAGGTTTAGAAAAAAACATATTTACCTGCAGGGAATGAATCTTTCTCTACCTCCTACGTGTAAGAACATTTGCACACAATATTATTTACAGGTTTCAGTGCAACTTCTAGTTCAGCAGAACATACAAATAAAAAAATACGGGAGGGACAAAAATATATTCTGAGGTAGCTTTTCACTAGGAATATGGTCAGTGGGGGAACAGATGGCTCTTGGTCACTGGGTTACGTTCCTTGACCTGAAATTTACCATATGAACCAGTTTACTTACTGATCATATTGGGAGAGGCTAAAAAATGAATGTGCCAGAGACTGACTGTCCTTTCTCTGACTAGTTCAGGAATAACAGACAGTGGTAGACCAGAGGTGCAAAAGAGAAATGAAAGCAGATTCCAAAAGCCACCACTGGAAAACTGTATTTGTACACAGCATTCAGCAGAGGCAGCATTTGGATACAGACATACCACGTAACCTCACTCCCAAGAGAAGAGCCCTGTCAGACTCAAAAAATAATGTTTGGCATGGGAAAGAAAAGTGTTGTTTCTTCCATACGGAGGAGGAGAACAGGAGAACTCCTATCTGTCCCTTTCAGCAGGTATGCAGTGAGATGGTCCTTGTAGCTGGAGAAACATCTTTTGTTACAGAGAGTTTTCAAAGACTAGGCTGTTTTGAGAGAAGTATTATTTGTCTGTCTTTCCCCCATTCCCTTCCACCAGGGCAGCCAAGGATGGTGAACCTGAATGTTGAAAAATGTTACCTGAGGGCAGAGAAGGAGACCCGAGTCAGAGGAAAACAAAATAGTTAGGTGGATTAAGTGAGGTGAGCTCATGAAATTTCTTCATAAACAGAAATGACAGGTTAGCTTGGGAAAATAAAATTTCCCTAAGCATACCTGACAGCAGAAGCTGACTGATCAATAGGAGCAAATGTGTAGTGAACCAGACAATGACAGAAAGCCAAGTAAGGCCGTCCTCTGGACTCAGCAAAACAAACCAAGTAAGGGAAAACACACAGGCCACGCTAAGGACAGAGCCACGCCCATATACGCAAAGTGCCACCCCAGCTACTTACAGAGGAACCCGAGTGCACGAGGGGAGCAACAGACACTGACTTTGGCAGGTCCTCACAGAAAGCTTGGGCTTTACCTTGATTGCACAAAGGTCCTCATTCCTCATGTTCGGCATGTGAGACCCCTTATAGTAAGACTACAAAATCAGACTGCAGCAATCAAAACACTACTGTTCAACATCAAACATTTTTAGAATGACTTTTGTGCTGGCTGTCCACACATACATGGAAATTTTAACATCTTTTTACTATGCACAGAAGATTCCTGCTATTTCCGCTCAATATTCTTCCTAAAATCCAGCCACTCTATTTCCATAACCTACTTTTTCATCACTGGCTTCTGTTTTGTCAAGCTTATTAATCAAGAAGGTGGATGTCAGGGTTTAGACATGTTTTTGAGGTTCCCCAAGACGGAACCAAATCTCCATGGAAACAGGAATCCTACATGATGTTCTCTCAACAAGCCGTAACCATCTTGACCACTCAACAAGTGGAGTCATAAATGTTATCGTCTAGGGCCTACAGAGAATTACCAAAGCAGAAATTTTAATGTTTTGCAAATCTGAGTGTTAAGAAAAGCCAATGCATTATTAGTGGCCTGCACAAAATCTTTGGATCCCAACACCTTAAAACTTTGCTTGATATCCAAACCTTACAAATGAATACTGCTTAAAACAAGAAGATCCAAACCCAGTTACTTAACACACCCTGACCAAGAAACTATCTGGGTACCCCAAAAATATTATGGACCACTTCTCCCCTTGAAAAGGACAGCCAGCTTAAGCACACCCCCATTTCACAAAGCTCAAGCACACCTCTACCCCAGTATTTTTAAATCTTTAAAAAAAGTCAAATCATCCTAACAAGACTTAATAGCTCCAAGTCAGCCAAAGAGGGATTTCCAGGCAGAAGCATCATGAAAGAAATGATATAAGGCTGCTGACAGAAGTTCCCAGGCAAACCAAGATGCAGAGACACAGTGTGCCATGCCGTGCCAGTTCCTCTGTGTGCTGTTTTTTACAGCCCCCCAAAACGGAGCAACAGTAAAGACAGGGCTCTGATAGAGCTTGGAGTAGGGATGCAGAAAGGTCATTCAACGTTACCTTTTCAACCTTGTGAGTTGTAAGAATTAAGTTACGCCGCTGATCTTGGGTCAGGATTTCACACTGAATGGCTTACCCTGTCTTACACAGGAAATCTGCAATAAAGCTAGAACTGAACCTGGAGATGCAGATTCTACCTTTCCTTTCTCAGTCATAGCTCTAACCTTCCTTGAAAGTGGGGGAAATATGGATCTATTTAATTCCAAGTATGGGTGTGAATTTTACAGTTTTCAGGTATGTGTTTATTTATCTGATGATTTCAAAGTTTTCCATTAATAAAATACTTCAAAGTTTCTGCTCAACAGACCTTAGATTGCAACTGTTGGTGATCTCATTAGAGAAAGAGTGTGATTTTGCCGAGGAAATAATAAGCTTCATTTTGATAAATCCTTTTCTGCCAAATGACTATAGAGATACATTTTAGACAATAAAATAATAATTTTTTTAGCTACAGCTCCTAGGTTAATCAGAGTCTCCTACAGGAAGTCTTCCTCTCTGCATAAACTGAACCTTTTTATTGAAATGGAGGGGACATGACCTGTAAATGTTCTTTCATCTATGTTGCACAATAGCTCAACTTCCTCTTTAAAAAAAACCAAAAAAACAAACCTCCAAGAAAAGAGGATTATTTCTTCTCTCCCTTTTCCTTCATCATGATCTTTCTTACACCTTGCCGTAGGCTATCCTGTCATTTTCAGATTTTTGATTCCCTGATGAAACAGAGTATAATCTTTCTCAGAGATGTTGCTGAAAGCACCAGGGAACCAGCTTTGTGCCTATCTGTCCATGGGGTGCATTTATATTCTGTCCACACAGTTATGTTTCAGCATTAACAATAATAACTTTTTCCGAGTACTCCAACAAAAAGCTGCCTCCAAGATCAAGGATGACTGTACCATAAAGTTAAATCAGTCATTCTACCACAGGCAATGAATCAACCAAGAGTTTACGAACGTGACTGAAGAGTTTCAATTGAGTTAGTGCAAAAATTTGCATGCTAAAAATGTATGGGTATGCCCAAATGCTGTGTGAAGGCTTTGCTCTACACACCTCGTCAAGCAGGAGTCGACATGGATGCTTTAACATTTGGCTTAAAGCAACAACCAGGTTGTCTTCAGGTGAGCTGAAGACGAGCGCAGCCTATGCCTTGACTTCCCAACGTGAGTGTGAGCTCTGACACAAAGTAAAAAAACCCCCAAACTAGTAAGAACTATTGTGGATACATATGAAAAAATCCCATTAAAAATTGGTGAAGCACCGATCAAATGCATGAATTTATAGGTGTAACAAAAGAGAACACTGTCCTTTTGAAAGGTTAGTGACTACCTCCTTTCATTCTTTGGCTCCTGTCTGGTTATTTACATACAGCACACCCACAGAAATAGCTGCGCCCATTTTGTCTAATTAAGTGTAATCCAGTCTTACCTGACAAGTCCATATTGATGTGATAATGAATCCATCATCTCTGAAGACATTGAAGATTTCAATGATGCCCCGCGAATAACCAAACACGGAGATACTGGCATCTGACACTGCCAAGTTAAATGTGAGGTAGTCGGTAGGCTGCAGAAGATGTCTTTGTTTATATAGGACAAAAATCACAATGCTGTTTCCAAACCAGGACAACCAACCTGGAAAAAAAAATATATCTGTGAAACTAGATGATCTTTAAGGTCCTTCCAACTCAGTCCATTCTACGATTCTATGAAATCAAAAAACCAAAAAAGAAAGGAGCTGTTGAGTGTGTAAATGTATGATATCTCTTTTTAAAATTCCTTTTTGTTCCATTAGAAGCATATTAAACCAGATTATCCACTAGAAAACTATGCATGAAACCTTTTTGAGCAGCTGGGTACATTTCAGAAGTAGGAGTAAGTAAGTAAGTGAGTTCAGCAATAAAACAGAACAAACACAAAGAGCTGCTGCTACATCTACTGAAGATGTACCATTTAAGGGCCTAAAGTGGATTTTTTTCCCTAAAGTTTTTTTCCTTAAGTGAATAGATGAAACCCATGAAGTGTTACATCTGGGAAAAACAGGAAGGAAGAAAGATTGGTAAAGTAGAGCAGAGACTACAAACAATCCACCAAAACCTGCAGCTGTTTAGGTACCTCAAATAAAACAATGGACACAGAAAGTTCAAGCATTTAGCCAGAAAGCTGCTATATCAGTCCTCTCTAGAGAAGTGCAGCTAATACAACGAGATTTCCTCTCTTAGAACAGTCTAGGATCTCCTTGCAGCAAAGTCTGTCCCAGATGAGCATATTTTTCAGTAATGCGCATGATAATTCATATGAAGAGAATGTTTGGAATAGAACTTCAAAGTCTCTTTTTATTTATTTTTACAGAAAGTTGCATTCTCTCTTACTCTCCAGGAACAGAGATCCCTGACTTGTATATATTGGTGAGGAAAACTCAAGGGAAATTACTGTAAAGCTGGTGAAAGTCACGACACTTACTCTGCTGGAGAGACCTAGAGTTTCCAAATGTCCACAGCTATTGCTCTGCCCATCAGTGCAAGACCCTGGTAGCTTTCATCCCACTTTTTGAAATTATGTAGACATGTAGAGAGGAATGACTTTTAACAGAAAGTTTATTGTTAATGTCAGGTTCAGTGCTGAAAATGTGGCTTAGCCAGTTAAGGGGGTTGGAGGGCTGAGCAGCAGGTCAGCACCTGGCTGCCCACTGGCTCCGGCTTCTCTGCCACAAACCAGCTCTGTCACTTTTGACATTGGTGGCCTCACTTCACCTTGGCAAGGCAGAGCAAGACATGACCTCTTTCGAGTGTCTGCTGCCTACCACAGGATAAGGAATGCAGCACCTGGTGGCTTATGCAATATTATGGTACAATATTATGGTAGGGTTTTCAGAATATTACCAGGTGAGGGATAAAAGAGCTGACCCACAGACACAGGCACAGGCACAAGCAGTAGATACCCCAGAGTAAGGCTGCTGTATATTGACCCAGCAAGAGATGAACACACACAATAAAGAGGGATGTGACATGATGGCACTGCACAGTGTCTCTGGATAGTCAAAAGAGTCTGTGAGATGAAAGATGGCCCATAGATTTAATGTAGCAAGAGGGCAGCTGCCTTCCTTCAGGAAGCACCACTTCATATGTCAAGAACCCAGCGCTTCACTGCCAGGCTGCCATGGCTAGGAAGGGAAGGGAGGAAATTGCCTCTCAATCTCCAGGCCATGTGGGAGTATCAGGAGCTGAAATGCCAAAGAGCAAGGCTCTTGTTCCGTAAAGAAGGAGACTGGGCAGGTACCTCCCAGTGAGGTGCTCTGAGTACTTTGGAATGGGAAGGAGGTGTTTGATGGGAGAGTCTCTGTATGGCACTGTGAACTGCTTCTTCTGTAGAGTAATTTCCTTTTAATAGTTTCTCTTTGCAGCATTGCCAAGCTGCTGCTGCTCTGGCTTGTTTAGTAAAAGCACATGGTTTACTGAAGAGCATTTGAACTGGGAAGAGCTGAAATGTCAGCATATGGTATTGACTAGAAATAGTCACTGGTGCAATGATACACTGAGATACACACATACCTTCTATATATACCTTGTTATAAGATCAGCAATAATAAATATATCTTGTTCTGGCCACTAGGTGACAATGTTTCTTAATCAAGTCTTGTTTTGAACAATTGCATTCACTTTAACTCAGGGATTTTCTGACTTTTGTTTGAGTCTTGGTATTTTAAGTAGGCAGAGCAGGGGGAGGAAGGCTTTAGGAGTGAATGAGGGTAGCCTGCAATGCAAACACGGGAGTTGTGTTGTGTATGTTGGTTCTACGCTGTGTAAGGTAAGGTAGTTATCAAGGCAGTAGATATGAAATACTTCTCCCTGTCCCTATGAAGACAGAGTGCTAAAATGGCAGACAAAATAAAATGGCACCTCCTTTTATAGCAAAATTTTGCCAATGCAGTGTAATGGATAGGAGGGCTACCCTCACTGTGCCAGACACCTGCCCTTCCTGGGAATATACAGAGCAAATTCCCCCTAGCCTGGAGGGTAAGGGGGTTTTCAGTTAAAGTGTCTTAAGGAAGAAACTGAGCAAAATGTCACATAAAAAGACATTGCACATTTTAGATGGATGGGAGAAGGACACAGTACTTGAGACAATTTTTTGGAACTACATTCACAAACTGAGGTTGGAGATGAGGGAAGCATTTAGGGGGATAAGGTTACAGAGCAAGTATGATTTCTGCTGGTAGGCACAGTCCTTTTAAGCAAAGCAGTGGAGAACCTGCACTAGCATATCCAGTCCCTAAAATGGTCTGTCTGGGTAGTAGACCATATTAATTCTGATTAAAAAAAAAAAAAAGAAAGAAAGAAAGAAAGAAAGAAAATCAGTAAACCACGCAGTAACGAATTCAGTGGTCACATAAAAGTGCTGTCAGCTAGAGTAGTGACTATGGAACACTGGATCTCTGTGCCATCAGATACACCTGCTAGTCTGGGTTGCTGCCTGTACTGACTGACTGACTTAAAAAACCAAACAAACCACCCCAAAACAGAAAATCACCCCAGCTGAAAGAACACCTGAAACCAAACAACCCCTCTCCCTTCCTCCCTCCAGCCCTGACAGCACAGCAGGGAGGAAGGTTGAAAAATGCAACGCAAGCACAGCAATAGCTCTGACACTCTCAGTGAGGGCAGAGATCTCCTTAGCTGCATTGCAGGTGGTGTCTGCCTCAGGGGATATCAGAGGGAGATCAGAAGCCCAGAAAGAAACCTCTCAACTTTGAAGTGCCTCCATGTTACCAGGTGTCATCTCAATAAAACAGAAGATAGAAAACAAACAGCTGGGGGAACTTACTCCCTCTTTTGCAAGCTGCCACTAATGTTCACTCATAAGAGTAAGCGTAAAAAAACCCCAAACCAGCCCCAAAATCCAAACTCAGCATACTAAGGTAATCCTGGTGAAAAAGACAGATTTCAACTGAAGTCAAAATGTGGCGAGAGAGAAAAAAAATAGCAGCTATGTAGAAACTGAGGATTCCTTCCCAACATAAAGTTCTGAGAGGGATCACTGCATTTTTCACATAAGCACAGTCTGACATGAGTTGTTCATCAGAGAGATGCTGGGTCTTCTGAAGTGGCAAGATAATACGGCAATACTGAAGTAGTTTTGCAAACATGGTGAGGTAGGACCAATAGAATGGACAGCAATATTAAAAAAGTTGTATTGCCTCTTTATAATTCAGTAGTAATCCTTCTCCTGGAATAACACTCCCTAAGAGAGCATTTTAATCCACAGATGTCAAAAACACTCCACAAGGAAGGCTGGTGCTGTTATCCGTGATTTCATGGGGAGGTGCAGAAGGGCTGCCAAGCAAGCTGGTGAAAGTCAGGAACTGAAACCCTATTCACAAACTCCTGTGTCAGTGTGATGCCCACCAGCTCGTGTGAAGAAAGCACCAGAGAAGTAGCCAGAAGGAGTGACTAAGGAGGCTGAAAATCTCTCTGCTGAAAGCAACTGAGAACACTGAGATTGCTTAACTCTAAGAATATTGAAAAGGTAAGTTATAATTTTACGAAGATTCCTGTCAAATCACTCAAGCCTGTGCATTCAGACATGCCCTATTTTTCTCTCATGTACCTGAGATGGTCTTTGAACAAGCAATAAGCACCTGAGGCTGCATGCAGTTTCATTGTTAACATCATTTCTGGAGAACTAAATTAGGCACAAGTGAATTGATAGCTCTGAGCTGGTCATCCACACTTCCAATTAATGACTTCACCTGTGCCCAGCCAAAATAGGTTATTATGCTTTCTACTTAGACTTGCTCTTATTGGACATCGTTTTGCAGCCTTTACTTGTAAAACCTGGCAAGACTGAAATAGAAAAATAGGTGTTATAACTCAACCATACACAGTTTAAAATGTATATGAAACCTTAAGTTGAAGAATTCAAAAAATGAAAGCAAAAGGTGAGGCTCAGTGTCACAAGACAAACTAGGCCCTTCCCTCAGCAAATAACCTTTCTTTAGGACAAAAATTGGATTGAGCATCTTAATACAGAGCAGGCATGAATGAAATCAGTTACTTAGGCAACTAGACATACACAAGCATAAATGCCTATCAGAAGAGGTTTGCTGCAAAAGATTTTCTGCCTAGAAAACTTTAATTAAAACAGTGACAAAATCCAGAGAATTTGCAAGTCTGTCATTAACTACTGCAACTGTGAAGTGACCCTGCTCTGTTTGCAGTCTTCGCTGCCAATTATACACACACAATATCCTGTCCAGGGCATATTGCCAGCTCTGGCAGGAAGGAGAAGAGTCATCTTGTTTTAGACTTGACAAAGCATGGAGAGATTATTTGTTCAATAAATGCAATCATTTTGTGGATGAATGTTCTGTGAATAGCTTGTTTCCTTTCCCACCTTCTCAGATTTATCTGTCAAACAAAATCCCAAAATAACACTCATTCTGTCACTTGTCAAGTAACAGTTTACTATTACCATTCGGAAACGTGTGCCTTTTAAAGGCATGTTTGGATCTTGTGGTCTGTTCCAGTTTTCTGACGGGATTGGTAATGCTCTCAGCATGCCTTTCTGATAGAAGCACTCACAAAAAGTCAGAATTCGTTCTCTAACAAGTACTCTCTCCTACTGACTTAAAATTTCCTTTTATGCTTCGTATTTCCTCTAACAGTCCCAGTTAAATGTGAAACTAGGGGAAACAAACAGAGAACAAATTGTGTATCAATGCAGAAAAAACCCCAATTTAAGAATTCCTGTTAGTAATTATGAAGAAAAAAATGCTTTATATTTTTCCCCCATGTCTAGCAGCCAGCAGAAGTGGGCAGCACTTTTAAATTGCACCTCATAATTTAAACTCTACCAAGATTTCCACAGTACCACACCACTTAGGGCATAGGCAAAAAGGGGTCAGATGTAATCCTAGCAGCAGGACAAGCTTTCACTTGTCTGTCAGAGACGGTTCTGAGGTCATTGAAGGGAAGGATGGGAGCAGAGTGCTGCCTTCAAGAGAGGATGCTGACGCAGTTGACCTAGCGCAGGGTAACACAGCGGTTGCTATCGCTTGCAGATAGTCCCTCCAGGAATAGATCGCTGCTGTCATACGGGCATTGCACTTTCTCCCCACTTTGCTGGTCCCCTGGCCAAAGCATTAGCAAGGAGAACAATGGAAAAGTGACTTGGGTGCCAAGAAGCACTGCAGTGATCTCAACGTCCATCAGCATTTGCAAAATGCACCGCACACTTCACGCTGGTTTGCTCGCGATGTCAGCCTGTGACACCACTGTGCTCAGGCTTCCATGCAGGGTGCTGGGGACCCCTCAGCTGGATCTGAAACTGCCTGGCTGCTGTACCACGTACAACACACACATCAGTGTCCTGTCTGTCACAAATGACAGCTGTGCTACCTGTGACCCGTCAGAACTTCCAGAAGGGGACACACAAAGGCCTTATCTCAGCAAAAGGTGTTAGATCATGGTTCTTGGGTATACATGTCTTCTGTCAAGATGTGTGGCGCTGGGAAGACTTGGCCAAATATAGTTAGGTTTTTAGGACTTTATCCTCTGAAGGTCAGGAGATTCAGAAGAACACCACCTTCTGGATAAATGCTAACACCAATCACGTACATCACTTTGGTTTTGGAAAAGTACATCAGAATTTGCAAGAAGCTGCACTGCCACACTTAGATTCAAAAGAGAAGAAAACACTTAGTAACTACAGAAGTGTAATTACTGAAGCCTTTTTCCAAGGCATCAAAAACCCAAGAGTATCAAATACAAACATCTCTGGGGCTTTGTGTAAGGAAGTCTCCATAGACTCCTGCAAATGTAGATTGTCTGGCCAGATACCCAAAGCAACAGAGGTACAGGAAGCTACTGCATGGACTGGCCTTTCTTCTCTGCCAGAAGGGCAAGAGGGTATCTGTATGACAGAGTCCTTGTTCTGCCACATCACAGCTCCCTGGATAGAACAAGCTATTGGTGTACATAAAACTAATAACTATAAATTGCTGTGGCGGGTGCTTGCAGAAGTGCAATAGTAGACCTTTGAGGAGAAAAGAAATTAGGACTTTTCTGATTTATGTATGACTAACAGATTTTTCAAAAGTTCTCATCTCCAAAAGGTATACTACATCCATCAATTTTAACCAGATCTACACTATGCTTAACTTGGAGTAGTGCTACTGCTGGTTGTACATACTCTGCAAGAAACGCAACTTGAGAATTTAACGTGGAGGTAAGTTTCAAGAACGGCAGCTATGACATGCAAAGCACTTGTAAACTTGGCTGAAGGATCTGGAGAAATCAAACCCCAGTAGCCTAAAGGCTCAGGCACCTAGATATTTGCTAGAAGATGTGAAGCCACTATCAGGAAGCAGCAGCGGAGAACATCTCTGTTGGCTGATTGATGGAAGAAGTTTGAACTACCAGTGTGATGCAGAGGCAGCACTGGGAGGGATCAGTAGAGCTGGTAGAGTGTAAATATGAATGTGAATAGTGATGGAAAGACCTTGCTTGGATGCTGTATTCAGTCCTGGCTATAAGACTGCTGGAATGACAGGGGAAAAAATATTACGACAGGAGATAAATAAATTATAATTACCCACTGCCCCCCAACCAACAAAATAGAATTTCCTCAATTGCTTAACACAGGAATACAGAGGTTGACCTCATGGTATGATTGTTCCTTCAGGAACATAGATTGGCCATAAGATGTTATTTGCAGGCAAAAAAAAATTATGTCAATTAAAAAGAGTGACCAAAAAGTGTATAAAGTTTTTGCGATCACTGTAGCTAAAAACTTGGGTGAAGGGTCCTATCCAACAGAGGAACAGAATCAGGAACATGCTTTCAATTGGAAGAGTGATAACAGCACCAAAAAAATCCCTGGCCGGTTATATGAGGGAGCATGATAGCTGCGTAAATGAGATTATACATTGTCTCAGCAGGGCACTGGCCTTGCTGACCCAAGATCTTCTTTCTAGTCTTAAGTGCAACTGATTAATTCTTTAGCTGATGGTGCAGACATTTCCCAGCCATTCACGAGGGAATACACAGATGTGAACAGATTGGGGATAAATTGGAATACCTCTGATTCGCCTTACAACCACTCTCCTAATCAACTCTCCTAAGATAGAAGCCATATGTATTTCTACTAGAATCTCTGTTTTTGTTGTAAGCACAATTTTCCTTAGTTCCTATGGATAAAAATAACAAAGTCTCAGGTAAACATATTAAAATACTTAGCATTTTGCATTTTAACTTCCCCAAACCTTTGTCAAGTGTAAGCTGAGGGTTAATAAGTTAATTGAAGTATGTAATACGATTAGAATAAGAAAAAAAATCTGTTAGGCCAATCATTTAAAAACAGAAACCTTTTTGTACATGCTGTTTAGAAGAACAGATTTAATAGAAGTTAAATTTTCTTCTATTTTCCAGTGAGGTTCTATGGTTGAAATTTTTTATTACTTGTACTATCATACTTGCACTCCTTGAAATTTCATAAAGTTTCCTTGTATTAAGAAATAAGTCTGCCCAAAATCGGTAATATTTAAACAAACAAAACAAAATTACACTGGTATTAGAGTGCATTCATACTGAGTACCATTTTCAAATCCCTGTTATACACTTACAATAGCTGTCTTCCAGCAGAACTAAAATAAACACTTGGTACTGCGACTGCTAACACAGGATAAGGTTCCAGTACCTAGATCTTTCATAGATCCTGTTTGAGGAAGTCAATTTCTATGTGCATCCAACATTTAAAGCAAGAACAATACAAACAATTAGTTAAGAACCACAAAACCTGTGTCTCTGCAGAAGATAACTCTAGGATGCCAACTGACAGTCAACAGCCACAACTTAGAAAATCAGAGAACATTCATTCAGTGCTACTAAGACATAAGAAGACAGAATTATCAAGTACTTCTGATAAGGTACTTTTTTATCTTCCTACATATTAAGCTTAATGAACATTAGTTGAAAGTTTACATGCTTGACTATTTTTTTTCTCAAGATTTCTGCATAGATTATAAATCTCTTTTTAACAAAGCAAGCTGTACCTCTCTGATCTTGCAATTGCTGGAAAAACAAGTTACTTTTTCTACCGTCCTGCTCTGTTAGGAATGAAATTCAAATGAATCACTTTGAACTTGATAACAACGTCTATTTAAGAGCTTCCTTTGACATCCAAGCCAAATACCTACCTAAAGCCAACAGGTAGAAACCTATGATAGTCTCTCCTTGCTCTGTTACAGCTGCCTCTCTGGTCAGAAAACTGATGTTGTTGTTCCTCCAGGGTGCCTGTGCAGAAAACTGGACAGACATTTTCAGTGGAGCTTATGACCCAGAAACTGCCCTTCCCCAGTATGTCCTGGTGAATAAAAGGGTTCCAGCCTTTTCCTCAGTTTCTGCTCACTGTATTCAAGGGAGCTCTCAATAAGACTAATGATCTAAAGAAGGAAATCTCAAGGGACAGGAGCTTTGCAGCCTTCTGACCTATTCTTCTTCACTAATCCTACCTATTAATACAGCCTGTGAACCTGTGGCCAGCAAAAGACAGCAGATTTCCTTGTATCCTCATTAGTGCTGTGTGCAAAAATCTTTAATGAAGAGTGTGTATATGACAAAAGACAACTTCCTTTAAAATAAGGTAATACCACATAACCTACAGGCTCACAGGCACACCCACACCATACTGATGTGTTGCTTAAATAACTGTACTTTTATCTTTTTTTCCTCACTGAAGATGAGTGGAATTTTAGTTCGAATGAAATTCAGGAAAAATCTCACACAAATTTTTAAAAAAAGAAACACACAGAGAAAAAAAAAACCAGGGAGGTGTCATCACCTGAGAAAGTGACTTTAACATAGCAGAAAAAAATCATCTATGAAGTTACTTTACCAGCAGGTTAGTTGTTAATTTAAAAAGAAGGGATGGTAATTTCCAGAAGAGGGTGAAAAAGAATGCAAGTATCTTGAATCATGTTTTTAGACTGCTAAGCACCCTCCAATCTTGGAGTAAGCTCCAAGTATGATGTGGGAGTTTTCCTGTACTGTTAAAAATGAGACCTTGTCTTGTTTAAGTGCATGGGACTTGAGTCGGCCAGGAGCATTTTTAGTTTTTTCTGAGGTATCAATGATTGTAGTCATAACTAAAAAATTTGAGTCTGAATTAATTCATCTGGACAGCAAAGTTTTCCTGGTGAGCAACACATTCTCACTTGCTGACCACTTCCCTTTGTGCACAAGCAGTTTTTCCATGGCATTTGACACAGGCCTGGACTTCCAAGTCTGAGTTTGGCATCTGTTGTCACACTAGTGCTAGTCCTCTCTACTTTGACTAAATAGGGAGAGGGGCAACCAGCAGAGAGTGTTTTTCATGCAAGGAAACAGTATGATTTACATAAATGTGACCTCTTTAGGCATAAGCTCTTTAAATGGTAATAAGTAACCATGATAATTATTTCCTTTTTGCCACAATGAAAGGCAAATTATATTATTTGCCTTGATTTTCTGAACTTGAATTTCAATTTTTCCCAGCTATTTCTTCTGGTTTCATAGAAATACCACAGCTCTGTGGACACATCAACCTTAGCTTTCAATGACAAAGCCTTCTGCCAAGCCTTATTCTTTGTAATAATAGTGAGAAGGAAGAAAGAGGGGGGAAAAAAAGACTTTTTGGTATTCGTGCTAAAAAAAAAATCGGACTAAACTGCTGTCCATGGTTAAGCATCCTTTTTGATTGTTTTCCCCCGACTCCAGTCTTCACATATTACACTGAGTGATTAATACCTTGACCTGCTCACAGTTTTCTCCTTCCTCCTTCTGGTGGCATCCTCCAGTGAAGGACAGAGGCTTTGCAAACTGCTGTGGTTTATTTGGTGGGTCTGCAGGTCACCGTGCTTTCAAAGGAGAGAAAGGCTCTCTCTGCAGATTACTGGAGCCTAGCTTCATGTCTCTCAGTGCTTCGGTGGAGACCAATTTAGTGGCTTCACAGAGATTATCCCCGAGTGCCTTCACTGTCTTCACAAAGTGCTTTGAAAGGATTAGAGCAGCATATGCTATGGGCCGTTCTATAAAAGGACAAGAAAACGAAAATGCTCTGGTGGTACAGAGAAATCACTGTGTTTGACATAGCTGCGACTGTGGGAAAGCATGGGAAAAAATGGACTTGGATATGAAAGGACCTAAAGCACCTTTTTCATAAATCCACGGGAACTGCAGGCTGGCTCCGCGGAAGGAATGCAAACAAAGCAAACGCGCCTCGGGACACTGCGGCCCCTCCTCTGCTCCCTCTCCCCTCGGTGACCTCCCTACAGGTACAGCAGGGCCACGGCACCCGCCCGAGCAAGGCCACGGCACCCGCCGGGGCAGGGCCAGAGCTGGGGCGGCTCCGGAGCCCTGGCCAAGCCGGGAAAAGGGCACACCTGGGGGCAGAGCAGCGAGCCCTGCTGGGAGCAGCCCCACGGACATTTCAGCCCTGCCGCAAACTGCGCCCCACAGACCTTCGGAGGGGGGGAGCACCCTGCCGGCCCCACCAGGCTGGAGCCAGCCCCGCACAGCCCCTGCCAGCTGCATCCCGTGGCCTCCCTGAAATCACCGCTCGGCGCCGCACCCGAGGGCTTGGGGCAGCTGCTCCCTGAAGGTTAATGAGGGAGGAAACCCCTGAAACCACTGATACCTCAGGACACCTGAATAAAGCAAGGGATGAAATGACCAGATTAGGGCACAACGGGGAAATAAGCATTTTACGAACATACCAAACCAGCTAGGGGTCTCTGAGGTAGCAGGCAAAGCCAATTTAGAGCAGATACAAGCCAGCAGTACCTCCTATTTGGGCTGCTAAACTGCGCAACATTTAGTTTTAATCCTCTCTGTTTGCCTCTCTAAATGTTTTCAAAGTGACATGCATACTAGTACAAAAAGGCAAGTATCACAGCAGCAGTAACTGGCCTGAGATACTCAGTCTAGTTACATTAGAATCCAGCGTACTGTTTCCAATACAGAAAAACAAAAAAATCTTAAAAATTAAAATTTTTGTGTGACAGAAAACATATGATGAATGTTTCTAACAAGCACCTGTTTTCCCTGAGGAGCACGGAGATTTAGGCAGTTGCCAAAGGAATGATTTTGTCAGAAAGCTGGTGTAAGTTCTCACAGCACTATTTTTACATGATACCTGTCATACATGGGTTAAAGGAAAGGACCATTGAAGGAGGAGGCAAAAGGAAAACTATTCAGAAGGGATGGTTTAAAATAAACTGTAAGCAGACAGAAAATTGGTTGTGCAGAATAAAAGTACAGTCTTGTCTCTGTAAGGCATAAAATTTTCTGAGATTTTACAGAAATATACTTGAGGGATTTCAAAGCAAATCCAGTGGTGTATTAGTAGGAACATCTCTACATAGCGCTTTTTTGATAAATTATTTTCATTTTTGCTCCACATTTTTAATTAGAATATTCACTACAAAATGAAAAAACTGTCAATATCCAACAAGACATCAGTTAGTCTTGCAATGAACAATCATGCCATGATGAGTTATGCCTATGGGTTTCATTGAGGTAGCCAGAAAATGCATTTTATATGAGTGACAGAAGATTTTTCCAAATTCAGATCACGCTTTTTTCCCCTGGTTCCAATAAAATATACTTGTTGAAAGTATTTGCACAGATCCTTTTCTAACACACATTGAATGAAAAGGAAAAAAAATCCTGAGATTAGATCAGTAATGCTTAAAACATGTTGATGGATGAATGGGATTGACTGTGCCTGCTGTAAGCCATTTGGAATAGTTTACCTGTAAGAACCAGATCTGAATCTGCTCTTTTGTTGGCAATGCTCAATTTTGTAGCACCAAACCCCATCTGAAATACTTAAACTCAGGAGTGATCATAATGTGAAACATGCTTGACCACTTACATTTCATAACACGCCTGTTTAACCCTAGCGAGTTCCCTTGCTGTGACATATTAGCATGAAAACAATTGCACTCTATGCATTCTCTAGTTAAATGTCTAAACCACATTTCTTCACCTATGTTGGGTTATTTGCCAAACTCAGCTAAGAAAATGGTTACATCATATAATGAATATATTCATTGATATGATAATGAATATATCATATAATGAATATATTGAAAAATCCATACTTCTGCCGTGATTTCAATGGCCTTTAGCCTATTCAGCTTCATACATTATTCTTGTGCTTATCAATCCTGAATGCTAATGTTTCTCTGAGGAGTTGTGTTCTGTAGCTGGTGACAGATCTAGAAAACTACCTGACAGAAAATAATCCAATCCTTGGCCAGTGCTTATTAGTGCAATATACAGTTTGAAATTAACTGTTTCTCAAGGAACACTGTTTAGATTGATGCTAATATGAAGACAGGCTATCTTGCCACTTCAGATATCTGCTACTTTTATGTTGAAAGATGATTGAAGAGAATGGAAACTACTTTGTGCAGATTAGGTGGCTGAGGCTTTGTATTATTTAACCTCCCTGCTCTGAGCTGAACTTACACTGAGTAGGTTAGGTGATGATAAAGGAAATTAAAACCTTTTTGGCAGCTGAACCAGTTAGTGAGAGGGCTCAGTGCAGTGTGGGAAGTCCTGCTTCTGAGATGATAGAAAGTTTCCTAAGACGAGGGGGGCCACTCATGGTAACCACTGACGGAGTGGCTGAAAGGCAGGAGCCTCTCTGTGGCACAAAGGAACATGAGATTTGAGCTCCTTCATTTCTAACCTGTCTTCATGAGTTGCACTGATTTTTTTTTTTTTAAGAATGTTACTGTAGGTCCTGCTACAGTAAAGCTTGGCTTTTTGGCTTTAGAAGCCTTCCAGTCATCCTTGGTCAACTCATTAGAGTAGCAGGTTTAAACAAACCTGCTTCAAAAGAGTGGCTGGCTGATGTTCTGTCACTGGGGTGCTTTTACTCTTGTGTTGCAGCAGTGCTTCACTGCTCCAGTTCAGAGGGGAGCCCAGCTAGAGCATCAATTTTCCCCAAATATGGGCTTGCATCATATCATATGCCTCTAATCTCAAAAGAGTACATGTTTTGAAACATGAAAACTGATCCTTAATTTCTTAGGCATTGGTTCAAAAAGGTAGAATGTATTGGGATTTTTCTGCTTACCAGACTCTAAGTACACTAAAAGAGGCAGGTGCACTGAATGACCTGTCACTTTGACTCAAGTGAAGAAATCACTCTCTGCAGAAAAGGCAAACAAAACCCCCAGCATTTCATGTATGAGCAGGACTTTAATGTCAGGAGAAACTTAAACTTGCATTCTAGAGACTAAGCAAGCTATTGCAAATTCAGCAAATTAGGCAATTAGGCAGGGGGAGAAAAAGGGAAGCAAAAAGCGTTTCAAAATATATTTCATTTATGACAAAAGAAAATATATAAAGAACATTAACATGGGAAAAATTCTCAATAACTATCCAACACAACACACACTTCCTACCACCTACAATTCTCCCTGGTGTTATACTCACCCTTCCACACTTTCTCTTGAGTCTTCAGGCAGTTGGCTTCAGTCAGGGGAGGAAATGGTTACAGGGAGCATCATACTCCTATTTTTTTTTTCTGGAAGGAACACAATGGCAGTGTCCAAGCAGCATGATGCTGAAACCGCTGATTTCTGCCTTCTCTTTCTACAGTCTGCTGCAGGCTTCTTTTGATACATTTTCTTTCTTACTTTACACCTTGTTCTTTTTATTTGGTCTGCAACTCCACATTATGTCTGAACGACCTGTAAAAAAAAATCTTACATATGTTGTATACTTCTTATCTGTTTCCTCTACCACCTATAAGCCAGTTCTGCCTGTTTCCAAGGTTTACTGCTGAGCTGTCCATAGCTCTCAACTGACATTTCCATGCCCTCTTCTCTTATCCTGGTCATGTCTGCACTCCTCTCCCCTGCATCCTGGGTTGCCACAGGCAGCCCTCAATTGCCAGGCCAGGCCTTTTTTCTTTTATGTTGCAATGTTAAGATGATGGAATAAATATTTCATTCTACACAAAACAACTACACGCTATTCTTGTCTGTATGAAAATTCCGTGATCAAATCAGGAAATAGTCACCTGATAATTAAAATAAACTGCTGTCACAGCTAAGCCAGCTAAAATGAAATTCCAGGCAGGCTAAGGCAATTTGAGGCAAAGTAAGCCTGACATGCCTTAGTACCGCAATGTCAGGACACAGCCTGTGGTGTATAATCAGCAATAGCAACAACTGTGTTTGTGGGCCTACAGGTTACACAGATCAGGCAGTGGCTGGACAGAGCTGCACTGGCTTCAGCAAAGTTTTGCTCATCATATAAAATTATAGAACAAAGCAAGCCTCCTGCTTAACTCCATCTGTTCTTGTCCTGTGTCAAATTATGCACACATTGATTCGGAACACTTTTTAAAAAGTGTGGGTTTTCTTTTGGATGATGCTTTTTTGATTGTTTTTGATGATGCTGAGCATGCTCAGCTCCAACATCCGAACTAGCAAAACAACACAGACTTTCATCTTAATGTGTTCATATGAGATTGTGTGCAGGCAGCATCAAATAGAGCAAAACCTAGGGCACTGTGCTTTCATTGCCTTGCCTTTCCCACAATGTCTGTGAGGTTTCTCTCTTCATTACTCTTATTTGTGTTTGCCTTGCACAAAACATCCAGAATTTACAGGGTAGTAAGGTTCACACTCTGAAACCTCCCATTCAAACCTCAGGTATGCTGTCTTCCTAAAACTTCCATTCAAAGTGATAAGCTTTCCAAGGACTTACTTAACCACAATTAGAATTTAATCCTGGATTAAGAGAATATACCACATGAGGAGGAAATCACTGAAAATATAAATAATCTTAACCTGCTGTTATTCTTCTGTCCGTTGAATCCAATTTAATGTTTCCAGGTGCCAGTTGCTATTATAAACTATATCATGAAGACTCCTATGAAATGTTTAATATTTGCATTCCAGCAGGTGTGGGAGCGGATAATAGGAGTGGCTCATAACGATGACCAGTCTAGGAATCTGCTGCATCAGAGGAGTCCTAGTCATGCTGGTTTCTTCTGCTCTTACCCATTATGGTCTTCCTGTAAGTTTCTGTTGAAAATCAGAAAGAATGCATCCTCCCAGGATGCTGAAAAGGAAAAATGTTTTTCTTCTGAAATCTAGTTCATGCTCCTGCACATCTCATGGACCCACAGGGATGATGGGCATTTCCAGAATACTGAGAATATCATTCACACAAAGAAGATTAGCACTTGGAAAGCATCTAACCTACTAGGAGGTCTCTTGAAAACAGTACAAGTGTTTCGAGAATCACTTGCAAGCTATATAACAATACACAATCAAATCAAGACTATAAAGTTTTATGTACAACAAGATACTTTTCCTTACATCCTATGTGTTGTTGCTCAACATCAACTATTACCCTTTTATATCTTCTCATATACTTGGCTGTATGGAATCTATACATTAAAATATCAGTGCTCACAAGTCTTTACATCTGAGCTCCCAAGAAAGAGGAAAACAGAAATTTCCTTCCCCTTATACGACTTAGTTTACTTCAGGCTGGTACTTCTCCATACATCAAAAATATATGAAAAAGACCCAAACATTGTATTTATACTTATACAATGGTAAAGGTCCCTTGCTCTCTTGTTGAACAGGATATATGATTCTAAGACTAACATCCACACTCTGGAAAGTTAGTGGGACCATTATTTTTGGACAAACCACTTCAGTTTTTCTTCCAAACTTGGGGAAGAAGTCAGGAGTGCAATTTCCAGAAAAGCAAAGTGAGGTTTAGATTGCCACTATGTACCTACTGGCTCTTCTGTGTGACTGCCAAAGGAATTCTGCATAAATCCCAGGTATCCGGGGCTTATGGTAAAACCCACGAGTTTTATCACAGACATTATTTCCTCACATGAACAGTTTTAAAAGAAGCATCAGTATGCCACAGAACACAAGTGCTGTGTGAAGGGACTCCATTCTGGCTCAGAATTTAATTTGGCATTTTATAGCAGACAGCTTTCTGCCAATAAACTGTGTATAGACAATATTTTATAACCAAATTGTACATACTCACCATATTAGAGAGAAAGGAGCTGCACATCCATACAAGCTGTAGGATTTTACTGACTCCATTAAGCTTTTATTTACTAAAGGCAACACTCATGCTCATTTGCAACAACAGAGGTGAAAGAAAGTGGAAAATATCACAAACACTGTATATTTCATAATGCCAGAAAGCTCTGTCTTCAGGGCTTTGGCTTCCCTAAAAATATTTTTGTAACACAATAGATACATTATAGGTTACCCTATAGGTGAAACACAATCAGCTGATGATTCCAAAACAGGGCACCTCGGGGCAGAGCAGGAGAGGCAGCACTGCTGCTCCACTGACTTTCTAACACCTGAGCCCCAGCACCAGCACCAGCCGTGCTTCAGCCCCAGCACCTGCGAGGAACAGCTCGTGCCTCTTGAGCTCCCGGTGTTCCACCTTGAAGATGGATAAAGCCTGCCTGCAGTCACACACTTGTGCCAAAGAATGGGGGTACTGGGATGACAAGGGCACAGGCAGATGCCTGTGTCTGTTGCAGCACTGCAGCCACCTCTCCCCTCATCACCACTGCCCACCCCACTCTCTCTTCCTGGGCTTTTTCATATAGAAAAGCTGATTCCCTTTACAGTCCCTTCTGTAAGGATTTAATGGAGCTGGAGTGTTCATTTATTTTCTTTCCCATCCAAAACCCAGGACCTGTACAAAACCAGAATGTAGATTCTCTCAGTTCACTGGGTTTATTTGAAGCTGACTGCTTTCCAGCAGCATTTCCTGAAGAAAAAGCAGGTGTGCCATCACTCTATCAGCCTGCTCCTCCCGGCAAATTTGAAGCAATGTGCCAGTCCCAACCACCCGCAAACAGAGAAGTAGTTTTGGATGTAAGGATTACAAGAGGTTTCATGTAAAGCTTTCTCAGCATGTAATAATGCCAAGTGAGAATTACTAATAAAGTTTGCTATCCCCTTCCTTAAAAGGACGTTAAAAGAGGGCAATAGTGGTTATCTGTCTGCGTCTTCACCACAAGGTTGGGATCAACAGTCTTACAGAAGACAGAAATACCATCACCTCAGCAGTCCTCAAGAGGCCAAGGTGGTACACAGAAAGGCTATAGATATCAGCTTTCTTCATGGGAAACATCGATGAAAGACATAGATAAAGACAAAAAATTTCATTTTGTTTTTTGATAAATTTCCAAGCATTTCACATTTCTAAGTTGATCTCCTTAACAAACTAGCATTGACACTGCAACTTCAAATCAAAAGGTTGACAAAGAAGGTAATAGGTACCAGGAACTTTCAGTGATGAACCATATGGAGCTACAAACAGCTTTTCCACATGAAGGAATGCAGCATTTCTACAAGAGGAATAGACTCAGCACAACATAAGGCATACAGAAGAGAAAACATAATCCCTTCTTTCCCTGGAAAGTTTTAAAACATCAGTGCTCTTTCCAGGGACTCTGCTGTGAGATGAATTTAGGGAAAGGATGGAAGCAGATGACTTCTTAGAGAAGAAGCAGAACAAACAACTCCAGTAGGGATTTCAGATTGGCTTGCCTGAAAATTACAGTCTCTCTGATCTTGTAAATGAATGGCAAAGTTCTTCAGCACTTCAAAAGAAGCAGTATCAGCTTTACAGGGCTGTTTGCCTGGTGTATAAATAAATGGGCTGCTTACTTGGGCAAGAACACAAGCTTCCAAGCAAGGACAGAAGAGGTGAGGAGTTATATCCAAACTGCAGCTTGACATGGCCAAGGAGTTGGGTACTTCATCGTATTGCCTGCTTTTGCTCATAATCCTTTGAGCAGGTCAGCCACAGCTGCATCTGCTGAGGGAAAACAGAGACCATCACTGTTCACACAACAAGACACACAAGAAGTGAGCTTTCAAAACACTTTCAGTTCTCAGGTCACTTTACCAACGCAAACTGGAAAAATAAAGAATAAAATTTGAATGGCATTTTGCACCATTAGGTTGCCAAGGCTTTTCACAAAGGACATTCTATTTGCCCAGGCAAACCCAAAAGTCCCTGTCAGTCTCAGGGCTTGGCCACATATCAGGTGAGTGATCTGAGCCTTGCTTGCACCTGTGGTGAGTTTTAAGGTTCTTTTCTGATACTAGGTCAGAGATACTTGCTTTCTCATAAAGCTTTCAATTGCATGGTATCTCTTGAGAATTGTAAAGCTCTAGGCTATTGAGAGGTTTCTTTAAAAGGCTACAAGAACTGATTCTCTTAACATCCTGACTGGAAAGACGAGTTGGTAGAGCTATCCATACTGTGGCAGTACTACTACTGAATGTTCACTTCCACTTGGAGCAAGATAAAGTCATATTGAAAGACATCTGTGTAATTTCAACTGACAGAGGCAAACCCAAAAAACAATAGCAACTCATCATAGACAGAAGGTTGTGTCTCCATTCGCTATGAGGTTCCTTCTTTCTCCACAGCAAAACACCCAGGGTAGTAATCCACAGCATGGCAGCCAGGATGGTTCTCTGCAGAAATGCTAGATTTTCCACCCTGTTTGGGATTTCTGGGAATGAAAACTGATGGCAGCAGGAGACTGAGAACGGATGAATACAAAGACTGCAATCAGCTGCTAGTCAAGAAGAAAAACCTTCTGACCTGTGTGAACAGCAGAAGGAAATCACCTTTCAGGTGCTTCTTGATGCTGCCCTCACTATGAGGTACACAGCTCAGGAGCCTGCACTGGCACTGCAGGAAAAACAAGTGGAGAGCTCTGAACACACCTAATTCAGAATCATTCTTCTAAATCTTTAAATCTATAACCTAAATCTGTGTGCCTCGTGAGATCACACAGATCTTGCCAATAGCTCAATTGTTCTCTCTCCTTATGCATACCTGCTAGAATCTCAGGGATAAGGAGGGTATGCTTTGTTAAACAGATCCTTGATCCCACCTCTGGTCTGACACTTTCAATGATGGTAAATCTCAGCTGTGCCTTTTCTACCTCCCTCAGGGCCTTCCACATGTTCTTTTGTTTTCTGACCATCACACCCATCACCGAAGAGTATGATTTCTCTCACTGTAGATGTGGATGTACCCCAATCTACCCCTGTTACATGCAGCCAACACTGGAAGGAGTATGTCTCCCATACCAGGGAAAAAGGGTTCTGCAGTAAAGAGGAGCACAAGTCTTTCCTCTCTCAGTACTGTTTCTGGCACAGCCTTGGATTATTGACTCTGGTGATATAAAAATGTGTCATCCCAGCATTATATTGTCTCAGGATACTTTCCTTCAAATCCCTGAAAATGACTTCTCAGACTCCAAAGGGACAGGACATCAAACAACTGGGCAAAGACACTCATGGCGCTTTCCATCATCTGTGCAGGGAAAAGAATGGACAAAACCAAGCATATTTTTGTTGGATTGCTCTGGAATAGCAATTGATGCATTGCTATGTGGACTAGCAGAAGCAGCCAGGAAAGTCTACCTGTCAGAGTGCTATTAACATCTTTGAGAAAGTCCCATGCCTTCTCTGGTAGTGGGCTCTCTGTACTGAGTCATATAAGATTATTACTTTAGCAAGACAGTCAACATTTATAGCACTCTCTTGTTGCTCACTTTGAAGCTAAGATTTGCCTTCACACACTTTTACTTTGCTACCTCTGTGATGGCGAAGCTGAGCACCCCATCTCAAGCTGCCTGAGGAGCCTGTCTGCTCCGCTGACGTCCAGGGCTTTCTCTCTGTCACTTGCCTTCCTCACAGCCCCTTTCACATCAGCCACCACGCTGACTGGCCCATCCCTGGCTTTATGCCCTGTTGGAAGCGTTTCTAGTCTCTAGTACTCTCTAGGCATAGGGTAGCTCTGGTTCTGTGAGCAGCTGAGACACCTCTGCAGAAGCACCATTAGGATTAGCATGGCTCATGTTTGCAGTCATTATTGGGCTTGGGGGTGAGAGAGACTGGCCTTGCACTCCTGTGGTGCTGAACAGGGAGATGCAGATCCCTGGCCGGAGGCATCATGACTTACTGTCAGGGCAGAGAGCTTGCTGGCTACAAATCCTGGTTTGTCCCTGCACTTTTTTGATGTTTAAAATGGTATTCTCTAACAGAAAGGCTCAGCTTTCATGAACTAAGTCCTTCAAAGAATAATTTAATTTCACAAGATCCTTTACATGGTAATGGTTATAAACCCCCCCTGAGCTTTCGCAAAGCCTTGCTTTTACCAGTCAGTACTGGGGCAGGTCACTGACCACAGAACCAACCAGGGACCACTACAAGTGACTTACGGAGGCCTGGATGTTAAAATTAATTTATTGTTTCAGAAGAGATGACAGCAAACTCACTGTAAGTAGTTGTACATACACATGAAAATAGTAATGACTAGCTCCAGGCACTGAATCCAGGCACTGAATGTCTTCAAACAGGCCCTGAATTCCAGAGAAACAGAAGGTATATTGCAGATGGGCATCACATTGTTGCGATTTATTGTTTAGATGGCCTTAGGAAGTGGAAATACAGGCCTAAAGGTGAAAACGCCTCAGATTTTGGCAGGAAATATGTACTCGCTGGGGAGCATTAAAAAGAGATTGCTTACCTTACCCTCAGTATTTAACCCTCCACAGAATGAACTCCCGTACCAAGTGCTATATGAGAAAGTATTCAGAGCTCATCCTCAGGGCCAGCTTTTGTAGCTAAGCAAATTATCACAGTGTAACTAACGGTGTAAACCATGGCTTTAATTAATAAGTGTACACAAAGCCTTTCCTGTGCTTGTCGTATCACCTTCACAAACTGATCGCGTGTGAATAGCTTATCTTTGGGCTTCATCTTGGGATGCAACACTCGAACTGAGAGATACTTCAGTGGTGACGGATTGCTGCCATCCTGTGGCAGGCACATGCATTTCAGACCGACACTTGCCTGAGAGACAACAGTCCTTTAAGGGTGCCGTTTTAGAAAGAAGTCCTACAAACCTGCATTATTCTTAAATGCCACGGAAGGAAAGCCAGCCGTCTGTAACCTGCAATATTCAGATCTTAGAAAGCCATGAGCCATTACAGCGATTCCACTACAAATTACTCTCCGAAGCAGAAAATAAGGACCAGGTGAGAATAGGCTCATGCCACCTTTTTACTTCGAGAAGTACTGCAGCATTCAGCGGTCTAACTGCAGAAAGGAAGCTAACCCTAGTCCAGTTCTAACCATCACCATTTCAGACTGCCAGTTCCAGAACGGACATAAGTAAAAGGATATCCCTGTTTCTGATGCCAGCTGTGCTGGTGTCCTCAACTGGAAAAGCCACCAGATGGCTCCGATAAGGTGAGCCCTCTGCTAAGATTGTATCCAATCTCAATACAATAGCACCTTTCCTGAGTCGAAGGGTGTGTGTTTGGGAGGTGTGTGACATAAATGAACCAGTGAATGACCAGTTGATTGTTACTTTCTGAGATTCTGTTTCTCACATCTTGTCCCCAGCTCGAGTCTTTGGTGGGAGAAATTTTTCTGTGACATGGCTGTGGGAGCCAGGCATCTGGGAACACGTGAGAGAACTTGCAGATTGACAGTAGTGGGTCCAGTATTGTTTAATTTGTTGATCAGTTACTTGGATGAAGGAGCAAATGCCTCCTCAGCAAGTTCACTGATGACACAAAGCTGGGAGGAGTGGCCAATACCCCAGAGGGCTGCACAGCCCTTCAGAGGGACCTTGACAGGCTGGAGACATGAGCAGGGAGGAACCTTCATATTCAACCAAGGGAAGTGCAGGGTTCTGTACTGGGAGAGCAACAACCTCAGGCACCAGCACAGGCTGAGGGCCAACCTGCTGGAAAGCAGCTCTGCAGAGAGGGACCTGGGGGTTCTGGGGGACAACAAGCATCCATGAGCCACCAGTGTGTTCCTGTAGCCAAGGTCAATGGAATCCTGGGAGCTGTTAGGAAGAGCATTGCCAGCCGGTCAACGGAGGTGATCCTGCCCCTCTACTCAGCCCTGGTGAGGCACATCTGGAGTGCTGTGTCCAGTTCTGGGCTGCTCAGGACAAGAGAGACATGGAGCTCCTGGAGCAGCTCCAGTGGAGGGTTACAGAGATAATTAAGGCACTGGAGCATCTCTCTTATGAGGAAAGGCTGAGGGAGCTGGGCCTCTTCAGCCTCAAGAAGAGACACTGAGAGGGGACCTCATCAATGTCTGTGAGCACCTGAGGGGAGGTGCCAAGAGGATGGAGCCAGGCTGTGCTCAGTGGTGCTGAGCAATAGGACAGGAGGCAACGGGCAGAAACTGCTGCACAGGAATGTTCAGTTCCACCTGAACATGAGGAAGAACTTCTTTATTGGGCAGGTGACCAAGCATGGGAACAGACTGCCCAGAGAAGTTGTGGAGTCTCCCTGACTGGAGATATTCCAGAACTGTCTGGACACAATCCTGTGTAATGTGCTCTAGGATGATGACCCCGGTATCCAACTTTTCTACATTATAAAGGAAGAAAAAGGAAAAAAACCGCAGCAACTAAGTTCAGTAACTAGAGCTCTCAGTTCATACATTTGTTAGGACAGAATTGTTAGGACAGAACAGTGATCAGCTAATCCAGACAGCCATTGCTGATCAAGACATTCAAACAAAACAGCCAGAATTCCTGAGGTAGGTCCTGGTCAAAAGAATGTGGGCAAGGGAACAAGACATCTCATTTCACGAGTTAGGACAAACCACTTAAACACATTCCATCTGGTTCCTCAGGTGTCATAAACTTTGCAAGGAAGGTAACTAGCACTTCATCATTAGATGGCCCTATCAAATGCTCCAAGCACACTGCTACCTGCGAAATTGTAGACACCTTGAAAATAAATTGTATTGTCTTTGCATTACAACAGGTAGATTGCCTGTATCACAATCAGAGTGTTTCTGTTTAGGGTTAAAATAAACACTGCTGTGCCCACAAGAAAAGCAGAACACTAAATTCTCAAAATGTGACTGAAGATCCATTTTGTTCTGAGATTTCATATTTTACTGGATGACAGTTTTTTAGAGTGTCTTTATAACTTGGGAGGTTCATGAGTTTTAAAAATCAGGATTAATATCTGAATCAAATAATAGTTCCACCACTGCCCAAAACAAAGCTCCACTGCAGAATGACACGAGGGGGCAGTAGGTTCCAGTTTGGATCCATGAGAGCCAGGAGCACTCCACTAGAAAGCTTTACCAGCGAGGCTGCTGCTGTCCATCGCCTGTGGCTGCCAGAGCTGGAGAAGCACGCTTCCTGCTGCTCAGGCTCTGCACCAGCGACAGCTTCACGAGCTCAAACCTAGACCATAACCTGTCCCTTCGGAAGTGAGGAGGCAGCCGCTGGGAAAGGTGCTGTGCAGATACACACTTGATTATCAACACTGTTGCCAAGAACGCAGGGTGCCATTTCTGGTCTAGCTACAGTTTCCAAGTGACAAGCACGCATAAAGAATCCCACGGTAATCCACTCTGGAAGCAACAATGATGTGAACAGCTATGGTACTAATCCAAGTTAAAGGCTACAATTACCTGGCACAGTCAGCAGCAGATGTTCTCTATCACCAATTTCCTACACAGTTGAGAGCCCAGCTACGCCATTATCTATCACCAGAAGGGAACTGGGGTCGTTTTCAAGTTTTTTCCTTAACCAAAACAACGTAATTTTAGGACTCTTGACTACCTCTGACATCCTGTCCAGACAGTCCTGTTACATTTCCCTGGGGAATGGTATGATCCTCCCAAGAGACCCCCACGAGCTGTAACTGTGTTAGCCTGATCCTTCCTTCCTTTCTGTATCCCATTGGCCCGGGGCCAAGAACCCACACCTACCGAACCCCCGACAAAACCCGGCTCCACCATTGTTCTTCCTCTTTTTCCTCCTCCATCTCTAAGAATAAACATAAGGAAACTGAGCCTCTGTGAATCTCTCACCTGGTTTCTGAAACATCTCCCCTCTGCAGCCCCCCAAGACCGGGCTGGCCTGACGAGTTGGGGGCTCCCAGGGGGGAGAGAGTTTCACAGTCCCTGACTCAAAATTTTACTCCATCCATGAAACGAATAGACCTCAAACAAAAGAGCTGAAACACAAAAAAAGGGTTAGATAAAAAAAACCAAACAAACAAGTAAAGCCAGTGGTACAAATAAATTAAGTACCTTAAAATTCAATGACTTTCGGGCAACTTCTCTTCCAGGACTCTTCATATCAAAAATGGAATGGATTTTTACAAAATCTCTGCTAAGGTATCTGTCAGCTGTTTTTGGGGGGCCATTTACAACCGTCACATGTTAAAACTAAAATGAAAAATGAAATCCCTCTCCCTGAAAGAATGCAAGATTCAATAATGGATCTGGAAAAAAATGATGCATAGTAGAGAATACAAAGTACATAGAACTCAGCAGAAAAGCAGATTTGCATGGTTGTTTATATTCAAATATTTTGAGTTTTTTTTAAAATGTACATATATAGGTATACATTTAATACTTGCCACATTGGCAGCTGTTGTTTATGCATACAAGGTAAACATGTACTTTTCATAATGAAATCTTGTTTAGTCTGATGAGAGGCATGAAATTCCCAGGCAGATGCTTAGCTCACTAAAGCTGTTTCTCATCTTTATTTCCAGTTTCATTACTTTTAGTAGTTTGTGACTTTAAGTCATATAAGATTTGTTACAAGTAACACAAACTTTGACAGAAGTTTTCTTGTTGTTGTCCTTTTTTAAAAATTCTTCTCTTAACTGTTGTTGTTGATTTTGTTCCATCTTGTCACTTCAAGCCTCATCAGGAGATTGAAGTACCTCTGAATAATCTCACACTGAGACATGGGTTTCACATGTGCACCTTTTTAAAAATAAAGTAGGGTCATCCCCTTTGCCCATTTCCAGGCATCAACAGTCAACATCAAGAATTTCTATACAAAAAGCATGCCATAATGAATGTATAACACACCAGCTACGGAAATAAATGGCAGTCTTCTTTTTAGAGAAACCACAAATGAATTAAAATAAAACAACAAAAAACCTTCTTCACATATGACACGCTTATGGAGAGAATCTATTTATTCCTGAGCAGGCTGGCAAGTATCCATTGGTGGTCAAATAGGGGAGAGGGAGGAGAAAAAGAATTTTAAGCTGAAAAAGGCACAAAAGACAAAAATATTGAGGCCTTTAGAACAAAAAAAAAAATGCATTATGAGAACTCTTTTCAAACCATGGTGTTTTACTGATCAAAATAGTATTTGGTGATGACGATAAAGCTGAACATTAAGGATGATGCAAGGTATTCAGGATCAAATTTCTCTTTAACTAACAAAACCAATGAAGACTTTGGATGGAAAAAAACTGAAGAAAACACATGTTTATATCTTTAGAACCTTACATTCCAATGCCTTCAGATATTCAGTATATACATCTGGATGAAGAATCAATAGGAATTCAACCTAGAAAAGTGGGATTTTTGGTTTTGTTTTTTTTTTTTTATTAGTACCCCTTACATTTCAATCTCATCTTTTAGACTGGCAAAAATCACTTGTGACAAGTATTTAAAATTGAGATTATGGGATACGTTTCTTTTACAGGATTTGTAAAATACATTCTCATTTGTTTGAATGCAGGTACAGCATCACAGAGGAGACAGTGCATACAATTTACAAGAGAGATTTGTAGTAAAATTCAGAGATACACAAAAACAAACATCTCAATATAATACTAACTTGGAAGCCAGGTGCAAGTTTTTCAAACTGTACATGTATTTTTAAAAAGATACTGCCTTTTAAAATGTTTATATATTGAAGCATTTTCATTAAGATAAAACACTTTTTAAAACTAGTAAAATTATAGCAGCAATATGGGAGAATAGCTAAGCAACAAGAAAATTAATAATTAAAACAAAACCAAACATGAAATGTTACATTAGTCAGATGTTTGTGTTAATACCAAGAACAAGTAACACACAATTACTTCTCTCAAATCAAGAAATCTGGATTTGTTCATCTATGAACAAATCTTGTATAGTTCAAAGTTACCATTTACAAAGCAGTGTTGATTGCTGACTTTCACAATCACCTTTCTGTAGCCCTGGAAAACTACTCACTTGAATCTGAAATTGCAAGTCTGACTAAGATAGTTTTTTCCATCTTTGCTTAGGAACTAAAGATGCTTTTAAATACTGATTCCTTAAAATGAGGCTTATTTTATTTACACTATTCAAAGTTTACTTTTCCTTCCAACAACAAAATGTGCAGGAGGATTTACTACATGCTATACAATGTAAAAATAGACTTTAAAAAGTCAGAACAATGCAAGTAAAACTGTACAGTGTTTGTTCCCTGCTCCAGTTCATTGCACTATTAAGTTAAACTGGATGAGTTGTCATGCCCAGATGACTTACTGTAGGATCAGAAAATCTACACACACAGAGGAGGTAAATGAATACTGCTTTAGGTACAGTGCCAAATGAAAAAATACTATGAGTTATATCCAAGGAAAGCTTCTCATCACAGAAAGGAGCATGGCTAATTCTGAAAGGCAGCCATCTTCATGTAGGACACAGAACTGCAAAAAACCCACAAATACACATTGATAAATATCAGTGAAGTTGGTCTGCACAAAAAATGTAATGTATATACTAAAATATTTAAATGTTGGATTCTACCATATTAGTAACACAGTAAAATCTAGTAATCAACTGAAACTGGCAATTAAGTTTTCAGCCTCTCTCAAAAGGTAATGAAGCCACACAACCCACTATCTTTAACTAATATTATCCAGAAATGAGTTAGCAAAGGTCATGTCTTAAATAGTGCTTTTTAAAGTGTTATCTCAGAAAACAGAACACTAAATAACAGGTGAAGCATGCAGTTATATTTTAAAAATATGCACTGACAATTTGAGATTCTAACTCTACTTTCTAATTCTGGTGTGTGTACTAGAATCACACTGTGGGAAGGTAAGACATGTCCTTCATGTGTTTCTCATTCCTGTTTCAATGTAAGACACAAACCTCAGCGAAATCCAGCTTTCAAACCAATGCTAGCACAACACAAAAGCAAATAAAGAAGTCAGGTGTAACAATTAAACAAAAACTTCAAAGGCAAGAAAATAAATGTTCTCATTATCTGAAATATTTGCACAACTTAAAAATAGAACAAGGTGCTAATTCTTGCTTCACTGAAACAAAAAAAATATTTTAAGTTTTTATTTGAAAGGTCAGGTATGAAATAGCAAGGTGAAAGATGGACAATTATTCTGCTTTCATGACATCTACATTCAGAAAAAAGAAGAAAACAATACTAGACATTTCATGCATTTTACTACCTAGTAATGTATGGCATATTATTTTTAGTGCTCTATTTTTGTCACGATTACAGTCTGAGAACAACTGGAAAAGAAAACAAAGCTTAGGAGTAAATACATCTTATAACAGTTTACTGTAATAACACATCTGATTTCAAAGGCAATCATTTCAGCTGTAAGTACATACTTATGTATTTTTATATAATAGTTATGTAAAAATTATCCCTGTACATGAAGCTAAATCTTCACATTTTGTAAGAACTGGAAGTAAAAAAGTAGTCATCTTGAAATAACATGTCTAGATGTGATACCAGACAACCTACCCTAATACCTTAATTCTTTGTATACACTGGGTAACATTTCATATACATCACTGCCTTGTTCTGGGAGTAGCTAAATTAAGGAACTCTTGCTTCCAGCAGATTTTGTCAGATATTCTTCACTACCCGTATAGCAATAAAAGAAGATAATTCCCCTTCCCACAATGCTGTCCTCACCTTCTACTTTAAACCTGCTGTTAAGCCCATCCCACTGTGTCCCCAGGCTCTCACGCCCCCAAAGAGCCAGGAGCCCCTGTATGTGCATTCCAGTCGCTGAATGCATCAGGCTCAAGCAGATGTTGGCTTTCCAAGGCAACAGGCATCAGCTCAATCCAAACAGCAGTTTCAGTCCTTCTCCTACCTAGATGCTGTTCCCTACAGTAGTTCTGTTACTTCCACAACACTTGTTTCTGTCTTGTGGGGTTGAAATTGGCAATTATTATTTGTGAGATTGAAGAAACAAACAACTGCACAGAGGGATTTTCTTCAGAAAGCAACCTAAACTTGCATACTGCAAAGATTACAGGTGCAACTACTCTATATATAATATATATAATACTATCAATATAAATACTGATTTTTATAATATATAAAAAATACTACTTGCATTATTGTACTTGGCAAATTAATCATAATGCAGAAATTCTTTACATTATACATGCAGCAAGAAAGACTGAAAGCCTCTTCAAAAAGAAAGTAAAAATTCAATATGCATTGCCCATACAAATACACTTTCATTAAAGGATATGGTATCTATTACTGTTGCAACACCTAAAACCAATGCAGCTACAAGGTATGACACAAATATCTCCATCTGCTTTACAGCTTAACTTATGTGCAAGAAACTTGGCTTATTTAAGTCTTTAAATGGACATAAGCACAGTATTTTCAAAGCACATTATATTTATTCAATCATCAAAAAAGGTCAGTAGAAAGATGAGCACAAATAGCATTTAAATACTGTGACCTTACTAAGCTGCCAGCTTCAGTCCAGAAGTGTGCTTGCTAAGATAAACAATTTCAGTCTTGGTTTGGTATTTCTTTCCCTGTCAGTAAATTCATTCCCCTACCCTTTTTCAAATCCCAGTTTCTCCTTCATGACTCCTAGTGATAAAATATAATAATAATATTGATATATTAAAATACATTCAGAAAAAATTAAGCACAATTGCAAATGCTGATCAATTTCATGTTACCATCTATTTTAAGTCTAAATCTATAAAATATAGTATGAATTATATGTTAGTGGGAGAAGAACTACAGTTCATTTGCAAAGCAAATCACTAATTCCCTTTCATTATTGTTAAGCTCTGGATAGAAATGTTCAATGAAAGGTAAAAACAAACAGAACCTCACAAAAGGAAAAATATGCCCTTGAAAATAATTTAGGCTGCAAGAAGAGCAACATGAACAGGAGAAGGTAAGCTGCTACACTGTACCAGACTCTTTGCAGGGTATGTACTTAAGTCTGGCTTTGGGATACTTACCTTTGAGGAGATATTCCTTACAGAAAAGATCCAGGGGAGAGCTAAATGACCCCTGGAAAGAGGGACTTAAGCATGACAAGGCAAATGATGATATTTTTAACATTTTAGGGGACACAAGGGGGCAGTAGAAATTGGGGAAAGAAGATGCTTTAAAGAAAGCAAGCACCAGAAATAATTTCAAAACTCATATTGAGAAATGCATATAAGAGGTGGTTTTTTCCCCTAACCTGAAATGCACTGAGTTGTTCTTTTTAATTTCTTTATTACTCTGGATTTGCACACACCATATTTTGAGGATTTCTACTTCCAGCATTTCAGAAGGATTAGCTGGTTATGAAAAATAAAGTGCAAGAATGATCCATAGTAACACAGAAGGTCAATAGCAGATCTGGCTGCAGAACTGTCCTTCACGTTCCAGCTCTTGTCCAAACAACTTTACTCAATCATTATTAAAGGAAGATAGTGAGTATTAGACAACACACACACAGGGGTCTGTGTGTGTGTGTCTTCCTACATGATCCAAATTTCAGAATTATTTTGGCATTTAGTTCAAGTTAATCAAGATAGTGAATTCTACAAAACATGCTGGAATTCAGAAAAAATATAAACTTATTTCACTATCTTCAGAACACCAGTAATGTGGTAAGATTTCTTGTTACATCAACACTTAAGCTCAATCTTAGGGTTCCATTTACCTTTCCATGTTCACAGCGCTTTTCTTTTATTCATTCCTTTAGATTGTACCAACAATACTTTGGCAATAATCTTTTTCCCAACACTTATTTCTTCAGTTCTTGCTTCTGACAATTTAAGTAACTTTTCAACAGTGCCCACCCATATCTGTGCAAGTCTATTAATCATTCTGTGGACAGCCGTAACACCCACATAACACTGCATATTCTAATTTTTTACATGCCACAGAATAGTAAGACAGTGCTGCTTTAAAAAATAATAAAGAGCTTGCTTGTAAGTTTCTTTCTGCTCTGTAAAACAGAATATAAACTTTGAAAAAAGGTTTAACGCGCACAGTCAGATGCCAAACTGGATTTCCCATAAAGCTACACGTATCCTAATGTCAAATGTAATTTACTGTCTGCTTTTTTTTGTTGTAAGACTGGAAAAAAATGATCCTCAAAGGAACATGTACTTTAAGGATTTTAACAGAACCAAGTACCTTTGGTGATATAATTCACACATTTCAAAATTTCATTTCTTGATTAAAGCCTAAGAAAAAGCAATAAAATCCATTTGGATTATCACCACTGGGCTCAGAACTTCTTTCAGAAAACAAATTCAAACCCTAAATCTTAAAGATTTTAACCTTGCCAAGACATTTAATCTTTACAGTGAAGAGAGCAGAATCCTCAAAAAGTAGGTCACTCCTTTTATTTTGTAATTTAAGAATTAGGTTAGAATTTCAGGTACAAAAGCTCAGCTGAACATTGATCTAAGTGGTTGTAAAGAATTCAACCAATCTCCTTTTAACAAACTTTAAAAATAATGTCTAGACAATAGACAGACGGCTGGGAGTATTTTGTGCCATGAAAGCCTTGCTGGAGTTTCAGGCCAGAAGTTTTAGTGGCAGAAAAAGAGCAATAGGTTACAACTTCAGAAACAACTGGAAGACTTTGCCTGTGCCATAGAATAAATCTACATTACAAACACTGTTAGCTGAGTTACAAATATTTAACATATTTCAACATGGCTTATAAAGGTTAGTGACGGCTGTATTGAAAGGAAGAGTACAATTCTGTGCTCACTCTCTCTGTGCTCACAACTGCCTGCCACTGGGCACATGCACCCACAGAGGATGAAAAAAAGCTTGGTTCTGTTCACTAAGGAAGCGGTTGCTGAGGGGAAATTGCCCTTTCCTTTCACTATGAGTGATGTGATTACTCTTCATGTTCCCAAAATTATTGTTTCACAATTTAAAGGTAGCAGTGTTTGCATATAATCCCATTTGCTCCAAGACACTCAATGTATGATGTTTTTGTAATTGTTGCATCTAACTACTAGAACATCCCTGGTGATTTTTAAGTAAGAAGCATGCAAGAGGTAGGAAGGAACTTCAGTTGAAGCTTCCTAGATCATCCTCTCATACGTTCAGGTAATCTGCTTTTAATACCCTTCTTTGCTTACAGAGATTTCTCCATTTCCCTAAGCTGCCAGTGTCTTCTCAATATCCCAGTAATCTGTAAGTTCTGGATAGCTACATCTAAAAATAAGAGCAGACACTGTGAAGAGCACTGTTAAATCCAGTCACTTACTACCAGATGTATTATGAGGAGCAAATAGTTTTAATTACTGACAACAGTTCATCTTCTTGGGTCAAAGATTCTGCTTCACAAAACTACAGTTTAGAGCCATCACCACTAAAAAAACCTTGGCCATGATCCTACATGGCTCACAAGCAAAAACATCTGTCTGATTTAGGAAGAATATTTAGAAAGA